>VZRZ01006743.1:59688-98418 GCA_013398175.1 Climacteris rufus | reverse complement strand
GGGGTGGGCGGGGCGGGGCAGGGCCGCGGCCATTGCGGCCCGGCCGGCGGAGGGAACGCGCTGCTGCTGCTGCCGCCGCCGCGATGGTGTCCTGGATGATCTCTCGGGCGGTCGTGTGAGTGCCGGGCTGGGGTAGCGGGAGGCGGCTTTTCTCCTGGGCCGGGGGTGGTCCCGGTGAGCGACGGAGCAAGGCGGCTCCCCTTTTCTCCTTCCCCCGGTCTCCCTGGGCCGGGTGCCCTGCGCACCCCTTGGGGTCTGTGTGCCTCAGAGAGCCGCTGTGCTCCCAAAAACTCCCGCAGAACCTGTACCGGCCTCCTGGTGAACACGGCTTCTCCTTCTGGGCACTCCGTGTGTCTCCTGCTCTAAGCGCAGGTTTGCCAGGGCTGCGGAGCCAGCGAACTCGGGCTGCTTGTGCCTGTCACGCACAAATTGCGACCCTTGCTTGTAAATGGATGCAAAGTAACCTGTAAAATCTTTTCCTTTTTAACTTGTAGCAGACGTGAGAGGACTAGGAGGACGCTTGTGAGTGTGAGATGGGGGGCTGCGCTGAGGTTAGGTCATCAGCTTCTGAAGAGGTAGACTGGCAGTGTTGTTGTGTACTGGGCTTAATAAAGTTGAGTTTTTGGCAGCCAAAGAGGCAAACTTTCTTAGGTGAGAAGTATCACGTAAGATGTTGTGTGAGTTCTACCTGAGAAAGAGTAAGCTGCAGTGGAATCTGGTTTTTTTTTATGGGCATTGCACTGTTCCTTCCTGAAACTGATGGGTTATTATGCTCATTTGAATAATATTCTCTCATAAAGGCTGAGTAATATTTGAGCAGCAGAGTCTTCCTCGTGCTCCTTGCTGAGTGGCAAGGACTCAGCAAGGACTCTGGGGCCCCCAGTGCTTAATGGGTCGCTTGAGCTGAGATGTGCTGCGTGTGAGTTTTTTGCCAGGCAGATGAAGTGAATCTGCTCACAAAGCAGTCCAACAAACATCCGAATTAGTGTAAAGTATGTAGCAGGCGTGTATGACCCAAAGCAGGGCATAATAGGATTTTCCTGTTATGTTGGTGACATTCCCCTGTAAGCTGTCTGGTGTAATTTAATCTGAAAACTTTATTTGTTTTCAGGAAGCCTTCTCATCCTGCCACGTACGTTTTCCTCCTGCAGTCCAGTCACCTAGATAAGTAATAGTCCCTCTCCCTCCCACTGCCCTCCCTGAGACTTGTCAGATAATTGCAACTTGCAAAGTAGAGCATCATGTTCCAGAATTGGCACAGGGTTTGGAAGAGGGAGGCTGTGGGAAGAATTGCTGCTGGTGCACTTTGTCAGTGTGGTCTTCCCATGGGCAACACACAGCACTGGAGGCAAGAGGCATAGGCTGGCTTGCTGTACATCAGATGGAGCTGCTGGACCTGTTTCTGCTTTCTTATGTAACAGCAACAGCCAGAAAATTCTTATTTTAATAACTTAGACTGTGTTGGTCTTAAGGGAAATGGCAGCAATGCTGAGCACCTTAATTTCTGATGATGAGGTTCTTGTGTAGTTAGTTGAGCTTTTTCCCCTGAAGTGAATTGCTGAGGGTTGTATTTGCATTTTGAGGATGAAGTCCTCTATGAGCCTAACCCAGTAGCACATGGAATGAAGAGAACAACTGTTGTTCTCCACAGATTTATTGCACAAGGCAGTAAAGGATAATAGACTGTGCAATTCTGTGTGGTTTGGCTTCCTGGTTGCCATTGGTCACTCATTTGTGTGCCCTAATTATCTTTTTCTAAAAAAGGAGTCCTAAATATTATTTATAAATCCTTTTCACCTTCTTGTGTCCTTGTTTCCTTGCTGTGGGACTTAAGTAGTTTGCCAGTGTTCAACTTGTTAGGAAGGTGAAAGTGTTCACTGAGAACTTGGACAGCTTTGAGACTATTGTTTAACTTTGCTTAATAAAGCAAAATTCATGTGGAAACAGAAGGTGGGAAATAGCATGGAAGTAGATATGGTGTGACTTGAGAGATCTTAATTTCAATGGTCTTCAAAATGTCCTTCTTGTCCTCTTTTTATCACTGTCCATTATGTTTCTTTTTTTGATCTGTTTTCCTTCCTGGTGTCTTTCCAGATGTACTTATTCCAGTGACTTTTTCTCTGAATGGTATGTTAGGAATTTGGAAGGTGTATGCTATCTTTTCCCCAGATGCCCTAAGAAACATGGCAATATTTTTAAACACTGTGTAGCTGTGAAGACCTGAGGCTCTCTCTCACATAGGATTTTGATTCTGGGCTGGTGATTTCCTGGTGCATATGTCCACAGCAGGCCCATGCAGCCCTGTTGGGTGTGGGCAGCCATCAAGAACACCTTGCATCTTGACTGGTGATGGGAAGGAGCAGCACTTGTTCTGTCTGTGGCAGAGTTCTCCACTCCTGACTGACCCTTATGTTTCAGGGCCAAAAGAGCAGCAAAATATTAATTTGTAGGTTTGTCATAGTGCCCTCTGCTGACTTCGGACGTGGTGGACTTGTCCTGACACGTGTGTCCCAGGCAAACTGCCTTCTAATTCAGTTTGAGACTTTGCAATTTGGGATTCATTAACTCCACTCAAATAGTTTGGCTCAAGCTTTAAGGAACTAGGGAATGGTGCTAGTAGAGAATTTGAATTCTTAATTGCATGTGAATTGTCTTGAGGAGTCATGCACAGGAAACAGGGAGTGGTTCAAATTCACTGTTCCACGTAATAATCTTCAGCAAAACTGTTTTAATGAAATCTTTTCCTTTTGCTCTACAAAGGCTACTATTCTTAAGCATCTAAGCCTGTGAAATACTTTGTACTAATTGCATGTCTTCTTTATGTCAAAAAGCAGAAGACTTGAAGTGCATAATTAAAAGATTGTCTCACTTTCAGATTTTGTGTCAATGGGGTGCTGTTGTAGCAAGTAGAGGTCATTATCATTTCTAAAACACACTGGCTGTTGCAACTGGTTTTGGAATGTTTACTGCAGGGTTTTTTCCTTTTTTTTCCCTGACAAGCCCAACAAGAAGGTAGTGATTTCATTCAGAGTCTCAGAAAACTTCTCAGAGCAGTACATCTTGTCAAGTTCTTAGTCTTCAATGGTGGAAATAAATCTTTAAATTTGTGACTGCCCATCTTGTTAACTTCAAATAGAGCTTGTGCCTGACTTAGTCTGCTTTGATTGCTCATTCTTCTCATTTGTAAGGTCTGAGCAATTGTGTACACATCAGTTGCTGAGACAGTATTTAATAGTAAACACGCTGACTACTTGTCAGTCACAGCCTGGTATGGATGAGATCAGACCATCCTCTTGTGCCAAGCAAAGATGTGAAGCATCCTAAATACAAAGTAGATGGCCATTTTGTTCATGCAATCTGTTAAAGCAGACTGTCTGCTGTAATCTGTTAACTTCATTCCCTCCCCACTTAAAATTGAAAGTTCCCCCATCTGTGTTGCTTTGCAACACGCTCTCTCTCCTCATGTTTATGTACATGGTTTGTTTCCAGTAAAGTTGGTCAGCATCCATGAACGTTGAAGGGAGAGTTGCAGCGCTCCACAGGAGGCTGTATTTGTCTTGGGTACTAGTAGTTAGCTTTCTGTTTGCTTGTATTTATAATAGTTGTCTTCCCCACCCCCATTTTAGAGCCTTGCAGATATTCTTGGATTCTGATATTAGATTATAACTAAATACATTAAGCTGGATAAAGACTGTTTGGGGGACACAGGAGGTGACCTGATGGTAGGTAGCAATATTAGTCTTTTTCAGCCTTTGCTGTGTTACAAATTGGAGCTGTTTTTTAATGATAGTTTCCAAGGCATTATCCTACTCTACTTTTAATACTTCTGTTGTTGTTTGACATTTGCAGATGTCCAGCTACCCCTAGAATCACCACATATCTGGGAATGGGTGGCTGAAGCTGTAGCTCCCATTTTGATCAGACTGTCAGGAATACCTGGCTTAGCGTGTAGGTGATGTTATATGTAACTGTGTGTGTTTGATTGTAAACCTAGATCATGTCTTGCTCTTGGAATACGATTTTCTTCATTAAAAACATGAAGTCCAAAATATTTACCCTCTTGTTTGCTAATCAACATGCTATCAAACATGTTGTCTTGAAACAATTGTAGCTCATCAGGTGGAATTGGGTAACAGTACCACCACATGTGGTGTGGAAGGAATAGGTATAGCTTAATAGACTAATCTTCAAGATTAGAAAGGCCATTTGTGGGAGAGTTTCTTTGACTGCTTGTAGCCTGCTTTCTGGTAGAATGGTTCCAGCTGAAGTGTGAAGGATGTTGCCTGCTCTTGGATGCTGAATTTCTTCTGGTATCCTTCCAATTTAAAGGCCTATAAATTGCTGCTGCAGCTGTGGGGAAAAAGGAGTTGCTGTCATCCTGTGAGTGAGATGTGCTGAAATGTCTGTCTCATCACAGAACTGGAAAGAAGCAGTGACCATGTATCAGTTATCCTTGGCATTTCAGGCTATGCTTAAATACATCTTAATGTTCTTCTGCTGGGAGGGGCCATCCTGCCCTTCACCCTCTGTTCATTCACTTCCCATTGGATCCAAAAGTTACTATGTGACCATGAGGTGAGTCTGGTTATTTTGTTAATCAGAATGAAAATTAACGTTTCCAGAAGTTAATCTTTTGTTAGTTGCAATGAACTGCAGCAGGTCATGCTGCTGTTGTGTAGTTGCTGGGTAAGTGCTGTGTTCAGAATGAAAGGTTGCAGGACGAAACCAGCATTATTTTTGGCTTCAGCCTGTGATGAGGCTGGTTGAAGCGTACTCTGAAACAACATTCTTCACTTTCACATTGCTGCTTATTCTTTCTTGTTGTGAAACTAGTTCCAGTAATAACAGTGCAGCTGTTCTAATCAAACAAGGTGTCAGGTTTTTTAAAGTGTCTTCAATTTTATGGGTAGAAATCTGTAAGCATGTGTAAGTCTAGGGATTAAGTGTATTGTCCTGTCTGTGTGAAAGTTTAAATCATTTACATAATTGAGCAATGAAATAATCAGAACACTTCTCTCCAACAGCTCAGCTTCTCAGTGAGGCAATCCTAATATGTACAATGAGAAGTTTCTGCTCACTTGTATGTGACTTGTAACACCTCCTATGTTAGTACAATGCAAAATGACTCTCTGACAACTTGTTAGAAAGAAGTGTCCCCGCTGCCTGCCTGGCACACCTTGCCTTAACCCCTCCCTGGCTCTGCAGCCCAGCTGCTGTTTCCTGTGCCATGTGTACGGGGTGCTGTAGGTGCAGAGCACCCCTGCTCAGTGTTCCCAGCCCCTGGCAGCCTGGCCTGGAGCTTGCTCAGAACAGATGGAGAACGCTCGAGGCGCCCTGTGGAGTCTGACGTTCCTCCTTAATGGTCTTGGCATGGCCTCCGTTACAAAACGTGCTGAAATCCACATCTGTGTCCTATGCATTAGAGATAAAGAAATACCAAGGACTGCAGGATCTGGCACAAAAGGATGTTTCTAATTAAAACAAACAACCTCCACTCCTGGGCGTTCCACAAACCGATGTGTGCTGCAGCCGAGCACATTGTAGCTGTTGAGCGTTTCTGCAGCCTGGGTGGAACGGCTTCTCTTTGGTTTGTACACAGAGACAGCCCCTGACATACTTGTGCAAGGCTGAGGAAGAGCCTGAGCCAGATTTTGAATATTAAAAAAAAGGTGCTTTGGCTCAATTTTTATATTTGACAGGGAATTATTTTAAAAATGTGTGTAAAAATATGTCTGACAAAGCCTGCTGTTCTGGTGCTCTGTGTGTAAAGAAGCTTTCTCTAAGCTTTTTGGTCCTTTTTGTTCTGCTTCTGAGATTGCAAAATTTCACAACCTGTGAAAGTATTAGGTTTTTACAGAAGAAAATATTGCAGCTGACAACAGTATGATCCCTCTGTTGTCAGTCTTTGACATTTTTAAGACCTGCCAAACTAGATTGTAACAATTTACTACTGGATTAATGAGATAAGGTGTGTGGAGTCTAGGTAGGAAAGATGATGGCAGATTTTTTGCTGACCTGTGTGACTTCAAACATGGCCTCGATGGCACAGAATAACCGATGTGACAAGATGCTTTTGGACATGAGGGAAATAAACATCTCTGAGGCTCTCCCTGCATTGAGCTTTTTGTCAGCCGTTGCTGTTCCTTGGCTGCTCATTTTATCACTGTCAGAATAATAGGGCGTTCCTTTTGTTGCTGTTGTGTTTCATAGCAGTCTGCAAGCACGGACATGGAGGTGGCTTGAACTGGATGAATGTCTGCCCTGTGTTTATCATCTGAGACACATTGCTCACGCATCCCACGGACAGTTGGAACTTGCATTCAGAGTTGAAAAACTGAGTGCAGTTTGTTGCAAAAGCCTGCAGCCTGGCTTTAAGTGCAAGGATTTCCCCAGAAGAATTTTTCCTGCTGTGAGAAGCCTGACATAATGCTGTACTTTTTTGTGTTAAATCTGTTGGAACTTGCAGTGCTCCAAGGGGAAAATAAGAAAACAGTTTGTGCTTGTGCCTTCCTACTGCTGTCTGGTTTTGTCATTTCCTCCCCCCACCTGTTTTGTAACTCATTGATAAAAACCATGGAAGGGAGAGTGAGGAAGATGGTCCTTGAGCTTAGAGATATCCTGATTAGTCTTTACAGTACAGTAGCATTACCTGAAACTAATATTAATTAATTTTGGTTTTTTTATTTGGCTTTGTGCTGTTATTATTCACTTCTGTCTGTTAATCTTTCTTCCCCTAGCCCCCCCATTAGGATTTTGTTCTAGAACACATGATTTTCTTTATGCCTAAAGTCATGTGTAGGATTAGTCAGTTGCTGTGTATTGAGTATTAGACTGTTTTAGAAACTGACCTATTCACATTTTCAGCAGTGAACAGTTTATGGTTCACTTGGAAGACCATATATCCGCAGAAGCAAAATTTGTTTTACATGATTGCTTTGGCAGTCATTAATTTGCTGTTGTTGCAATGTAAGCAGTGTTGGTTTGACTATTCTACTTACAGAACTGAGTGGTAGTGTTTCTTGTCTAAAAGTCACCCTTGAATGGTAGAGACAAAATGGAATCTACATTTGTAGAAAGAGGATAATGTGAATTGGGCAAATCATCTTTTCATTTGCATTTGGAAAATAATGTTCCTGAAGAGACACATTTCTTTTGTATCTTCTGGTTTCTTAGCCCATTTACATATAACCAATGAAGCATATTTGTGTTAACAGAATTCCTCCCTCAAAAGAAAACTTTAGGTTAATCAGCATAGTGTGCATTATCTGTTTTTGAGAGCAAAACCTAACCCTCAAACTAATGAATTAGTGTGTGGGTCTCTAAAGAAAAAACCCATCAATTATTTGGGTTCAAAAGGGAAGAAATGAAGATATCTTTTAGCAGTGTATTTTTGACAGTAACGTTAAGTTACTAATACAGCTGCATGAATAAGGCTGGTAGAGATTCTGCCTGTCAGTCCTGACTTGGTGTCTAACAGGATCTCCACAGAGTTCTCTCAGTACCAGGTACAACTGAGGAAAAAATACATGGGAATGACAAATCCAGATGCTACCTCAACAGCATCTGCCAAATACAAAGTTCAGAGCAACCTTTTCCTGTGTGCAGTGGGGAGGTTTGCTTTTTGAATGCTCTGAGAGGCTTCAGAAGTACCTTTCTGGGTCATAAGGTTAACAGAATTGTTTGAAAATCAAGGACCTTAAGGCAAAAAATTGCTATATCAATAATTTAGGATGATTCATAGCCAAACCACCAGCTTTTCTGGGGAAGAGATTAGACGTCTTTGTTTACTTCAGGAGTTGGTGTTACATGGTTCCACTCATTACTTATCTCAGATTGTGGGTTTTTTGTAGCATTTTCTTGGGAGAGGCAGGACACTGAGGCTGGTATGTGATGACACCACCCTTAGGTTCAAGAATGTGTAGTGATTAAGTAGGACCTGTCTGAGCCTTTGGGTTATGACCTTCACTTTTCTCCCTGGAATCACCCAGGCAGATTAATATTTTACACAGTGTGACCTATGGCAGTGTGGACACTTTTTTTTTAATGCAACCCATATGATTGTGTGGTTACATGCAGTGTGGTTTGCCTTGTACTTAAAGGCAGCTCAAAAATATAATGTGGTTTCCCTTGGAATAAGCAGAAGCAATTTTTAGTTGGGACCACTCCTATTTTTAAATGTTAGTTTCCTATAGCCTGTTCTTTTGATGTTGATTAATACCCCAAAAATAGAGAAGATACACTTAGAGCAGCAAGCAATGACTGTGGATTTTAACTTGTGAAGTTCTCTCAAGTCTCTAGCAGGCTTGATGTAGGGTGAAAACCCAAGCTGATTAGGTAAGAATCCATGTGGAAATGCAGTTTTTTGACTATGGCATTCTGAGGTGTTAGAGGGAATGAGTCTAGGCTCTGAGTGATGGCCAAGCCTGGATGGGAAATTCCAGTGAAGTAGCTAGCCTTGAAGCCACTTAGCTTTAGATTTCTAAAATAGTTGAGAATGGTTATGACTTTAGAGTTGTAACTTGAGAGAATATATGCTGGGTTTTCTTTAATATTGAAAAGAATATTAGAAGTACTGGATTCCTGAAACTACAGTTCAGGTGTTGGATACATTGGGATACTGTCAACTTAGGCAGCTGCTGAGACCAAAGAGAAAAGATGTTTGAACACTTTCATGCAAAGAATTTCTCCCCATCTTATGCAGTTGAGGCTTGGATGTCTATCCTGTGTGATTATACAGGGGCTTCACATCATGACTTCTAGAGCTTGATTGAAGGTAATATAACTCAGGGTAAATATACCCAGATGAACTTTCACAAATAAAAAGCTGGCCTTGGATCCTTTCAGACAAACAATTTCTCTTCCCTACAGCAGTGAAAGAAATTACTGCCAGTTAAAACACTGAGTTATCTTGCCTTGGGAGTTGAATGCATTAATGAGTAAGGCTGCTTTAAACATTAAGTACAGTTGCTGTAATGAGAATGTATTTTGTTGGCTTTTTTGGCTTTTATTTTAGGGATGTGGTGTTCATGTATTCTTGGCAGAGTTGGTTTCCTATCACCTGTGGAACTTTTGTCAATTAGTATTGCTGCTCTTCAGCTATGCTACATTGCTGCTTCTGTTCCAATTTAGTGCTGGATGAAAGATCATCTTTGCATGCAAATCTAATTGTTACCTGGTCTTTTCACCAGGATTAGGATCTCTGAGACTTCCAAGAGCTGTACTAAATGAAAACAGAAACTATTTACTGAAAACTAGACTTGGTTTGACCTCTTTTGAAAAATGAAAAATAGCAAATTAGTCCATTTGTTTCTTCTGACATCTTTAATTCAGCTGTCAGTCCTTGCTGATCAATAGAAGAAAAGCACAGCTCAGTATGAGGACACATCTTTTTCTCACTTGCCAGGCTGTTATAAGAGCTGTCTGAGCAGTAGATGTAGTTGTTTCTAATTGTTGGCTAGTTCTCAGTGCTCATTTGTGCTCCTGCCTCATACCACAGCTGGCTGATGTGGGGCCACAAATACTTTGCTTCCAGTGGTAAGCAGTCATAGCAGCAGAGAAACTGGAGATTATTTCAGGTACATTTGAAGGAATATAACTGAGTTGAGATTTGAGTAGGTGTGAACAGCTTGGAAAATGAATACTTCTCCAGCAGGGATGAAATTTTGCTATTGAAGTAAGAGCTAGGTAGAAGATTTAATTTCTCTAGTAAGGATTGTGCTGCATTTAAGCTGTTCAGTGCTTGCTCTTTCTGATGTGCAGGTGTTAGAGACGATCTGGTTGCAGTTCCTCGGTGTGAGTGCTTGGGAGGTGTGAGCTCACCTGGCTGCTCTGCACACGTGGTGAGCTCAGGAGACTGTAAACAGGAAGGAGCACAGGCATGGGCAGCACCCTGTTACAGCAGGAGGCAAACACGGATGGTAAAAGCAAGATTGATGAGCAGGCAGTCATGCAGAGGAGTGACTGAGTTTTATAACAATTTCTATTTGCCTTCCAGTACTAGCTGGTTGGAATGTTCTGTACTACTGGGTTTATTGAGCCTTTTGACCATGTTTTGAGCAGGATTTGTGAGCTGGTTGTTTTGGTTTTTTTGGTGGTGTTGGTTGGGGGGGGGAAGGGGGAGTGTTTTTAGTGATATGGTGATGGTATCTCCAGGCTCATGCCCTTCTGTTAAACTATGCCTTGGCTATCCAGCAGCACAAGAGAAGTTGCTCAGTCATGGACACAAGTTTTGGACATTATCTCTAGGCATAGGTTCTTCTAATGAGAATGATATGCAAATAGCTTTTCCTCAAGTAATTCTGCACTCTATGGGATCTATATATGAACAGGAGGTGAGTTGATTCACAGGTTTTGTGTACCAGGTGCCCTGTCAACTCGTGGGAAGAGTGAGTGGGAGAGCTGTATTAGAGCACTGATGCAGCTTGTCCATGGGAAAGAGTTTCCAGGCTGATTCATCAGAGAGGGTAGCCTGGAATTTGCCTCAGGAGTTACTTTTTTGCAGTAGCTTGTTCCAGACTGCCACAGGCCCCTGAGAGAGGGCTCTTGGAGCCCATAACTACATCAGCACTTCCACACAGATTCCAGTGCAGGAAGCTCCTTAGAGAAGAGAATTTTTTCTAATATTTTTGTTGTGCACTTACAGACTTCTTTCAAGGTTCAGGCAGGAATCTTTCTGTGTTGAGACAACTTGCAGAGTTATCTGGCACCAGATTCCCTAATTTGGGGTACATCAATAAATAGTTCATAAACATGAGTGGATAGGATATATGTAACAGAGCCTGGAGCTCTGCATTGGAAGAAAGGCTTAATTGTCTCCTGTCAGACTGCTTGCAATTAGTATACTTGGGACCTATTAAATAAATGTTCCTGGCATAGAGAAGCCCCACATTTTAGAGGGATCAGCAGGGATGTCATTTTCCTCTTAAAGTTCTAAGGTGATTTCTGACTGCTTGAGTAATTGCATTAGTATGGGTTATGTTGTGCTTTGGAAGAATCTGGCAGTTGCTTTGGAGAATTTCAGCTTTCTAAGCTGGAAAGTTAATAGCTGCCTTGCTCTGCTCAAGAATGTGTTTTATTCAGATCTCTCAGTGCTTCTGGGTATATTCTTTAACTGTTAAGACTTTTTTTTCTCTGGCTTTTGGGGATATTCTCTTCATAAGAATGCTATGAAGATTTTAACAGACTTGTTTCTGATTGCATTCCTGCCTTTTGGTAACTGTAATCTGCTAAAGGAGTTGCTGAATTTAAGGTTTACTGCTGTTAGCAGACATGTTTTTTTAATAGGATTTATGTGATTTTCCCTGCTCCTTGTCCGAGGTGGGGGGGTTGGAATAAAAACCAGGATACAATTTGGTGTGGGGTTCAGGGGCTGATCCTCATGCTCCCTTGTTCCAGCATTTTGGTCAAAGGGTAGTTTTTGTAATTACTTGAATAGTCTTTTACTGTAGATTGTGTGGTTAGTATTGTGCATCTGAATAGCAAAATGGAGCTAAATTCTGTCAGGTGCTGGGCAGAAAGACTTTGTTTAGTGAAATGCTTTGCAAAAGCATTCAGGACAAAAATGCCAGGGTGAACTTTTGTTTGTCTGGACATGTGAAAACGTAGCTGCTAGCTGGCTTAGTCTAGAAATTACTACCCAGCACTAACACTCGGGAAGGGGGCAGGCATGACTTCATGGGTCTTGCTTTTTTGGCAGAGTATTGGGTTTGTGTATTGAGGTTTCCATCTTATTTTTCATGATCCTCATTATTGGTAATAAATTACCAATCTTATTACCCAAGCTGAGTTGGTAATTGCCCATGACTGGTGTGTGATTTCTGTCCTTATCTCTCCCCACAGCCTTGGAGCTTTTTGTTGTATTTTCTCTTCCCTGCCCAGCCGAGGGGAGGAGTGGTAGAGTGGCTTTGGTGGGCACCTGGTGTCCAGCCTGGGTCAACCCACCACGTGTAGGGTTTTTGGTTTTCCTTCCTCAATAGGGTTCTTACAGATACTCCTTGTGCCTTATTTTGAGCACAGACATGACAAACTAAGTTAGAACTTAGAGCATAACTGTAGCCTTATCACCTGGTAGCTAAAAAAAACGGCAGTTTGGATTTTTTTCTTTATCTTTGATGGGAGTGCCTTGGAAGTATATGGGCAGTATGCAATCTAAGCAAAAATGCTGCTGCTTTTCCAGCATGTGCTGACTGCAATCTCTGTGGGTACATTAAGGTGTATGCCTCTATCTGCCTTTTTACAGCCAGCCAAAGATTCAAGCATTGTTCTTTAGATTTTTATTCTGCTATTTAGTTTTTATTAGCCAACTTCCCTTCAAATGAAATCTTGCTTAGGCTAAACTTGTTCACCACATGTGGAATAGTAATTATACTTCATCAAGAAGCTAAATGGTATTACCACCACCAGACCTAGTTTCTGCATAGATAGTACATTGTCACCTGCATTACTTTTTGTATTTCCATGCTGTCTGACCAGCTCTTAGAAAAAAATTGTGTGTATGTGACAGGGATGGGAGGTGCTCCTAATGTAACTGGGAAAGACTGGTATTGAGAAGGGCAACTGGGCATGGTCAGCAAGGTAAGGCAGTACATCAGACCTCTACAGTCAGCTCCAGGGGTTTGTGGAGGATCCTTTTATTCTCCAGCCTGCCACTGTCAAGGGTGTAGGGCTGTATTCCTACTGTAGCTGCACACTGTGTCTGGCTCTGTGTCAGTGAAGAGCCTCAGCCTTTAAGTGTGTGCACAAATGGCTGTCATCTATATGACAAAATTTAAGGAAAGGGAACTTGGTGGATGGCACTGTCTCCAAAGCACCTCATACTCAAAGAGTTTCCTGGATTGCTTTTATTGTTAGGTGAGGGACACAGAGTGTTCTCTTCTTGCATTTCAGAGGAAAGAAAAAAATCAGATGCCAAACACTGTTCCATGCTTCGGGCAATTCTTTGGCAATGTGAACAGACTGAAACCTTAAATGCACTGCTGTTTAATGGCTTAGTGTTTTGGGAGTCTGCATGCAAGGAGTCCTTTTAAGTGACTTTCATTTTCCTTAGTGGCTTTCATTTGTGTCATGTTTATTTTATTTTTAATTTTTTTTTTGTAACTGTGGCTTTAGAGTTGTTTGCTATCCAGGTTAAATATGCTTAGTGCCAGAGCAATGCCCATACAGGTGCCTGTTTTTTTCAGTTATCAGTCAGATGCAAATTCAGTTGTTTTGCTTCAGAAATGAGGCGTTTAAATTGTTCACTTTAAAGCTATTAAAACTGTAAGACCATAGATTGTGATAATGCAGGCAGTAGATTGGGGTTTTTAAAAATATGGCTATATAGATAAACAAATATCTTGTTTTATCCAGATTTAAAGGCTCTTTGATACTTTTTCCTTTGTAGTTTTATTTTAATCTTCTAGCATATTTGAAAAACATTTCTCTATACATGAGCAAAATGTCTATAGAGAATGTGGCTGTACCAAAAATGGAATGTCACATTAGTTGCTGAGTCCAGCTGAAAACCTGAAATAGCTGGGCTTACAACTGGCAGTGAAATTACAATGGTAAGCAGGATTATCCATATATCTACTCGTAAAATAAAGTAAATGACGTCACACTGGGCTGAAATCTGTTTCCATCTGTGGAAACTGGCTTTGTGTTTGTCTGTTACATTAGTGCAGTGTGCTGATAGCCAGTGTGAAATGCAAACCACACTTTTAAAAATAACACTCAAGCTTTTAAATTTGAAAAGCCATGGAATAACTGGGCACATTCTTGAAGTAGTTTTGCAGTTACTGTAGAAATACCAGAGGATGGATGTGCTTATAATGTGTCAGTGCTGCTGACAGCTTTGAGCTTTCCAGAGGTGTGGATCCAAACAGGAAAAGGACTGGAACACGTGAGGCTGTTGTAGCCATCTGTCAGTGTGGCCAGGCTCCCTGCTGCTCCTGTTCAGGTGTTTCTGCCTCGGTCAGCTCAGAGATCTCTCTTTTGCCAGTATATACTGATCTGTCATGGCTAGATTGAGGGTAAAAGGGAGTTTGCTGTCCTTCAGCTACACTCCCTGTTGACAAGTTGGCTTTCCCACTGTAAAATTGCAGGGTAGCTTTGACTAAGGTTAGAGGACTTTGCCTGTGTGAAGGTGGTAGTGATGCCAGAGTTGGCAGCCCCATCATGCCACACTTTCGATGTCAGCTCTGGCTGTAAGGAGGTAAAAACTTCACATTAGTGGTTCCTGTTATTGCTGGCTAATGTGCTGCTGTTTTGTTTTAATCCTATCTACCCACTTCTAGTGAATAAATAGAAGTTTTTTGAATGCTTCCACTTTACAGCAGTATTGAACACTAATAAATAATTATATACTTTTGTATATATATTAATAACAATGTTATAGAATAATAAAATTATATATTATGGTGTTATCCATTCTCCACTCTGTAGTTTGAAAGTGATTTCTAAAAATTCTTTGAAAGAAAAAGTGGCTACTAAAATAGGTGTTTTTCTAAACTTCTGATGTGACCAGTATTGAGTAATACAAAGATTTTTCTAGATGGGAAAAACTTGCTACATTTATTGTGTTTGTCTTGTGCTAGTGCTGTCATTTAACTTGAGGTAATCTTTAGCTTTGTTTGTTTTACTGTTGCTGTAACAAGCTTTTTGCGTGAAGGTCAGTTATTTCTAAAGAAGTGTTCTCCAAGTTCTGTTTTGTCCCATTTTGTATTTATACCAGTTTTAGAGGATTACATGTTCAGAGGATAAGTTGCTGTTTAAATTTAAAAATACATTTTTTGCTTTATAGAAGTGATGCTACTTGACAGTAAAGTGAGTGGAAAAGTATAGTTGAAAAATCTGTTAGGTAAAACACTCAGCCAGTTTCCCTTTCATGTGCTTCATCATGAGAGATTTACATGAGCAGGCCACTAATAGCTATTTAAATAACTTTGGAGCAGTATTTTTAGAATCTGGGAGAGGTGCAGAGATGACCAGTAATTGGTGGCATATAATTATGAATCCATCTGACAGTTGCTGGTGGTTGTACTGTTCAGGAATCTCTTTTGTATCTTCTCTTTAAACAAATAATTTCTGCCCTTATAAAGTCTGTCTTATGGGTTAAAGGATTAACAAGGCTTTCCTTATCTCTGATACTTAAGGGTTATAATTGAAGCCGGAAGAACAAGGGAAGGTGAGAGACATTAGAGCAAATAGATCCTAGAAAAGAGCTGTACATGACTAACTAGCTTTGACTCTTACTTATAATCAAGTAGCAATTTTTAAATTGTTCTGTATTAAAAACCATTATTTCTGAGAGCCTTCTTTGCTCTTGAAGGAAATACAGGGTACAGTGTTTGAGGATTTCTTTTGCATTTTGTAACTTTTAAATTGAGGAAAATATGTATAAAAGAGTATGGGGATATAGATGTGAGATTTATATATTTGAGTGTGCCCAACTTTGGGCTTCTTAGAACAAGGAAGATGTTAATTTATTTCAGAAAGTTCAGTGGAGGCCATCAAGGTGATCACAGCACATGATTGTGATGAGTGCATGAATGAACTGGGCTTGTTCAGCCATAAGAGAGAAGAATTTGAGGAGAATTAGAAGCCATCTCATGTACCTTTTTGTTGGTTATGAGAGCCAGGGCTGTTCTCTTGCTGTGCTGCTCGGTCAAGAGAGACAATGGCCATAAACTGTTGGTTCTGACTGAATACCATTAAACCTTTAGAGCAAGAGGTTTATTGAGCATTGGAAGAGCTTGCCTAGAGAGGATGTGGAATCCCTTTGGAAGCCTCCAGGGCCTGACTGGCTGAAGCATTAACAAGTCTGGTCCAAATCTGATGTTGGCTTTGATTTGAGCAGGAGGTTGGACTAAATGACTTCACAAGACCCTTCCAAACACAAAGAGTGCTGCAATTATGCTTCCATAATTTTATCAACCCCTCTCACCTGCAGCTTTTATAGCTTCACTTTATAACCTCTGCCAGTATCCCCCTGCAAGGGGCTTCCTTTCTGGGGTAACTGTGCACTGGGGGTGGAAAAACATTCTCTGTATGGTGTCTGTGATGCTGAAGGATTTCACTTTTGCTGTTAGCAATTCCATTTTTCCCCCCACTTATGTAGTGTATGTTAACTGTTGGAGATAACTTTAGTACTCTAAATTGGCTTCCAACCAAACAGAAAACTTCTGCCTACATACCAGAGGGGTGCCTGGAAGGTGGTGTACATCAAACTGCTTGAATCCAAACTTACATTGTTGTCTTGTATACTCACAAAGTTCTGTGGTAGTCCTTGCAAATGATACCTTGTAGAAGATGAAGGCTCTAGAAACAGTTGCTTGAAAAGAAGTAAATTAGGCTATGAGGTTTTCCAGTTCTTTCTTGGGTCTAACAGTAAAGTAAGGCTTGTGCCAGCATCATGCAGTCTATTCTGCAGTGCCTCTTGTAGGTAGAACTACTTATTTAAAGCTACCTGACACAACAATAAAACATTAAATTTCAGTTATTTACTCTGGTAAATTCATGTGAGTTAAAATCTCATATGCCAACTCTGTCCCAGGTGGACTTATTAAAAAACCAAAATATATGATGCATCTTCCTTTGCATAACTGTGAGATGTTAAATTACTTATAAATTCTGAGCTTGCTTAGCTCAGATATCCCTACAAGCATCACATTCTCCCAGTGTAGCCAGACTGTTCTCATAGCTGCTTTAGGCCAGATGGAACTTTAGGGCAGGCCATGGCTTTGTTTCACAAAGTGTAACAAGGTGGTGAAATAGAAATATGGAGCTCTTGCATTTATCAAGGAGATGGCAAGTACTGCAGTTCCATTCCTCATAAAGGACTGTTGTGCTAGTCTATGGCCAAGACTAGAAAGTGCTGTGTTGTAACAAAGTTGAGTTAGAGCAGATCTTTGTTCTGACCTTGCTCTCAGCATGGATTGCTTGGCACCCTCTCACCCTGCTCTGCACCTTGCTTTTGATGAATATCAGCAGCAATTGGCTGTCTGAGCAAAAGTGGATTAATTCCCACTTGCTTCCATTTCCAAATGCTGCTGTTGCAGAGTTCTAGCAAAAGGAGATGAAATTGTGTAGTTCAGTGTTGTCTTAAAATTTTTTGACTTAATAATCTTCTGGTAATGGATAAAAGTAGATTGTGATTATCTACTGATAGTTGCAGAGGTTCTTCAAGTGTGATAGCACTGGCAGGGTGGAAACAATCTTCTGGTGTGGACAGACTGCAGGACTGGTTTTACTGGTAGCTGAACCAGAACAACTGGTTTTACATTATCTCTTAGAAGCAGCCTTACCAAACAGTTTGTTGTCTTGAGGGCATACACCCTTTTCTGTTCATGTTGTTCTAGTTTTGCATGTCATGAAACGTCTTCCCACATATAACACTGATTTTTTTTTTTTAATGCTAGAGAACAGGATTTTTATATTAAGTTGGCTGCACTGTTCAAATTATGTATTGTCACTGTTTTGTCATATAAAGTGCAATAGATCCTGAAAGCTCTTTTTGTTTTCCAATAGGCTGGTGTTTGGGATGCTGTATCCTGCATATTACTCGTACAAAGCTGTGAAGACAAAAAATGTGAAGGAATATGTAAGTCTCATTTCTTTTAATTGTTTCATTACATGCCTCTGCTGACATGGATCTGTGACATTTTCATTATGCAATAAATCATAAGGAAGCTTGATTCAACTGTTTCAGTGTTAGATATAACACGTGTGCATCTAGTGGTAATCCTATGATTTTGTTTGGAGGGCTAAAGTTAAGATGTTTCAGACTTTTCATAGTTTTATGCTGAAACATGTCCAACATACTATACTGTATATAGATTTTTTTAAAGGATATTTTTAACATAAACCTTCAAGTCTTGACTGGATTTCAGCAAATACCAGAAATAATGTACTTTTGGGCAAGGGTAGAACAAAAGTTTCCTAATTCTGCCAACACCTGAAGTATAAGCATTGACAAATTGATTCTCAGTGACCACTAGAAGAGCAGCAGCAACTTAATGTCACTGTATGCAACTCAACAGGGAACTCAAAAGTCTATCTAAGAAAAGGATAATTCTTGTTAATTTATCTTCCCTCAAAGAGGAGAGAAAAAATGTAACCAGGGGAGGAAAAGGTTTGGTTAAGGTGATGTGGAGAAAAGAAGAGAGAGAAGAGAGAAACACAATTATAGTTACTGCATTTTTGAATTAAGCTATTAAATTACTTACTTGTCAGTGTGAGCAATGATGATAATCACAAGAATGTTACCCAGTTGCAGTCACAAGGAGCTTTTGTCACTGAGCTACTTCCCTGTTTTAAGCAACAGCCTGACTTGATTTCAGCAACTGACCTGAGTTCTGTCCTGGATCTTGTCCTTAACTTGGCTGCCTGACTCAGGATGGGGTCAGGGCCCTCAGTCACTCGAACTCAGCAGCCAGAGCTGTGACCTGAGGCTGTTGTATGATGTGTGATGTCTCCACTTGGAGCTTGGCTGTAGTTACAGAATGTAGCAGTTGTTGTTCCTCCCCTCGAATGTCTTAATTCAGTCTGATCACTCCATCAAGGCTCCAAAGTGGACATCATACTTCTGATTTCTGTGTACAAGCTGATGAGAGCTTATTTGTGCAGATAGAGCTGGTGCCTGCCAGAGTGAAGCTTTGGGAGAAAAAAACCATCAAAACTAAGAGGAGAATTTCCTCTGTTTTGTGTTCATATTACTCTGTCAGGAAAGTCTATAATGCAAGGAATTTATAATCTGCTTTTCTTCCCTGCTCCTTCAGAAGAGATCCGCAGGCTGAGTAGGGATAGCAGTTTTCAACTCAAATAAAGGAAGTCACTCTAAGAGGTTACCATTGCCTCTTGCACTATATTTTCTAGAACAAGAGAAGTATTTTAAAGTGCTGAGATCACTTGGCTCACCTCAGTTGTCTGGTTAGCTATGACTTAGCTGTCTGGGGCATCCTTACCCAGGACTCCTGCTAGCAGGGCCTGGAATTGTAGTCTTCCAGCTCTTTCAGTGTGAACCTGTGGTCTTTGAGCAGTCCCAGAACCTGGAGTCACATACAAAATACCCATGGGGCCAAGATGAGTAAGACCCATCACAGTGACTGTTTCATTAGCAGGGAATGACAGTGATTCATCAGGGAATTACCACTCCATTGCTGGTGGGGTTGAGTGTCCAGATAGGTCTTAGGGATGATCCATGGCTGTCATTTTCCCAGCTGGGTCATTTTCTTTCACAGAAAAGGGTTTAGGTTTAAGTGCAGCTTTCCAAATGGCACAGGTCTGCTGCCAGTCACATCATGGCACAAACACAACTTCCTCTCCAGGGTTAAGTGTGGCTCAGAAGCCATCTGTGTTTGTTGCTGAATTTTAAGAGCTTTGTGACAGTGAAATATTTTACTCAGCCACTGCTTCCACCACTAAAACCAACCAAATAAAAAGGACAGACATCTCGACTTGTTATTTGGGTCATGATGCAGCAAATGGTTCCAAGATTATTTCTGGGGGAAAAAAGTGTTGTGCTGATTGTGGTAACTTAAAAGACTTAGGAATTTCAGGGCTAGAAATTAGAATCTGTGTCTTTGAGGAGAGGTATTTGTTCTTGTAATTACCCTGGTTTAATGGAGTTGACTATGATATTTGAGAAACTTTTTTCACTGCATTACACCAAAGTGCTTGAAACAAGCATCTGAAATGTAGTTTAGAAATCTGAACAGACCAGCCTTTTCAAATCCTGGCTTCAGAATCCTCACTTGAAAGAATGTGCTTCAGCCAGAGCCAACAAAGATGAGCTTAACACTTGGATGGTAGAAAAAAAACCTCAACAAAACAAATCTGTAATCACTCTTTTAACATGAAAAGCAAAACTCAATCAAGGCTTGTGTTACTTTAAGTAGATGATGGTATGCTGGGTAATGTAAAATCTGACCTTCCATTTTTTTTGTATTCTTTTTTTCTGTTATGAAAACCTCTGTAAGTCACTCAGGTTCATTTGTCAAGGATACTTGTGGTACCTAATGCATTAGTTGTACTAGAATATGATTTGTGTTTTTATAGGATCTTTGCCCAGACCTCGGCAGGACTCCTGGCAGATCTCATTGCCCTTCTGCAGGGCATTTCTTATTGTTCCTAGCAGCACAGGAGAAATTGCATTTCTACTGTTGTTAATTGGATAAATAGATGTTGATTAAGGAAAGAATAGCCTGGGTAAATTGTATTGGGCAAAAAATTCAGTCTTGCATGGCATCCTAAAATTGCATTGCATTATGCTTAAGTTGATGAGGCAAGCCTGGATTTAATTTTATTTTCATTCAGGTGTTGACTCTGGTTCATGGAAGGGTCACCAGTCCAAATATCACATGGCCTGTCAGCAATGACTTCAGCTGTTGTGTATGCTTGTCTTAGTTTATTCAAGCCTGAAATATCTAAATCCTCTGAGACTGAAGTGAAGAATGTCATCACATGACTGAGTTTCTTTTCAAATTGAAATACGGAAAAGCATGTAAGATAAATGGGTCTCAGGTTCTGAAAAAGGAAGTGGTTTTAAATCATAATGCACAGCCATGAAGGAGGCAGCAGTGTATCATTAGGTTTTGAGTAGTTGAAGTCCACTTCAAAAAGATTGTTTTAAAAGTGAAGATTAAATCTGGGCCACATCCTCTGTGGGAAGGTGTATATATATATATATTCCTCTTTTTGAAAGAGAGTACTGTGAATTTAGGGCTCAAACTAGTCTCTAAAAATTATGGTGGTTTTGCTTTATTCTTTGGTGGTTTGGTTTTATGGTGTTGTTTGTTTGTTTGTAAATGGTTTTGTGTTGTTGCAAGTTTTTTCCTGGAATAGATAGAATTGGAATTTAAAGAACACATGGATGTTCAGGTCTCACAAATAACCAGTGGTGGTTTGCAGTGACCCATTTTGGAAATACAGTGCATTTAGCAGCTGATACCTTAAGGAGGACAAATGCATGAAACTATTCCTGTAGCATGTTCTGAAAGATGTAATCACCTTAGACAATCAAATCTGACAAATGCTCGAGAAGAGTTAACTGTTATACAAGCTAAACTGTCTATTTTGAGAGCATTCCGTGATTTCAAAACCATGACAGATAGTGTAAACCTTAAACAAAAAAAGTATATACCTGTAAACCCCTGAAGCATTAACATGTGAGGATGGAAGAGAAAGAAATACCCTTCAGGGCTACAGTGGCAATTGCACTTCATACTTAGGATTACCTACCAACTCTTTGCAATGTTTTCTTCATATCACTAAAGCCTAGTGGAGAATCAATCAGTGAAGTGAGCCTAGGGGAGGCTGTGACCCTGGTGCCCCAGGGTTTCACTTTGCTCATTGCAGCTGCCACCAGTTCTAGTTATGAACAGAAATCTTTCAGGACCTTCCTACAATTTCACCTGAAACCTGGTTTATGCAGCCTGAGATACTGTTGAATGTCTTGCTTTGACAGCTCTGAACAGAGTGTACAGTGTGTCATGTGTAAAAGTGAAATCCAAGTCCTTACTGAAGATGGTGTTTTAATTTTCAGGTTCGCTGGATGATGTATTGGATTGTGTTTGCTCTTTATACAGTTACTGAAACAATAACTGACCTAACAGTCTCTTGGTAAGAGCCTGCTTTTATGATCTCTAGAGGAAACTATATTTGTTTCTGATGTTTTCTGATTGGTAATGTTTTGTTTTATAAAGAAGTTGTGCTTGCTGATAGCCCTTTTTACAGGTAAATATCTTGGTGCATGGATGTACAGCATGTTTTCAAGCTTGCTGCACACTGTCACTCACAGTAGGGACTATAAGATTTCCAGCTTCACTGTAGAAATAGGGGAATGGAACTATTGAAAGGATGGACTAACATTTGTCTGTGCAGGAATCTGTAATGCAAAGCAAGTATATTAACTTTTCATTTCTTAAATGACAGTAGTCCATAAATCCATAACTCATTTAATTTTTGTCTAATATAACTTCCTGTATGTGAAGAATCCTCTATGCTAATGTAATTGTGGTTTTGGAAAAGATCTCTTCATAGTGATTAATTACTGTGCATTTTCCTGCTGCAGTTGTTGATTTTGTGCAACCTTTAACTTGTCTGCAGGTTTCCACTTTACTATGAACTGAAGATAGCTTTTGTTATCTGGCTTCTTTCTCCGTATACTAGAGGGGCCAGTTTAATCTACAGAAAATTTCTCCACCCACTGCTCTCTTCTAAAGAAAGGGTAAGAAAGAACTTCTTAGCTTTTTAATGCCTAATATGGAAACACCATATGCTGAAATAATAACTGTTGCTAGATACACTATAAAAGCAGAGCAATGTGTTACTGGTTGGCCAGGCAGCATGATCTGGCACTAGCAGAGGCAAGTGCATATGACTGTCCATGTCACTGCTTCTGTTGAAGTTGCCTGAGCAGACAAGGTCCTGCTTTCTGCTGACATGAGAGCCTGGTGTTCCCCGCTCTGCTTGATGCACTCTGAGCCCAGTTGAGTGGAAGTGATGCAGCTTGACTTGCTACTACTGCAAGCACATGTGCAGTGCTCTCTGTGCAGAAGTATGAACAGAACTTGACTAAAAGCTATTCATGTTAGCATTTTTTTCTAGCATAACCTAGTAATAACATTGCTCAGGATGATTGATATCAATGACTTTTGGTTTGCAAAATGACAGGATAAGAGGAGAGACTTTTTACTGAGGTTTAAGGGCAGACCAGTCTGCAGCAGTAAAAACCCAAACATAAAAATAGCTAGAGGATGTTTAGCTTTAGCCCAAGTGTGACAGGGACACAGCTCTGCTTAGCTCATTTTCAGCATCCTGTTTGGATGTGTGGAAAGAGCAGTCAGCAAAGGTACAAAGACCAATAGTGAGAAACCTCACACTACAGAAAATAGCGTTCCTAAAGGTCAGTGCTGGGCTTGGCCTTTCTCAGGCAAAGCAGGTAACTCACAGGATTGACACTGATGGGAACAGTGAGGTCATCTTGACCTTCTGAAGGTTGAGCTTGGTCACAAACCGTTTGCAACTTTGTAAGCTAAAGAGATATTTTCCTGTGGTCTGCCAGCTGTTGGAAAGTACCTTGCAGACTTCATCTCCACCTCCTGGCATGTACCAGAGCTGGGGATAAATGTCACGATGGTTTGGTCCTTGGTACTTAACTCTGTCAAAGCTCTGGCTTCGGCAATTCTTTGTAAGACTTGTAAGCTGTCTCTGCCTTTCCAGGGAGCTCTCTGACTTCATGTTAGATGATGTTTCTTGAAAAGCTTTTGTTCAACAAGTTAAGCTTATTCTCTGTAAGGAACTTGCTGCAGTGTTTCTGAGCTGTACAAAAGTGATGTACTTAATCTTTTTGTTTGACCAGATATAATCCTTTCTTTAAATGAGTTGTAATGAATGAAACAACTGTATACAAAGACGAGTAACTATCCCATTAAATATTTTCATAAATATTTCTCCTGTTTTCCTTTACTGATGGAAAACTAATACTGTGGGGTAATGTTGCTCTCTTTATGAACAACCTTCTAAAATTTCAGTATGTTTTGCTTTTAGGAGATTGATGAGTACATCGTCCAAGCCAAAGAAAGAGGCTATGAGACCATGGTGAATTTTGGAAGGCAAGGGTTGAATTTGGCAGCAACTGCTGCAGTGACAGCAGCTGTAAAGGTAACTTCCTGCTTGCATTAATTGCTTTTGACCCTGATATAGAACAGTGTAATGGTACTGAGGTTCTGCCATGGCTAAATGAAAAGATAAATTGTGTAAGTGTATTGAAAACCTGGGATGCAGTTAAAAGCTTGCAGCCCTCTCCTCCTCATGCTATGTTTGTTTGTTTAAGATGGCTTGCCATTTCTTGGATGATGGGGATCACTTTAATTCAAAAGGTACCATACAGTTTTCTGTGCAGGCTTTGGTAAAGTTGACCATTGTTTCTTTTCTGTCTCTGTGCTTTCTTGTTGGTAAACAAACTTTTTAAAGGATTTCTGGCTTTTCTGCTGTTTTTCTCCAATCAACTTGAGGTAATAACACATAATTAAGGCATGAGAGACTACTACCATGGATAAAAGTTATCTTGACACAATTAACTTGTTTGCAACTTGTTGGGTGAATTATTGAATTAATACACTAAGCATAAGCTTGCCTATTGGTGTTTAGCATACACTTATTTTGTCATGTATTTTCCATTACATTATGAAGTAACCTGTTGTTTTTCCCAGACTACCTTCCTACAAAAACTCACCAGCTTCATTTGTATTTCAGAGAGCTCTGAGTCTAGGAACATAAAATACAAGCTTATATGTAAGATTCTAAGCAATTTGTGGCCCACTGAAAGGACTGTAACTGCAGACAATGTGTATCCCACCTAACAGTAATTTAAACAACAACATAAAAAAAGTATGGAAAGAAAAAGGTGTATGCCAAATGAAATCACAGTTTTAAGGCAATCAGGATTAATTTCTTCCTGGGAATAAATGAAAATGCCGTGCTCATAGTAACAGCACTGAAAACTTGAACATTGTCAGTAGATAACAGAAAACATTGTGGAGATCCCTGGCTGTCAAAGCTGAGTATGTACAGCTGGCATTTAGCTTAAATGTCTGGTCTTCTATGTGAACTTCCTGTGTTATAAATCAAACACATTGCTAAAAACTACACTTTCACAGGCTACCTCAAAAAGCTTGGGAAAAATAGTCATACATACCTTGTTTGTTCATTTTCTCTGTGTATAAAAATACATGTGGGTGGTAGTGTAATAACTTTTTGTTTTCAAATATGGTCATAATGAGCCTAAAATACTGACAAAGTGATTAAATTTGATCACTGTGGTTTTTTTTGTTATTCAAATTCCTAATATTGCCTTGAGACATGAAATAATTTAGAATGCAACAGTGCATCTCCAAAGGAATGAAAGTATTTAGAGTGAAAAGAGGTTATTTAAACAAACCAAACAAACACACACCCAAAGTGCTCTACTGGGAAAAAGTTTAAGAACTGTGCTAAATGCTAAAATGCAAATTCTTTGCCAAACAGCAAATCCTAATTTATTACAATGTGCACCTGTAAGGATACTTATGCTTTGTGTGTGTTCCTCATGTTTGACTATTTCTCTGTTAATTCTTAAGGTGTTAGAGAAATATTGTAAAATAAGTAACACCAATGTCTCCTCCCACTTTGTTCTGAAAGAATGAACAACTTCTTCTGAAATGTCTGTGTTTAGATTTCCTTGCTATTCAGCTGTGACTGGCAAGATGCCTGCTCTATTTGTTAAAATGTTTTAAACACGCTCGTGAATATTTGTACAAAATTAGTTCAGTGCAGATGAGATGCTTGGGCAAAACAACCACCACAATACCAAAGACCTAAAATAGACATGGTTTTTAAACAGTATGAAAGAGGAGACTCACTGAAAAACATCTTTATTTTGGCATGTTAAGCCTCTTGAGTTTGTCATTCCAAAAAGCTGAGTGTGCCTGCCCCATGCAAGCAAATGGACACAATGCATGTGTTCTTAATTTTGTTCCCAGTTTTTCAAGAGTTGACTGCTGCCTCCAGCAGGTGAAAAGATTATCCCTTCAGCAAGAGCTGGTAGAGCATGCTATAGGATTTCAGGAATGGAATTGGATTATGGGGATCAGTCTCAATGGGAAAGAGGACACACTTTCATCACTATTTTTTAACTTTTTTTTGTAACAGAGCCCACATGCTTATTCTGACATAGCAGATCTCAAATTAGGAGAGGGGGAGAGGTTAAACATAAGTGTGAGATTAAACCTAAGACAAAAGACACTAAATTGTCCAAGCAAACTGCTTATGCTGACTTTAGGAGGGTGGTAAAATTGCTTGGAAACTTGCTGAAATATTTGGAGCTCGAATGTGGGAAAGAGTGATTTTCTCCAAGAGTTGTCAAAGGAATAGGGGATTACCGTTTAAAGGCTAGTTGGCTCTGTTAAGGAGGCTGGAGCAGCCAGCCAGGTCAGTCTACTGAAATTTGACATAGATTTAAACCTGCTCCACTGTAGTTAAATGGAAGTGTATTTGGCAGGAGTAGTGGCTTATAGCTTACATTCTCACACTGATGTTTTTAGCTGGTACTGCTTAGCCATTGTTCATATAAAATGTAGTGTTTCAAAACCTGCTAAATGGCATACATTAGCAAATAAATTGTGTTAAATTAGCATGTCAAAAAAAATCTTTAAAATCCTAATTTCAGAAGATTTACAGATGACAGTCTGTGCTGACTCTTTATGTATCAAAGGAAATTTTTATTAGTAAAAGAATCAGAAGCTAGATGCCTCAATAGCCCAGTAGTATATGGATTTGGGGAAATAATATGCACAACACTTAAGTTCCACTGGTACATCTTGTATTTTGATGCATCTGCTTTTCAGATCTTCTGAGATGCTGGTTGTCTGTCTGTTTCAATTTCTGCCAACCCACAAAGTCTGACTTCTTCAGCTACTAGTGAAAACTGGTTTCTTTATCACTATGAGCAGGGTGGCTGCTAATTAAGCTGTGAAATATTCTGTCCCTCTCTTTATGAGGTCACACAAATAGTGTTAATTTGTCATGTATTGGTGGTGGTGATGATCATGTTTTGAGGGCTGTGTTTCTGAATGCCTTCTAGTCATCCTGAATCTGCTGCCTTTTTGCTGTTTGAATATTATTCTCCTGGTGTTTCTCAGACTTCCCTTCTCCCCACTCAGGGCATGGCAGAGGAAGGAGGTGTCTCACAGCCAGGATCACTATGGGGAGCAATATTGCTTTCATCCTCCTCCCTGCTGGGACTGCCTGGCATGCTGCAGGGGTCATTCAGGGGACAGCAGTCCCCCTCCAGGTTGAGGGGGAACAGAAGTCATTCCCTGTCAGCTCCCATCGGATCAGGGAGAGAACAGCTGAGAATGTGGGTGCTGCACTCTGCAGAGTCCATTGAGAACTTGTCCAAGGCAGGCAGCAGCTTCACTCAGTGATCCTGGCCACTGAGGGGTGCAAGTCCAACCAGGAGTCCCTGAGGCAGCCACTGTGGTGGTTGTTTACAGCCACTTCCCTGGCTTAAGCATATAGACTACAAAAATACATGCTCACGAACAGCCTAGACAGTGTCATTTCATATATGAGGGTCAGCTGATGAGACTGCATGCTAATAACTTACTATAGGCTGAGCAGTCTTGAGAGGAGACCCTTAAATAGGATATATTTCTTAAAAAATGGATTTAGAAACATATTGCAGCTTTAGTTGGTGTTTCACATTGGTTGCTTGTAACGAATGTGAACTCTGGAAAACATTTAGTGTGTATTAGGATATGCTATTGAATAATGAAGCAAAATCTTTCTTTAAGACTTGCCTTTTGTTTAAGACAACATGCAGACTTCACAGCTCATCTCTCTTCAACGTTTGCTTACATAGAAATTTTAGCTCTGAAGTTGTTCTGTGATTAATTTTTTTTTCTCCTGGCATTGTAACTGTAAGTGTGGGTCTCAATCTTTTGTGCTGTAATTTATTTGCCAGCCTCTGGGCTGGATGTAGCCTGATGTATTCCTTCCTTAGTGGTAGGAACTGTGGATGTGATGTGCCACCAGTGGTAAATTTGCTCTGCCATCTTCTCCTGAGCAGTATCTGGGGCTGTGTATATCTGGGGAGGGGAGATGGCTGCTGCCATGTCCCTGCCATGGGAGTGGAAGCAGGAGATGCCCTTCAGCTCCACTTGCAATTGCATTGCTCTGCCTTCAGTTTTTAGAGCAAACATGTTGCTTTCAAGCTGTGGTTTGTAACACTCTGAACTTTCAAACAAAATATCAAAGCTCTTACAGCATTATTATTCTAAATGTGAATGTTACTCTCACATTTCCTGCAGTAGAGGGTATTTAATCTCGCATTTCCTGCAGTAGGAAGGAATTTAATATTTTTCAGCCAGACTTTCATCCTGAGCTGATAGTAATCCAGATCTTCACAGAACGCTTTGTTTCAGCAGAAAGCAATTAACTGCTGCTTTTGGGCATGGGGGTGGAAGAATCTTCTCAAGTCTTAAATGCAGTGTGAGCACAGAGATACGCACACCCACACAGAACACCTTGAAATTTGTCCTTCAGTCTATGCAGTGGAGTGAAGTAGAAATCAGTGTGGATTTGGCTACACTGGATCTTCCCGGGGGTGGGATGGAGACTGGGGGGACTGTAGGGATTAATACCATGGTATTAATCCAGTGTGTGCCAGTGGCTGTCCAGCACAGCAGTGGTTGTGCAACCCCCATTCACATGGTGACTTTCAGGCATGTGTGCTGCATCTTTTATTTGTGTATATATTCTTCCAAACTTCTCAATGTTTTCTGTGTGTAACTTGAGTAAAACTTTCCATCTTGGCAAGTAGCTTTGGAATGAAGGGCCCATTGTATGAATCCCTTACCTCCTCCCTGAATGAGGCAGTGCTCCACAGGAGCTCCAGCTCAACTGTGCAGTTTGGTTAAGGGCACAATGTTATTTTATGGCACATAGTTGACGTTTTTCCCCTTTGAAAAACAAAATTCTGTATCCAAAAGCTGCACTGGAAAATAGGGCTGAATCTTTCCAGCTTGGATCTAATCCTCTGTCTACACTGGAATAAGAAATACAGGCCTTTAATGTGAATTCTTAGTATGTTAGTTGTTATAATCTTAATTGCATTATTCTGTACAATTTCCAAATGTCTTTCTCTGGTATATCACATGATGAATAAACTTGATGGGCAGCTGGTATGCAAGTGTGTCTTTTTATACTTCTGCCAATATTTTATAGTAGACTCTGCTCACTCTTGGTGAGTAGAGTTGTGCTGAATTTGTATGGATTCTGCTGAGGACCACCTAGGTCCATTTTACATATTCATCAGTGTTCAGTGACTGAGACTTGAGTCCTGTTCAGCCTCTTCAGGCATTGCACACAGCCTGATGAACACTTCTGTGCCTTACAGCAGATACTGTAAGCTGTTACTTGTCAAAAGCAGTTCTCTCTCCAGTTTTCTGTCCTAGCATCTGATGAAGTTCTCACCCATAGCTGGGTCTTGACGCAGTTTACTTGAAATGCTTTTCAGTGCACAAAGTGGAGTAGTGGAAGGGCAGGATTTATCCTGCCTTAGGAGGAATCTTAGGAGATCTGCCTTAAATAAACCATAAATAAATAAATAAACCAAGAAATGTGACTTCAGGATTTCTACAGTCTTTAATACAGGCACTGTACAGTGTCCACAGTGCATTTTAACTCAAAGGCAAGCTGTACTTGAGTTTTTGAGAACTGTGAGTCATTCTGCAAGTATGTGGGAAGACATAGAAAAGTTAAGGCTTCTACTTTTCTCAAGCTACCTTTTCTTGGTTATTGCTTAGTGGAAATGTATGAGTGGTGGTATGAGTTGTAATAGGTTTGTCTTAATTTTATATGCTGTACTAATGACTAGTCATTAGAAAATTAGTGTTAGGTTTCAGCCACTTTTTTCCCTGCCCTTTGGTACCCATGCAGACTTAAGGAGCTTAATTCAACTGTCTCTTCACTTTACATGGCAATTTCAAATGTGGGATAATTCTGTGTGCTGGTTTTACCATGTGGAAATAGTTGTCATGAGAGTGGGAACAAATGGCTGTGGCCAGCAGTGTGAGAACTGCCTTCTGCTGGTGCTGTTGCAGAGAAAGGTGTATGGAATTGTACCCAGATGTCTGCTACTGCTGGCTACCATACTGCTCAAATGAATTTTGCTTAAATGCTTCATTTGTAAGAATGAAACCAAGTCTTGAACACTTGCTTGAAGTGGGATTCATGCACAGGCTTGTAAATCTTTCCCTGAAATGGTTATTTTTTGCTTTATGCCAGAGAGAGAAGAATTAAACTTTACTTTAACGTGACTTTGTGTACTTGTTCTCATGTGCTTGTTGTTTTAGTTGCTTATGCAATAAATTAATCTTCATTGCTTTGATAATATCATCTGATGCAAGATGAAAGAGCTGCTGGATGACTCTTTTCAACAGGGAAATTTCTGTATGTTCCGTATCGAAAAGATGTAAAGATAATTGGAGAAGGAATATTAATGTTCACATGTGATTAACTATTCTCCTATGTAGCATTAGATTTTGGGTTGGTATCATGTCAGTAAAGCTGTATTAGTAAGAGGACCTGCTAATCTGGTGTCCAGGCAGGACCTGTTTTGTTTGTGGTTTCAAGTTCCTGTCAACCAGAGTTGCTTTTGTAGTGCTGCCAGTTTCTCAGTTGAGTTAGAGTGGATTTTTAATGCTTTTTGTTCTTGGAGTATTCAAATTTTTGGAGGGTAAAATATAAAATAGCAGAAAACCATCTTCAACCATACTTCTCAAAATGGAAGTGTTAAACTGTCATGCTACCTTGAGCTGCCATGTTTCGAGTGAATGGAACATTTCTGATGTGTGTTTCTTTTAAACACTTTCCCTTGCCCAAGAAGCCTTTATTTGTTCACATTAACAGATAGAAATGCAACATTTGTAGTTAAATTGCTAGTTTGTCTGTAACTTTGTCATCTGGGAGCAATCTACGGTCAAGCTTGGGTGAAAGCAATACCTAAAGCAAATATACTGCATGCATATGTTCAATGTGTTTTGTTGTGCAGCAGGGAAGCATGGGCTTAAACATCTTAACCCAAGCTGAGCAGCAAAGTTAAACTTCTGCCTTGTTTTCAGAGATACTGTTGTTGTGTTTCAGAGCCAAGGTGCAATAACTGAGAAACTGAGGAGTTTCAGTATGCATGATCTGACTACTATACAAGGAGATGAGCCTGTAGGAGAGAGACCTTATCAGACATTGCCAGAAGCTAAAAAGAAAACCAGAGCCTCTGCAAGTGAATCTTCAGGTATGTAACTAGTTTTTTTCCTAGCTAAAAGCACCATGCACCCAAAGCAAAAGTGGAAAAGCAGAAATACATTTACCCCATTTATAAATGGAAAAGGCCTCCAAGAATTCCAGTACACTTAAACAGAATACACCTGAGCAAAGTAAATTATGACAGCTAAGAAATCCTTCCTGAATTATTTTCTTCTCCCAGCCACACTGTGCAATCATACTGTACTTATGTCCTTGCCAATTGGCAACAAGAATGTCTTACCAAACCAAAGCCTAATTGGAAGCCAAAAAGTACATGATTAAATGGTGTTTCTCTGACAAACATGCAAAAAGTTAAACATGAAAATATGGAAGTGCAGTAAGTAGAAGAGGAACTGAATGAAAATGAATTCTCAAGGTGTGTAGTAATAGATCAAAATGTACAATTGCATATGGTGATAGGAATAATGAAGGCATCAGGTTGTCATAATGGACTGATGTCTATCAATCCTCAGAAGATGGTATGTGGTGACCAATATATGGTTTTTGTTCAGAGATGCTAATAATTTATTGTATTGCATGTATTGTTGTTGTCATCATCACTTGGCCCTTGAGCCTGTCATGCTTGAAGGAAGGTTTTGCTGGAAGTCTGGCAACTGCACCTTTTAAAATAGCAAGGCTGTGATGTAAAGAAGCTGATCTTTCCCACTAAAGTAGTACCTCTGGGCTATTTCTTCTTACCTATGCCTGTCACTCCTTCTCAGCCCCCCATTTTGGGGAGGGGTAGCACTTATGGGGTACAAGGAATTCTATGAGTTGTGTGGTAGTCCACAGTTTTTCTAAGGAATAGGTGGCCAGTTGAAGGGCTCTAAACTGAACTGCACATTGCTCCCAGAAGGTGTCCTGGGCAGGGCAGTGGGGACTGGAGCTCCTGGCTGGAAAGAGAGCCCAGAGTTCATCAAGAGCTGCACTGGGGATGAATCACTGCAGCCATGGTGCAGGGGCTGTTCCTCACTACACTGTGGAGCAAGATTCTGTTGTGTTAGGCAGGATGTTATTTTTTGTGATCTGAGTTCTGTGCAAATTGGTTGAAAAGGCCTAGTTGGAGCATATGGATCATAGGATGATGAGCTAGTGGTATGCTTGCTCTGAAAAAGGCAGATGGGATGCTGATGCATCAGGTGTTACAGAGATAAGGAAGTATTGGTGTCACTGCAAACACCCCTAGTTAGAAATGGAGAAATAGATGTAATTCAAATCTTTTGTATTGAAAAAGATGAATTGAAACTGTATTGGAAGCAGAGACATGTTACTTCTAAAATGGCAGAAGAGAATGACAGAATATCTGCCTTATGTAGCTGTGGAGTAGGTGATATAATTGTAATTTATAGGAGAGAAAAAAAATGAGGGGAAAAAATTTAGTTAAGCCTAAATAAAATATTGGCTTAAGATTAAATGCACACAGATCATTAACAGAGTTTGGTTTGGAGTCTAAAAGGTGTCTCTGAGTGTTACAGCCTGTAGGTTCTGGGATAAAAGGAGAGTTGGGCAGGCGAAGGAACCAGATTGGATCTGGGGGCTTTGTGATAGGTCTGTGATGGGGATTTGGGGCTGTTGGACCCCAAGGAGCTTTTTGGGATGTGTTTTTAAGCAGTTTGTGCCCTCTAGTGAGAGTCTTGGGTAATACTTGTGGTACTGGTTCTGCAGGATGTTAACAACCTTTAACGCTACTTTGGTGTTTTATCCATCTGAAAGGAGCTTTGGTATTAAAAATGCAGGAGAGGGATGAGAGTATGAAGAAAGATCCTGTGAATCAGAGTCATGGAATGGTTAGGATTGGAAGGGAGCTTCAAAGATTTATCTAGTGTAACCTCCCTCTCATGTGGATTGTGTCCAAAAATCTTAAGTACTTTTTAAAATGACCACTGAGGTTTTTTTGCAGTGCACTGTAAAGCAGGAGATGGTAGCAGATTTGTGGTTTCAGTTTTGACTGAAGAACCACAGCATTACATACCTATGGAACTAAGTGACAGGATTAGAAGTACCAAGCTCCTGGCAGAGTTAATGTTTCCCTGTTTTGAAATGAGCATATTGTTTAAAAGGATAAATCATGTGTGTTGAAGTTGAAACTCAGTTTTCTTAAAAATCTAAAAGTTACAGCTACTTCTTATTAAACGTTTTTGTAAAAATTTTTTTCAAGGTTACAAAACTCCACTGGAAAAAAATCCTGGAGATGATAAAACAGATGAAGAGATGGAGGGGACACATTCAGAGGATGAAATGTTTGCTCAGAGAGGCCTTCGAAGAACTCAGAGCATGAAATCCGTGAAAACTGTCAAAGGCCGTAAGGAGGCAAGTATAGTCCTGGTTCACTTGTTTTTCTGGTGTATCTTGGCATTTTTAATTGTGCAGAAACTTCTTTTGATTCTTAATCTTGGAGGAGTTGCCAACAATAACTGGGTTGTAGAATGCTAAATGGGAAAGGAAGTATGTGATGACAATATCTAAGTTTGGAGCTTTTGTACTTTGGAGTGTTTAGGGGAAATACATGAATGAAATGAACTAAGCAAGGAACAAGGGAGAGGAGATGAAATGGACTCTGTAATGCTAATTCTGGCACCACCAAGCCCAAATTTTAGGAACTGCTCATCTTGAAAGGGGTTTGGATGGCAATATCATCATCTGCATGTTGTACATACTTACACATCTGCTGTTTAATAAAGAATATTCAGATTTTTTTTATTTCCCATAGATGTATGATCTGACTCTTTGTAATCTATAAAGAGAAGATCCTAGGTAGGGTTCAAAGTATTTTATATTTGTATGTGTCACAAAATTTAAAGATACTTCAGGATAAATCTCTGTGGACTCTCATGAAAGTTTTTGGGTCATTCCAGGAAAATAGTTGAGACTTATTCTTCTTGCCCAATTCTGCTGAAACTGTATCTCATTCAGTCATGGGTAGGTTTGTCTTAGTGAAGCTGGAGTGTCCAAAGCACATTTAAAGACATTTGCTAAATTAGATTAGTGAGGAGGTGAATCATATTTCTGCTTGGTGTGACTCAACTTTGTTAAGTTATAATTTTATTTTCCCCCTCAGATACGATATGGATCACTGAAATACAGAGTAAAGAAGAGACCTGTTGTGTACTTCTAAGTGTACTGCACAATGCCTGCAAGACAAACTGCTGTATAAATAACTTGAATTCAAGTGTTAAAGATCTGTGTATGATTCATAGAATGAGTATGTATGAATAGATATGGTAGGACTTGGTTTTGTGAGCCTCAGTGATCAGATAAAGTATTACTCTGTTTTTTTAATAATTGCTTATTGTTTAGATTTAAATCTGGACAATTTACAGCATGAAATTCAGCACTCCCTGATTGGGAGTTAAATGAGTAACAGGAAACACTCTTTTGCCAGGGGTATTAAACTGACTGAAATAATTGCAACTCAAATTGAATTAGCAGAAGTTGTAAGTATCTGGAGCTTGTGAAAATGGAACCATAGTGTCCCCAAGTTTACATGGACAGATAGATATACTTGAAGTATTTTTCTGAACTACAATTCCTGAAAACGCCTTTGTGTAATTTTTAAATGTAGAGTTTAAAGGACAGTGGATGATGGTGGGAGAGGAAAACAAAAGATGAGGTAGGTAGGACACATCCTTAACATCATCATCTTGCATCATATTGCCAAGCTTAACAGATTTAGATAACACTCATGGGTGCAAGCTAGGGGTACAATTAGCACTTTATGCAAAACTGGATAGTTTTGCACACTCAATGATTTACAACTGCACATGTCATTTTAGTGACTTGCTACATAGGTTAGAGTTACATTTGGAATGCCAGCAATTCTTGTACTTCATGATCTTTTTTAAATTTATCTTGATTGCTTAAGTACACTTAGGATGCTGTAGATATTTGCTACTAACAATAACATTATCAGGTGCCTTTCTATGTATTTTAAGGCTGTGTGGGTTTTGTCTGTGTGTGTGGTTTTTAGGGAGTTTTTGGGTTTTTTGTTTGTTTGTGAGGTTGTTTTGTTTGTGTCTGTCTCCTTCATCCAGAGAGAGGTGGCACGTTTTAAGTCAGTTTTTGGTTAAAATTGTGGTAAGTAAAACTTGTAGCAATTCCAGTGATAGACCTCAGGGATCTGATCAGCCCATGAGCTGTGTGTCAGTCATGCTGCCATAAAGGCATGTATGATAGCTTAGTCAGGCCCTGGTTTGGTTTTGCTCTACATTGCTTTAGGAATAAATATGTGTGTGTATATATGTATTTTAGAACATGTATGAGTGTGTATTTCATATCATATGTGGATTCTAAAATGATCTGTGTAGTACTCTTACTGCTAAAAGTATTACTAAAATATTTGCATATAAATAACTTTTAAGAGTCTAGTTGACTTAGTCATTTTATAGCCTAGAGTCCCATGGCGTATCTGCACAGAGATTAACTTTGAAATGTCTTTCAAGGCAGGGACTTGTCAAAATGACTTTTTTAGGTCACTTTTGGTACTATTTTCTGCAGTTCTGAGAATTAGGCTGATTTTAGTTTTCCCTGTGACTGTATTTCTACTGTGGATTCAGGGAGAAACCACCCACTTTTTGCAGATAGTATTTTATTACATATCTTTGGGAGAGACTGTGTTACTTTGCTGGAAGAGAAAATGGCATGGGATTCCTCTTATCCTTGGATCCCTGACTCCAGTCCTTAGAGCTTCCCCCAGGTATTGACAGTCATCTGCAAGTCTGCTGCAGAGCTTTTAAACATATTCCTAAGGCTTGGGGCCGCTGAACTTCTTTTTGTGTTACAGCCATAGCAGTTCACTGCTGATAGGCACTTAATGGTCTGCTGGCATGGACTGGCATTCAGAGCAGTCTTGTGCAGACTCAGGCTGGGGTTGGAATGCTGTGGGTGCAAATGCAGCTGCTCTGTGTTGGTGTTACTCCCTGGCTGTGGGAGGTGTCTGCAGGCCCCATGCAAAGCTGTGCTCAAATACGACAGCACTTTCAGCATCTCTGAGGAACCTCAGTGCTTCAGTGAGAAGTCCCAGCAGTCCATGTGTGATTACAAGGCTAAAGCTGGTATTACTTTACTCAAAGACACAGTTTCATACTAGAAGACAGGAAGACTGCTCTCTCCCAAACGAGTACAGTGCAAAAATCCCATCCCCTAACCAAAACTGCACCTTGTTATCCAGCTTTTCTGAGGAGCTGTGGGTAGGCAGAGATCACAAAGGCAGCCTCCCCAGGGTGTGGGACTTCTGCCCCAGGAATATTTGTGCTTCTCACCTGTTTCCCTCGGTGTAGGGAGAGGCTGACTGTGTGTTAAGCTATGTAAGAAATCAAGGAACCTGAAGCTTTTGTATTTGCATCTCGCCCTTCTCTGAAATGTAGACTAACCTGGGCCTGGGATGGAATCTCTAACTCTTAGTGTCCAGTTGAGCACTTGCTGCCACACTTTGCTGTATCTCACTGTGCTTGTTTTATCAGCAAGCATGGCAAGAAAAAAAAAATCCTTGTACAAATCAGAATCCTGCACAAAGGAGTAGGGTAAGCCCTTCTCTCAGAATCAGAGTTCCTGTTACAGGTTCATGGAGATTCTGTTTTGGGGGTTGTGTTTTTAACACATTTCCAGGGCTAGAGATCATTGGTGTATTTTAGTCTCTGCCACACTCCTGTCAGAAGTTGCTCTGTGTGTCTATGTGTCTCTGTGTCTGAGGCTGTAACTTCTGGCACACTTAACCTGCTAACTCAGTAGTGACAAAGGCTAAATAAATCCTTCTCTTTCTGGACCTTGCATGGAATTAGGGAAGCTGGCAGTATTATTCATATTCATTACTGTTAGCATAAAAATATTATTCTGTTCTCTCAGAAACTGTCTTACATGATAGAACTTCCAGTGTTTTCCCAGATATTTTCTTCAGTCTAACACCCAACTACAAAATCTTCTTGCTAGCCTGATTTTGCTCTTTGAATTCATTGTTAAACCGGTTCACTGGATTACCTTGATATTTTTTTTTTTTCTTTTTCCTCTTACTCTTCATTGTTAGCTGATGCTTGTCAGGGCAAAATGGCATGATTAACTTTTATCCCAGTGATATGTAGTTCTGTCTGCTTGTTGAATTTAGTTTAGTTTGGTTTTGAAACACTGCAGTCTTTCTGGTTACAGGAAATTTTCAAACTTCTCTTGCCTTAGCAACTGCAGAAGTCCTCTGTCTAGCTCTTGCCAGGAAACTTCTTGAAAAAATGTTAAAAATCGATGTTTAACATTCTTTTTGGTTTTGGAATGTAAAATGTAGTTCATGTCAAGTTATCTAATCTTCTGAACCAAGTGTTTCCTGAGAAATGACTGACTGCCACCAACAGGACTGCTAATGTAGTTAAACAAAGGCTTGGGGATTAAAGGTGCTTTAAAACAGAATATGTATTCTATTTGAATCATATCAAATATACCTGAACTGACTCGGATTTCTTAGCAAGAGCCTACTGTCCTTGTTAAAATACCCAGTTTGAGATGAGGATTAAATTGATGGCCTCAGCTGCAAATGAGCTTAGGCTGGAGTTTGATTACAATGTAATTGCCGATATTGCTAATTCCTTTGGTAAGTGAAAGTAACTGAATTATAACTGATATACATTTTGCAAACTGTAATAAATTTTAAAATAGAAGATAATTTTGCAAAACGGAATGGTGGAGAGAATGCTGGATTCATTTAATGTGCTGTTTATGACAAAAATGTGTTATTTTTGGTGTTGCTTTTATTAATGGGAAGTTGGTATTTTTAAGTATTTTTTCTACAAGAATGTATGTGCAAAGGCAATACTTTAACATTTTTCAAGAACTTGTATTTTTAAATGCTACAGACCAGAGACTATACATTTGGACTGAAGGTAGTAGCTTTAAAAAAATGCAATGTAAGCTTTAATTTTTATATTGTAATAATAACTTGCTGTCAACTTGTTTACATATTTGTAGGAGGGAAAGCTTCATTATGCATTGACTTATCTGAATGCTATCTTTAATAAATGCTGCTTTGAGCAGGATGCAGTGGATATTTTATTACCTGAATTACTATTAATGAACTAGTCAGCATGTAATCTGTAGTCTGTTATTTATTATAGTGTTTCCAGCACCAAAACAACCTATCTGAACTTTGGAGAGACTTGAAAAATGCTTTGAGATATGACTAAACTGCCCTTGAGTTTCTGCCATGAAGTCTAAAGCTGATTAGGCTGAAATGAAATGCACCCTGCTAAAGGCATCTTGAAAATGCTGTACTGTCACCTGTTTTGATTAGGTATTTGCTTCAGAGTAAATTCAAATTGAGATGTTTCATGTCCCAAAAGAATGTAACTTTCAGTTCCCTAGTCAGAGTTCATCTGGTAACCCAAAGAAGAAGATGCAGAGGTGAACTTGGCCCTTTCCTTTTTCAAATCTGCCCTCTAGTCAGCTAACAAAACCCAAACAAAAAACCTCAGTAACCACATTTTCTGGGCCTCCTTTGCAAGGCTTCCTGACTTAGTGCCTCAAAGGAAAGAATTTCTTGATATGGTTAATTGAGAAGAAAGACTTAAAAGAGAGTAGCAATAAATCCATCCCAGAAGGACACACTGACTAAGGGACCTTGCAGTGATTCAGTTCCGTGTGTCAGAACACTTCAGGCAGTACAAACTCCCTGCCAAGAAATTGTGGATGTCAGAAAACAATGCTGACTTTTTTTTTCCCTTTATTTCTTCAGTTGATGTTTAGCAGGTAGTGGGAACATTCCTGAATGTGGGCTAAAACCTGTCTTCCTGCAGTTTAACATGATGCTGGTAAGACCCATTCAGGGAATCATCTGGTGATTCTAAAATAATGCTGGTATGTATATCTTAGGTTAAAATGTTAAAGATTCAGCAGATGCAGCAGGAATGGTGACAGGTTTGGGGGGGGCTCCTT
>VZRZ01006743.1:0-58215 GCA_013398175.1 Climacteris rufus | reverse complement strand
CCGCCCGCTGCCGCTTCTCGGGGTGCGGGCAGCGGCGGCGCGGCGCGCTGCGCTCCCTCTGGTTTCCCTTTCCGCAGCCCGGGCAGCAGCCCCGGGGCTGCAGCGGAGCCGGGACGGCGCTGCCGCTGCCCCGCTCTGCCGCCGCTTCCCGCCCCGCTCCCGCCCCGGCGGCTGCTGGTGGCTGGGGCATCCCGCTGGCAGTCGGGGACTCGCCGGTGCCCGAGGTCCTCTGTCCCCTCCTGCTCCCGGCCGCTGCCTTGCCCGTGGGTGCTGCCCTGGCTCCCGCGGAGCCTGGCACAGGAGCCCTCCCCTCGCACCTCTGTGGGGGCGAACATCCTCTTGGAGCTGCGCTTGGGTACGGGGGCGCTCCCGAACGGATTGGGTCCTTCTCCAAGCTGCCTGTCAAACCTTTGGTTTACCTCGGTGCTGTGTTACATGCTTAACTTGTCAAAGTTTGTAATCGCTTTTTCCCATTCCTGTGCATATCTTTTTAACTTCTTCACTTTCTGAAGACTTTTAAACTTTTTCTGGCTGCAGAGAAATTGAGTCTAACCCCACCAAATGTTTTGCTTTTCTGTTTCTTTGTTTCTTAATCTCTTGTGGAAGTGGTATGCAGGGTGCTCAACTTCAATAGTGTCCATGCCCCAGCATGCAAGCATTTGTTTCATTGCCTTAGTTTTCTTGTATTAGGCTTCTTCCTATTAGTGCANTTCTCCAAGCTGCCTGTCAAACCTCTGGCTTACCTCGGTGCTGTCTTACCTGCTTGACTTGTCAAAGTTTGTGATCGCCATTTCCCATTCCTGTGCATATCTTTTTAACTTCTTCACTTTCTGAAGGCTTTTAAACTTTTTCTGGCTGCAGCCAAATTGAGTCTAACCCCACCAAATGTTTTGCTTTTNAAATTGAGTCTAACCCCACCAAATGTTTTGCTTTTCTGTTTCTTTGTTTCTTAATCTCTTGTGGAAGTGGTATGCAGGGTGCTCAACTTAAATAGTGTCCATGCCCCAGCATGCAAGCATTTGTTTCATTTTCTTGTATTAGGCTTCTTCCTATTAGTGCAGTTCTGCATTTTGAATTAAACGCTGTTGGGAATAAGATTGGGCTGATTGCAGGTTTTTGTTTGTAACTTTTTTTCTGCAAGAGTGTCCAAGGTAAGCAATGGATTAAATGGTACATTAAAACAACATCCAGCCAAAGACTTGTTGCTCAATGAAGTCTTATTCTAGAGTCAAAACTTTTCCACCAGAGGTAACCTGCTAAAAATCACTCGTGTGGATAGGCTTAGGGATTGTTATTTTAGGTTAGAAAAAAATAAAATTGCATGCAAAGCCTGGGAGAAGCTCAAAACATCTTGAGGCCCATCTCAATGAATCAATATTCTCAGAAGGGTTTCTTTATGAAAATCTTCATTGCTGTACATTCTAGTTTTCCTGATAACCAGGTTAAGAGTTCAGTCCCTGAAATGCAAAGAACTTGCCAAGACTTCAAAAAAATATCATCTCGGATAACTTTTTTTACTTGTTACTGCAGGATTTATTCTTTAGAATATAGTAAGTAAAATCTTTTTACAGAATAATATTTTAGTCTTAGATCTCACCTATGAAATCATAATCAGGATGTTAATATCTTCCTTTCCCACGTCTGGCTACAAAACTGCAAGAACAAACAAGAACCCTGCAACAGGAAGGAGGGTATCAAGGTGAAGCTTTCACTGGAAGTGCACTAACCTCTCTGGGGTGGTACTTGCTGTTCCCAATGGCCTCCATGGCCACAGTCAGGGATTTAAACACAGTAGACTGACTGTGTTTTCTTTGGGGTGCTGGGTAAAGGGAATTTGTTAATTGTTGGCCTAATGAAAAGCTTGCAGTATTCCATCAGGTCTCTTGGGATCGTTCAGGGTTAATCATGATGTTTTGTTTTAAGGTATATGTGGCTTGTCAGTCAATGCTTATTGTGCTTGTGGGAGCTGTGCCTGAGTATCACAGAGACCAAGAAGGAATTCTGGGGAGCAGGGCTGAGCTTGCCCAGCATATCCATTTTGCCAGCAACTTCACATCCATCGTGACTGAGGCAAGTACTTCCATCATGTGTAATCCGTTCTCCTGCTCTTGGGATTTGTATCACTAGTGTGTGTCATGGTGCTTGGAAAAGCCAAGCAGAGCTTAGTGTAATGTTTTGCTTATGGTACTAAAAATTTCTGGAATCCACCTATCTGGCTCTGTCATTTTATCATTTTAAAATCTAAATGTATGTGACTGAATTATTAGATTTATTCTAAGAAAGCCAAACTAACTAATTAATTTAGGTTGAGCTTTCTGAATATTATTTATTTTGCTTTCAGTTTTACTTTCAGCTGGTTTAGAAAGTCATTATTAACAAAGAATGATAACTTAATAGCAGCTTATAAGTCTGGAATACAGGATGAGCTCCTCCTAATGCCTGTTTTGTACTGACAAGAGGTTCACTCTTTCATATCTGTACAATTCTGCTGTGCATGTAAGCTTTGCTATGAGTTGCATTATTTTCTCACAGAAGATACATATTCAAGACTATAACCATTAAAATGGAACTCATGCACCACATGTCTGGATATTTTAATGTGTGGTGCAAGTGGGAGATGGAACAGATTGGAGTTTGCTGAGTGGGACAGAATCTTGACCTTCATCCCTGTGCCTTACAAATTCCAGGCAAGAGGCTGTGCTGGCTTTTTCCTGGTCCCTGGGCTATAATCACTCAGGCAAGCATGAGTGACCTCAGCATGGCTGCCAGTGTCAGAAAAAATAGCGCGGCTGTAGGGGCTGGCCCCGTGTGAACCTCAGGAGTTCTGCTGAGGGAATTCTTGGAGCAGTTGTCTGTCAGCTCTTGTGAGACAGGTTAGCACTTGGTGTAGCTAATGTCAAATTTTGCCTCCTTCCCGCTGTCCCAAGGGGGCCTGTGTAATGTTTATCTTGGAAAAATGTAGTGATTAGACATAAGAAGGAATTATGCAATATTGGATCATATCCTCTGTCAGAAACAGATTTTCCTGATTAACTTGTTTTCAAAGATAAGTCTTCAGTTTCAGACTAATGCCTAATATGGGGTAGTGCTTAATTTATAATCAGAAGTCATCAGATTTTAAGTAATACTGTGGTATTAAGTGTAGAAGTCAGTGTCCCTATTTTCAAAATACATGGCAATTCCCAAGATTCATCAGAACAAATTTGTGTTCCCATGCATTTTGGTAACTTTAAGATTTTTGAAGACTATATTGTTAATAGTATCTTTATGGGATCTTTAGATGCTGGCCTGCATTTTGCTGCTAGGGCTTTAGTAACTAAATCAGACTGCCACGTGGATGTAAAGAGCTCAGAGGATGTCTGTTTTGGAGAGAGCAAAATTGGCGACACTTTTGTTGGCAAGCTACAGTTAATTTTGAAAAATATTTAACAAGCTCCTTTTGTGCAAATAAAGTAGATAGATGCATTCTTACAAAAGTTATATTCTGCACAGATCATTATATCAGACTGGTTAAAATACAGACATGCATCCCAAAAGCAATCTTTTTCTCTTGTTCTGCCCTGAGAGAGTTGCTTCTGTAAAGTATATTTATCTTATTTTGGTGATGGAAATTAAACTTCATGGAGCTTAAATATTCTCGGTTCTGTTCTGGTTTGGCAGGGGCAGTGTTCTCCAAAAAAAACTCCAGAGTGGCTCTTGAGTTCTCCTTCAAGAACTAATCATTGTAAAAGCTCTCTGTGTGCCTTGCCCTATCAGGAAATAGCCTTTTCAACCCACTCTCAGTTAATTTTCTTCTCTGATTTTTGGTTTTAGCTTTTTGGATGAGGTAGAAAGTACATTTTATAAAGAACCCCACAATTTATTTCTAACTTGTTTGATTATAAATGTATGTGTGCAACAAGATACTGAAATACCAATGAGTAGCCCATAACTAGTTCTGAGAATTTTTATGAAACAAGGACATTTTTCCATGATTCCCTTCTGGTTCTCTTCAAGATTTCAACGTGTGTGGTGAGGAAGGGCACCAGGGATCACTCATTTTTCAGGAAGCACAGCTTTAACTCTCTAAGTACTGCAGGAGTGAGCATGCAAGACTTTTGTTAATGAAGAGTTTTTAATAACTGCTCATTGAAATAGCTGTGCTGGTTCAGTGCTGAAATAGCTAAGCTGTTCACAGGTCAGACTTTCCTTGTTTTAATAACCTCAGATAAACTGCCTTGCCAAAGCTTAGAAATTGGGGTGCAACTAGTGATACTTACCAAGGTGAAAGTCTTTAATATACTATAATGAAATTTCTGAAAGGAGAGATGTTAGAGTCTGCTAAGGAGGCAAAAATTACTACTGTTGGCTTACCTATTAAACTTTGAATAAAACTTTGATGGGATATAAAACAAGAAGCAGGGAATGACAAGAGAAGAATTTTAATAGTTTTTTATTATTGTGGGGGAAGGCAGCAACTTGGTGTTCATACTTTTAATAAGGATATTCTATTTTTTTGACAGTGGTACCTCATTGAACAAGAAGCCTACAAAGTAAGCCTTGCATCATCCCTGTTTTTTGCTGGATTGCTCATTGGGAATATCACATTTGGCCCTTTGTCAGATAAACTGGGCAGGAAACCAGTGTATATCTCAGGTAAGATTGGTAAAAGGCTTTTCTTAAGTATTCTTCATGGAAAACATCTCTTTTTCTTGCCTGTCCCTGGGCCACCCTACTGCAAGGCTGCTTGTGGGTCACCTGCTCTATCAATGACCTCTATATGTGAGTGGAGCAGCATTGGAACTGGTTAGTGCCAGTGTGCTGAGCAGCACAGAGCTCATGGAATAGCAGTAGAGGGTGAAAAAACCTGGTTTTGCCATGGCTATCACTATTGGAGCACAGTATTCCACACACTGCCTAACCATATTGTTCCCAATAAAAAATAATTTGCTTTTTTTTCAAGGGGGTCAGGGAGACTGATTTATCTAAGCATCTTTAGCATGGGTTACTCTTGTCCTGGTCTTTTGTTTTCCAGCTGCATTTGCAACCAAAGGGTCTTTTTGTTAAATGAGAACATTGTCTCAAGGAAATGCCATCTTTGGCACTGCTGACCTCAAGTGTGTGACTTGAAAATGATTGTAATTTTAATGTGTGATTTCAGAAAGGCAAATACGAGATGAGTACTCCACGCTAATCACCATAGTTAGTAACTTGCTGTGGGCCCTTCCCTTCTTTGGAGTTAAAGCTGTGTAGCAGAAGTACTAATTACACTTTGTTCTGTCTCTACAGGTCTGTTTTTGGATGTCATCTTTGGATATGTCACAGCCTTAGCTCCAAATTATGACACATTCGCGGTTTCACGGTTTTTTGTTGGAATTGTGAATGGTGGAATGGCTCTTGTGTCCTTTGTCCTAACACAAGAATATGTAGGAAAATCATTTTGGTCATTCACAGGTGGGATTTGGAATATGTTTAATCACTGTTACTGTGACACACATTGTTCTATCAGTACCTTTTTACATTTTTGTCAAGTCAGTTGTAGTATAAGTCAGATGAGCGTGGTGTCATTGATCCAAGTTCTGGTTTCAGTGGGAAAGGTGCCTGAATAAGGAAGATGGCATTGAGTTTGTTTGATAAATAGCAAAAAGAAGTGTTTCACATTGGTACATGAATTTCTAAAATTGCTAAATTTGTACACTGCATTACATTGAAAAAATGTTTTGGTAGATCCTGTTTAATTCTGCTGTGTGCTCCCTTGGGAAGGTATTCTGGGAAGTTTCTCTGAACCACAAAATCAGTTAGTGCCTGAACTGTGTGTTCTCCACTGCTGGATGTGGTGACTATCCAGTGTTTTTAAGTGTCCTTTTTTGTGTGCCACTGCCAAGACCTAAATAAGTTTAACACTTGCACATCAGATGGTTGTAAAGCTGTAGTAGCCCAGGCTGTAACTCCTTTCTGGCTTGGACAACATGGGGAAATACATGCTCCAAATGCTGACTTGCTGTGGCTGTAAGCATATTTCTCTCTTTCATTTATTTGGTTGCTTCATTCTATTGTTTTGGTTTTTTCCTCTGGAGTCCTGAGGATGTATGAGACAGTTGTGGTCTAGTTATAACCTTCCACTTTTTTTTTCTTTAAAGTACTGAATTTTTCTTTTCTCCTGAGTTCACTTTTCTGACTTATGCCTTCTCTCTCCCCCTCCCCTCCTTCTCCCTTGCCCTGTTGTGTCTCTCTGCTCTTCCCAGCCTTTCCCTGCAGGGCCAGCCTCCTGATGGATGGAAGAGACAGGCCATTTCCTGCTGCTTGTTGCTCTAGGTGCTCTCTTCTAGTTCTGCTCAGCGCTGAGAAGGAGGGGCTGAAGGAGAGGGAGCTGCTGGATGCAGCTCAGCTGTGCTGGATGTTGGTGTGAGCTGGCCCCTGTGGGTCACAGCTGAGAGTGTCTGGGTTGGTACAGGATCTCCTGTGTTAGGCTGCAGGAGGTTTGCTGCTAGGCTTTTGGAGTTCCAGTTGACCCCACATTCTAAGCATATTTATTTATGCTTCGTCAGACATCTGCTGTAGTAAACCTCTGCTTTGGCAGCTGTTTGGTACTGAGCTCAGTCCTTGTACTTTTATAACTTAGTTTCAATTTCAGCTCCAGCCTGCCACTTGTATTCTAGATTGCCCTAACAGACCTAAATAAAGCACTTGTTCTCAATGCTTCCCCTTCCTGTCCTCAAGTATTCTTTCTAGTCTGTAGGTTCCTGTTAGTTTCTTGCTATCTCCTGTGTCCCACTCCTTGTTTCTCAAAGAGGGGGGAAAAACCCCAACCCTCACACACTACACAAAGCTGTTCTTCATTGGGATTGCACAATAGACTTGAGCCAGCTGGTTCACAAGTGCTATAAAGATAGCTCATAAAATTGCTATTTTATTTAGGTGTATCATGGGCTAGGAATTTGGGTTTCTGCTTAAGAAATTTTTTCTCTTTTCCAGTGGTTTCTTTAGTGACTGGTTTGGTCTTGTATTTTCAGGTTCACTGACGAATTTGACGTTTGCAGCTGGCATTGCTGTTTATGCTTTGCTGGGTTACTGTGTCAGAGACTGGCGCTCCCTTGCCTTGGTATCAAATACTCCAGGAGTCTTCTTCCTCCTCCTTTCTTTGTAAGTGGCTCACATGCTTTATAATGATAAGAAAAAGGATGCAGTAACTAAGTTACTTTTTTGGTCATCATTTGAGTGAGTGGTATAAATGAGGATGACATTTTTCTGTATGGTTATGTGACCCAAGCAAGATGAAAGTTATATTGTGCAGGAAGAAGGTGTGTTAAATGAAGCAGAAAGTCAGGGTTCCCCAAAAGACAAGCTTGTGTTTCTGCATGCTGTTACAGCTGTGGTGGCTAGCTCTGCAAAGAGCAGCTGTGTGCCAGCTGTCCAAGAAAACTCCACTACAGATCTGCTTGGGAAGGGAAGGGAAGGAAGGCCTGCCAGAGGCTGTGGGCTGGAGCATCTGCCAAGAACTGCCTCTTGCCAAGGCAGGGCTTCAGCACTTGGGAACTTTGGAAGTCATCCTAGAGGGATTTTTGTGTTTCTTTCCAGGAGCCACATGCAAAGGGAAGTAAGTGGGAGCTCTTGGAATTACCTTTTTAGCATGTTCTGCTACGTATCTGCTTGATTTGGAGGTTCCTTGTGCCTGTTCCTAGTGCTGGGTGCTCCTGTTTAGAATTCCTACACTGGCATCATAATAATGATTACAAACTGCATCAGTATGTAAGCAATTAAGTGCTAGCTTTGTCTGGCCTGTGTACTTAGACAATGTTCTTGTAACATAAAAAGTTATGCATCTCATATGCTCCTGATCACTAGTTTAAGCTGTAGAAGAAATAAAAAATTAGTGTAGTAGATTGCCTGCACCTTAATACAAGGACTGTCTGGTATACAGCACAGACCAAATAAAGCTCTTCTAATTTAAATTATTTTTTAGATAGATCTGCTCTTGAAATAAGTTCTGTTAAAGAATATACTAAAAAAACCACTTCTCTTCCTGTAGTCAAAGAATACAAAGCCTGTGGGCATTGTAAAGAAGTTCTGCATGATATATTTTCCTCTGTGGTGTTCTGTTTGTGATGAAATAGCATTACTTACCCAAATACTAAAAATACTGGGATCCTTCGAAGTAATGAAAGTTAAGTTTGGTTATGGGATGTATATCTCTGATAAGAGTGCCAGAGAAAATAAATGTTCAGTTCTAAATATTGCATTCCTTATTTTATGGCTCATAGAAAAGCTGCAACAGGGAAAAAACCAAAAAAATCCAGAAATCATGAAGTGGGGGTAAGCAAGGATATTCTGATTATATGTGGGAATAGGAGATTTAAAACTTAGATCAGCAGTGATGAGCTGGTACTGGAGCCTGACAATTCCCCAGGAAGTTTTCCTTCCTTTTCTTTCCAGTGTAACTCAGAGCCTTTGCCATAAAGGAGAAGCTTGAAATTTTGTGAAAAGGTTTTGTCCAGGCTGCTCAGATGGAGGTTTGAGATGCTTCCTGGGCCATGGTATTGTAGGGTTGCCTAAGAAGTCAGTTCAGCACAAGTCAAGATGCAGATTTCAGCTCTTCTAACATGACTGAGTGCATTGTCAAGCATCTCCTGACAATCCATCTGTGAGGTTAGCTCTGCTATCACCAGGCTGCCTGGAACTGAATATGCAGAACAGTGCAAATAGAACGTTTTCCTCTGAATTTCGTACTGGTTTCTTGTTTTTCAGGTATTGATTTGCTAAATGGAAAGATTGACTTTAGTGCTGTGTTCACAGGAATGAACTTGACATTGGTGATTTTCTGTTCTCTCCTGTTAGCATGCTCCCAGAATCTCCACGATGGCTCTACTCCCAAGGGAAGATGGCAGAAGCTGAAGATGTGCTGCAGTTTATTGCCCTTGGTAATGGAAAAGAGAGATTAAATCTAAAATTGAAACCAAGTGCAGGAACTTTGAGAAAGGATGAGTATCCTGGTATCCTGAACTTGGTGAGGCAGCCGCTCCTTCGGTGGCGAACCATCCTGCTGATGTACATCTGGTAGGTAACAGCAAGGTGCTCAGGTGCTGGGAAGGAGTCAGACAGGAGGAAGCAATTAAACCTTTCATCCTTTCCTCTTAAAATCCTGTCCTAAGACAGTAAATTATAAATTTGTCAATTGATAGCAGGCAACCATCACCTGTAACAATGTCTTGTAAGGTTGGTGTTTCTTTATTGTTGCTGATGGTGTTTTATTTTCAGGGTATTACTCAGGAACTGCTTCAAAACCTAGTAAGAAATGTGGTGAGAGCATTATGTTTATGCAGACTGAAATGAGAAGCTGAAGCAGAAATAACTGACAGGACATGTGTTTGAATCAGTCTTAGGAAGAAAAAGACTGCAACCATAGAGATCTGGATTAAGAAGCCCAAAATTACATTACATAGATTCAGTGGAGGAAAATTATAGGCAAGATAAAATACAGATTGCAGAAGTTTATATTAGGTCCTGTCTTGAAAAGTGGGTACAAGAAGACTAGTTCAGTTAATAATATAACTGTTCTGGTTATTTTTAGGTATGTCTGCAGCTTTGTGTACTACGGACTAACTTTAAATGCTGGTGAATTAAGAGGAAATCTGTATTTAAATGTGGCTCTTTCTGGTCTTGTAGAAGTTCCAGCATTTCCTCTCTGCATGTTTTTTATTGAAAAATCCTGGTAAGAAAAGTTGATTTCCCAGTTCTCTGCATATATTTGTAGATACCTTAGAAAAATATTAATGTTTTTCTCATTAAAATATTTCACTATTTTTATAAACAGTGATGGCTCTTTGGGGGCTTACTCCACTGCAGGGCTTTCTGGACTTGATACAGACATCAGAGCCTGTTTTTTACCTCTTCACTTTTTTAGCTTTGTTCCTATTTTGCATTACTCCAGAGATAAGCTTTTCAATGATTAATGTTATATTAAAAAGTTGGACCTCTATGGAAAAAAGGGAATAGCTTAATTATTTGAGTATCTATAGGTTATATATCTCGCTTAGATATTTTATTCAGAATAACTTGGTTTTGTAGTGCCTACCAACTGCAGTTGAAAGCAGTTTTCAGAATTGTTCTTTTTTACTTAAACTTTTCAAAGAGAACTTTGAAGTGAGAACTGTTGAATTTTCATGAAGGCATAGATGAGCCATGTCTCTATTTTCATACTTTTCAGTGTGTTTGGAGGCCATCCTTTATGTGGGTACTATTTTCCAAAGGCCAAACAGTCTGGCAACACAGGGCTCCTCAGGGTTTCACACAACCTTCACATTCAGTGTTTTTGTAGTGGTACTTTGTTCTCACTGAGATCAGTGGCAAAAATGCCGTTTTCTTCATTTTGTGCAGCCTGGAGAGGATGTCACCTTTGAGCTGTTTTGGGCAGTAAAAAGCTGTGAGCTCAGTCAAACTGCAAAGGAAAACAAGCAGCCAGCCTTTACCTCGGGCACACAAAGCCTAGGTCAGATGTGTTTATTTAAACCACAAAATGCACAAATCCTTGCCTTTTTTTTTCCCCCCATTGTAATTTGTCAAACTAATGGTAATTCTCAAGGCTTTTGGTTTCCTGAAGTAATATGTGTAGTTTTAGATGCTTTAATGCAAAACAATGTGACAAGCCACTGCTCTGTTTTTGTTCAGTTTTAATGAACAATATCCTTAAAATATAACTTGCTTGTTGCAAAAAAAATTCAGATTTTTAAAACCAAGTATTGTGTGTTTGTTACAGATAAACTGTAGTTCTACTAATATAAGGAAGTAGTTAGAAATAGCTGTGAAAGTTCATAAAGTAACAAGCACGTGTAGTATTGCTACATGCCTGCAAACTAAGAATACCTTTACTTGTGGGCCTTTGCAAATAATGATGAAATATTTAAATATGGCAGATGTGAAGGTGGGCTGGTGATTTTCTGTCCTGTTGTCTTCTCTTTTATTTTAAAACACCAGGCAGTAGAAACAGCCCTTGGTAGTAGAAACACCCCTTCTGTGTGCATATTGTTAGACACAAAAGCATACAAAAGAGTTTGTGTGTTAAAAAGGTGTCTATTTATGCAAAGCTGTAAAAAAACCCAAACATATTATTTGAATTACATTTTTTGAATACCATGAATTTCATCTTTGTGTGTGTGTGGACTGTAATACCCTTTTGCAGACAAGGCCCATTGCCTTGCTCAGTACAGAGGAAAAAAAGTCTTGAGTTCTTGTTGCCAAAGTAATGGGTTCTTCTCAAGGCTACAAATTCTACAGCTTAAAAATGCTTTTTTTCCTAGAAAAAAGAAGGCTTTTCTGGGAGGATTTCAGTATACGGCACTAGGGAGGCAAGATTTGAAGCACTTACCAAGGTACAATAGATTTATAACTGTTACTTATGCTGCTGTGTCCTCTAGAGTTTAGTGCTTTGATATTTTGCAAACAAGCTGAAAAACACCAAAAGAGTTTGTTTCCATCTTTACCTAGGTGCTCTTTTCCTTCTAGGTCTGGAAGACGTAAAACCATGACATGTTTTCTGGTGTTTGCAGGATTTGCCTGTATCTTTACCATGTTTTTACCAACAAATGCTGGTAAGTGCTGCTGCTAAAGTAGAAGTTTTGTAATTTGGATAACACCTCACAAAACAACTTAATGGATATTTTGTAATCGAGTATATGAGGGCCTGAAGGCCTTTGCATTTATACCCCTCTCCTGTTTTCAGGGCTGGTCAGGCAGCCAGGGTCATGTCTGTATTCCTTTTACCTTCTTGCAAGCATAATATGAAGCTGTTAATTGACTAAGTTTGTCTGACTGTAAGCCCTTGGCTCTCTGAGGGTCATGTTCTGTCTCTGACACTGCATTTATCACTATCAAGCAGTTAACCTTTTAAGGTCTGGATTTAATCACCAGACTGCCATGCCAGGGTAATGTTAGTTGGACTGGATCTTGACAGTGAGAGATGCCAAGCTTAATTTTATGTTGGTTTTGGTGGCACATAATATTTATAGAAATAAAACCCTGTGGTTTTACAGAGTTAGATGCTTAATTCATCATGAAAAAACCCCAAGCCACTACAAAGCTTCAAAAACTAATTTTGTACTTGAGAATGAAAAACGAAATTCAGAATTGCAGTATGGAAGGCATAGGGATGGCCAGAAGATTGTTGCCTTTGTCAGTCTCTGCTGGGTATTGCTGTTTATGCAGTTGTGAGGACAGTTCATGGTAACAGTGGAGTATCAGCAAGTACTTTTCTCTTTTAAAAAGATGTGTTTTTTCTGACACTGCCAGTGACATAAATAAAATTTTGAGGTTTGTATTTTTACTTTTGCTTCCATTTCAAATACAGTTTTTCTGTATTACTGTTTATTTTTGCTACTGAAAACATATGGCACTAATCAGTGGTGTTAGGCTGCTCTCTGCTTTTGTTTTTCTTAACATCACTTCATTAGAAATGCTTTAGCCTTAGCAGTGTTTTGACTGAGGAGCAACAGCAATGTGATTACAAGGAAGTCTTCCATAGGCTGTATTTCTTCTTAACAGATATAAATGCTGTCTGGCAGCAGTTCCAATTGATCTCAGAAGTCTCAGGAAGAAAAGCAGACAGAGATAAAATGTCCCATAACATAATTTGCCATCTTGTACTAATTCAAGTTCTCAGACTTATTTTGCTCATTTTATTGAGACAGATTTTTTCTTTATTCCAACAGGTTTGCTTTTTATGCTTTTTATAAATTTTAAAACAAAATGATAGAAAAGCAGTAGGGATTAATTAGGATAGGGTAATATTCCTGGAGAATTGCTAATTTATAGGAAATCTGCCTTTTCCAGTTTACTTGACTTTAATCCCATTAAAACATCTGACTTAGACAGGGTAAAGCTGGCTCTTGGCCCTGAGTAAACTGTGTCAGTTCAGTAGTAAGAAATTTGGTTCCAAGTGTGATGAAATGAGGATTGTTGAAGCTCTAGTCTGACCTTCCTATTACTATTATGTTTGTCTAAGTCTCTGTTCTTCCAAGTGACTGATAAGATCCTTGATTTTATTACAAGGGATGTAAGATTTTAATGGGATGTTGGGCACTCGCCTCTCATGTCTGTAACCTTTGCTTGATTTCTAAATAACTCTGCTAACTTGTGAATGGCAATTTGATCTGAGTAATTTCCCCTGTGGAATAAGCCAAGAACATTTGTTATGAGAGATGTGTACTGAATTTGAGACTAATATTCTCTCAATGGTTAGGTAAAAACTGGTATGTCCCTCAGCTCCCTCTTTCCTTATCCCTTAAAACTCATCACTTAGTTTGGGTGTCACACTGGAACAGGGTGAGGGAGAGTGGCAGTGCAGGGGCAATGGAGCTGTAATACCATTTTCCTCCAAAAGCTGCTGTAAAGCACAAAGATACCTGCATTTTTTCTGTTATATACTGCAGTACACAAAGGAGATTTCTGGTCTAGGGGTAACTGCATTTTAGCTTTCATTTAGATTTATCTGCTTGTGCTGAACACATAATACTCTTTGTGGCTTTCATTGATCTGCTTTCCACTGAAGGAAAGAGAATTTGCAGTTCTTTAAATCGATTTTACCTCAGCTTTTTTTAATGTTGGGTATTTTGTGTTGAGCACTAACCTTTCATGGTGGATACATTTTCTGCTAAGTTTATAGACTCCTTTAGTTTCAAAAGTACTGCTTAAGTGAACTTTTACCATGAAGGTGACTGACAAAGGTTGACTCTACATAATGGCACTGCAAATTAGACTGTTAATGGCATTGATGACATCAAAACTTAACCTCACAGAGGAACTCTTCTAGAAGGTCTTAGACATCAGCACTCTGTTACCATTTTCTACCAGTTTACTTCTGTAAATTCCAAAGATCTATTAATGGAAGATTATCCCTTACCAATAAAACTGGTACATGAATTCAGGGAGAACTTAGAACCTTGTTTTTACCCAAATCTGAATCAGTTGCCCTGACTGGGCTGTTTCAGGCAGCCTTGTGTGAGTGCAGCTGCTACTGGGTGTGTGGTGGGAGGATGTGAGACCAGGAGTAGTACAAGTGTTACAGGGACTGCAGGCAACTGCTGGGCCAGAGCAAGGGAATGACTGACATATGACAGAATCCCAGAGGAAAATGTGCATTCCTGCTTTTAATGCTGTTACATTTTGCAGATGCAAAGAAAATAATGGGCTGTTCTGCAAGAATGACTAGAAATATGTTCCAAGAGTCTGAGACAAACATAAGGACTATGTCTGGGCTTATTTTCAGTGCATGTCAGCTTCCCTGGGTATTTCCAGTGTGCTTCTCATCCCACGATAATTCCCCACATGGCCAGCCTTCAGAATCCCCTGGGGGAGGGAACCTGGGAACTGTGCACTTGAAATTCATTCCTGAGAATCTGAGTCCTCATTTCCCTGTCTAGACAGTCTCTTTCTTCTGTTTTGATAGTAAAACCAAAACTTCCCATGCTTCATTGCTAATACATGGATATGCAGTGTTCAATTTTATTTCTTTCTGGGAGAAGAACAACAAGTTTTAAAACATATTTGAGAGCTATAGATATCTGCATTCCTTCATGTTTGCTTGATGGAAGAAAAGGGATGTCCCAGCTTTCTGATGACACTCAGCAGGGCTCTGGAGGACCAGATTCACACCTTTCCATCTGGCAACTGTATATAGTATTGCAGCTCTTCCTGAGGAAAAGGAGAACTTGGATGAAAATGCTGCATCTATTTTACACGAATTACAGAAATAATTGCAAAAATGCATCACACTTTAAACTGAATCAAGTTTCTAGATTTCAGTTTACATACAAATGAATTTCTGCATCAGTTGAAATAGAGTCTGACTTGATAGATGAATTGTACTGAAACTATTCAAGGGCAGAACTAAAAGAAAAGCAATTTAGAAGCAATCAGTGTTTCCCATTACTTAATATCATTTGATCCAAACAGAAATATGCTGAACTCAGTGCTGAGGAAGACAACCCGAAATAGCTAATCAGAGCATTTGGGGCTTTTTGTTATGCTGAAAAAGTATTAACTTTTTGTTAAAATAGATGGTGCAAACATAAGTACAACCAAAATCACATTAATGAAAGACAGGTTTCTTTTGAACTTTAAAACATGCACCCTTCAGTTCAGCCAACTACCCTCTCTCTGTTAGTAAAGTGGGCTGCACTAGCATATGTTCTTTCCAATTACAGAGCAGTTGGAATTCTAAGTCCTAACAGGATGTCCCTGGGGAGCAAATGAACTGTTGAGGTGACCAGTGTGTGTTACAGGTTTACTCCAATAGATGGGCCAAGGAGGGTAATGTTGTCTGTGCTCATCCAAAGACGTGGTTACCTGGTGAGATGCTTGGACTGCAGAGCTGGAAGCAGCAGCCCTTCTATTCAGACCTGTGGTAGTTTTATAGTTCACAAAAAAGGGTTGATTTGCTTTGTCCTAAATACAGTTTTAGCTATTGGTTCTTAAGCTAGTTTTGTTAGGAAGAGCTGAGAGAGTGCTTTGAACCTTGTAGTTGAAAAATGTATGGATTAAATATTGGGTTTGTGTGATAATCTCTTAAAGAGGGCTGGATATTTGTCAAGAGACTGTTCATGCCTACAGTTTGTTTTCTCTTTCCTGAAAGGTTTCTTCCTTGGTCCCACTTTGTTGGCTCTGTGTGGAAAAATGATGGTCAGCGCTGCTTTCAACATCCTGTACATTTATACATCTGAGCTATACCCAACAGTGCTGAGGTAATTGAACAGAACTTGTGGGTAAATGAAATTGCTTTTCATGCTCAGCATTACTGATTGCTGCTGTGCTTTAGTATTTATGTGTAATTATTTTTGCCTGAAATAATAATATGACTTCTTTTTGTAATTAAGCAGCTTGCCAGGGCTCAAAAGAGCTTCTCCTAGCAGTCACATTTTGCTCCATTGCACTTTCCCAGGCTGTTTGGGGCAACTTGCTCTAGGTCTTTGTCCTCATTTGGGACAGTCTGAATCCAGAATAAAAGCATGAAAACCACCTTTCTTGTGCTGCAGTAGTATTTGCTGTGTTTCTCACTTCTACTCTTGGTTTTTGCGAGTAAAATTACAGGGTGCAAACCCAAGTGTAGTGATGGAAGTGTGTGCTAACTTAATCATAAATGAAGTGTATTTACAGTAAGGCTTATTTTCACAAGTCTTTATGTATACTTATATCTCCAACATGATTGTTTGTTTGCCCACTGTAAAACAAGTGCTTTTTTATATCTTTGTTATTTAATTAAATACTCAAAAGGCAACTCATTTTAATAGTATCTCTGTGACAGTAATTTGCTCTATGCCATTTACTTAATGAAGAACTGGGCTAAATGCTTAAATTACTTTTCATAGTTCTTACCAACTCTCTGTGAGGTTACTCTGTTATCCCAAGATAAATCTGAGATGGGCAAATACAATACATGGTCTCGTTTTTCTCTCCCCCATCTTGCTTCCATATCATTTTCCAAATGGTACTCTAAATATGTGCTCAGAATTTGAGTCATATTGCAGAAGTTTAAGAATAGCAATTTTAAATCTACTGCAAAACTTGGGCTGAGTTTAGGAAGAGCAGGGAAAGCTGAAAGCTGCTGTGGAGTAGGAAGGTGTCCCAGCTGGTAGATGTGGACTGTAGCACTACAGAGGGAGGTAGTCAGGATGGTGACAGAAATCCAGGTCAGTGAGGGCTTCTGGGGAACAGCTAAAAAAAGAAAAGAAAAAGAAAAAGAGAAAAAAATCATGTGACTTTGGAATTGTTTTGGGTTTTTTTTCTGTTGAGGTTCACAAATTACATGTTATGGAGGCATTCACATGTTATGTGAATGCAGCTTTTGCAGCAACTGTGGTGCAGATGGAGGTGGAGTGAGTGTTTCTAGATACTGAGCTTGTGATTCTTGGCACAGGTTTAGGCTGAACATGCAAGTCTCAGCACAATGACTGAAATCAGATGTGGGGGCTTGTTTACATTCTCCCCATCCAAACTTTTGTATCATTTAAGGCTTCTGTTTTCCTTCTCTTGTTCTGTTTTGTTGCTGTTGTTGTTTTTTTTGGTGTGTTTTTTGTTGTTGTTTTTGGTGGTTGGTTGTTTGGGGTTTTCTTTAAGTGGCTGTTTGATTTTTTTTGTTGTTGTTTGTTTGTTTTGTTTTCCTGCCCCCTCTGCTTTTCTGGAGTTAAGAATCAAGAATATTGAATCTGAGAATGTTTTTATTTTTTGGCTTCTGCTTGTTTGGCTGTGTTTTCATGTTAAACTGTTTTCTTAAGTCCTATTGATGATTGGTGCCAAGGATGTGACAGCTCATACCTAGCAGGAATTACAGTACTGTTTCAGTGTGTTTGCAACTAACTGTATGTAATTAGGAATATTTTAAGAAAAACCAAAACAAGCAAAGTGTTGCTTCATTTGGCAATCTGCAGTAATATTCTGGCAAAAATGTACTTTGCATGTCAAATTCACAGACCACCAGTGGAGAACATGCAAGAATAAAGCCAGTTTAAAAAGCTAGCAAGTTTATTAGCCAACTCCTGTTTAATCAAGTGGCAAATTGTTATGTTAGACCCTATAAAAATTCCTGACGTGACAGGTTATACATTTAACAATGCTTGATATCTCTCTGGTACTTTTAATTGCAAATATTAGTTTATGCAAGAGAAGTGGTAATGGGTGTTACATTTAAAGCAAAACAGCAGCACCATCTGGTGGTCTCTGCAAAGCTTTGTAGTGCTCCTGGCATCACTCTGGCATGTCATGGGATGAGACATGTACATTCAAAGGCAGAGGAGGTAGCATAACCACTTTTAATTTTTTTTCCATTGGATATTTTGCAGAAAAATCAAAAGTCCTCAGTCTTACTGCTCCTTATTTAAACCTAATTATTACTTCATGCATGAGGAATGTTAGGCAAGTATTTTAAGTTAGCTGGTACAGGCAGCAGTGACAAGTACATCTGCTGATAGAAACAGGGCAGTGCTGTAGGCTGGAGAGTGTTTGTGCTTTGGGCTTTTTTTCCTTTTTGATTGTCATTAAAATACCTGTGGGGGAAAAGAAGGTTAAAAAGTAGAAAACTTCACTGCTGTTGCATTTTGGACAAATAGGAAGGTTGTTTTTGGGAACAAGATCTAATTGTGGCTCTAGTAATACAGGTATAAGAACAAACTCACGTTTTTAATGACGAAATTGTTGCAAAATGATGATGCCCTTGTATGTCGTGGGTTGAATCAGCATGGACTGCCTAGGAGAGCTTTTTTGCTTATTTTCAGCAATTACTGAGCTATTTGTGTGGTTTGCCTCTTGAATACCACTATTCTGTATAACCCAAGCTTTGTTGAATTCTGAATTAAAACTATCATCTAGTCTAACAACTGCTTTCAGTTTGCACTGGAATGGAAATGACACAATTTGCATTTAGGCCTACCTTTTGCCCTGTTGCCTCTCAGCAGAAAAGTTCTGACTCTGGACAGCCTTAGGGGCTGTTGGGAAAGGTGCTTCCAAAGAAACGCTTCACACACAGCTTGGTGTCTTATTCAGGGGTTTTGTTGACAGGGGAAGTGCTTGGCTTCATCTTGTGAGGTTTGGGTCAATGTTGCCTCACTGTGAGGAAGCGTGGGTTGCTATTTTCCTCTTCCCAAGAGGAGCTGATGAGGGAAAAGGTTGCTTTTTCTGATCATTTTCCACCAAAGTCACTGGCTTCCCATCAGCTGCCTCCCTGATCTTGTTTGCCTTCCCCTGTGCAAAAGGCCATTGGGAAGGGACATGCAGGTGGGTGACACTGGGGTACTGGTGACCCCTGTCACTGCTCTGCTTGTCTTTCATCCTGCCACTGTCACCCTGGACTTGGAGGAGGAAAAGGGTGAGCAGGAGCAGCTCAGCTCATCTCAGTGGTGAGACTGAGGATGGTGATGAGAGGAAGCAACCAAGAGACAGAACAGCCACCAGGAGCTTGTTCTTGGCATCTCACTAATGATGGTGCCAATGCCAGTCTCTGAATGGGCTGTTAAATACTGTATTTAGGAATGATACAGAGGTGCAAGATTCTTGCATTTGATCAGGAAGTAAGACTGAGGACTTCTTAATTTACTTTGAAGAGGATCCTGCTTTTCTAAGCCATGCCTTGATTCTCAGAGTCTAGATGGGCTTTTTTTTAAACTTGTCTGCAAACTGAAGGGAGCACAGAATTCAGCAGCCCCTGTAGTGACACATCTGGCCAGATGTTTGCAAGCTTCACACTGGCAAATAGTGATCTTCTCTTTGGAGGTAAGCACTGACTTTTCAGCTGTGCACCCTGAGGCTGCTCCAGCCTGAGCTGCAGATAGTATTCAGCATCTCTCCTGTCACATTTTGAAGTCATTCACCATTCAGCACGGGGATATCCAGTTAAATTGCCCTATATGACATGTTGGAAAACCTCTTTGTTCAAACTTTTGAGAAGGGTGGTTTTGTGAGGGTTGGAAAGGTTGTGATTTTACCTTACCTGCAGTCAGTTCAGGAAAACTTTGGAGTAACTGCTGGAGATCTTTGAAAGCTTCATTTAAATTAAAGACTACTGATAACTTATATTTAAGTTGGCTCTGACAGTGCCACCACACGTTCATGCATTATTCTGTTGTGTATTCTGCAAGTACAACTCTTTCATCCTTTGTTCAAAACAGAAATGCTGGCTTGGGTGTCTGTTCCATGTCTTGCAGATTTGGGGGAATTTTGGCCCCGTTTGTGCCATCTATGGTAAGATTATTTTCAAGTTTTTTATGTAACTCAGATTCCTTAAATTCTCTCAAAAGCACTTTGTTGATTTTGGTATCTGGTGTACCTGTACTTCTTGAAAAATTTTTAATGAAAAGTTAAATAATGTACACAATTTCAAGAATTAAAGAACAAGACTTCTAAAAATACCTACTATTTTATTGGTTTTGGAAATAGTCTCATGTTCTGTGTTGTGTAACTATTTCATATGTTAGTGAAATATTTGTCATATAATGCATTTGGTACTGCTAAGGCTCACTCAGTACCTGAATTCTCTTAAACATGTTAAAAAAGTGCTTCTGTGAAAGGGTATTTATTGGGTTTCTTTGCTCTGCCAGTAGATGGATAATTGCATAAACTGCTGGAGTGACAAGTTGTAGCATTTTGGTTTTGACTGCAGTTATGAATTTTAAGAGCAGGAAAGAATGCTGTGTTTTCACTGTGTATTTTGAATTTTAGAAGTCTTTCAGTCCTTCTGTACCATTTGTGGTGTTTGGAATCAGTGGACTGTCAGCAGGATTCCTGACTCTCCTTCTGCCAGAAACACTGAATAAGCCAATTGCTGAGAGCATTGAAGACCTGCAGAGTCACGGATACCAAGTGCTGAAAAATGAAGAGGCAGAGTAATTATTATTTTCTGTACCTTTGCATTATTGTCCCCTGTATCATATATGAGCCACAACTGACTGTGTCTTGGTTCCACTGTGCATTAATGAACATGTGCAGGAAGGTTTTAAAGCCATCTTTCTCCTGAGTTTAATGGAGATAAAATTTATCCCTTGGCTCTTAAGGATTAAAAGACTAACAGCAGTCACTTGTAGATATTAAATTATATGTGAATAAATACGCTTTTGTTTCCTTAAAGAAAACAAATTTTAGACAGTCTAAAATAATCAAGGACAATACAGCCAGCAACACTATTGTGCTTTTACAGTAAAACAATTATGCCCATTTTTCATATATTGACTTGTGTGGTTTTGTCATGTTTATAGTGGAACATAACCTACTATTAATACATATCTGAGGAAATGTTTTATCCTTTTTAAGTCTCCTGCATTAAAGCCATTTCAAGTGCTTTCCTGTTGTTGATATGCACAAAATGACACTTCTGAAATGGCAAATGAAACTTTTGTTTCTTTTGTTTGATTAAACAGGTAATAGAATAGAAAATGTCAAGTACATCCCATAATTTGGGAATGGTTTCCTAAAGGAATGTTTTAAAAGGGAGGGACAGGGAGAGGATTTCTGTAATAAAAGAATTGTTAGCTTAGAATTAAGCAGGCTTAGTATAGAAGTAAAAGAGTATGTGCTTTTATTATGTTTCTTTTTGATATGCCATCTTGTTAATTATCTGGTAATTACTGTACTTAATCACTTTAATCATACTATACACACTATTCTGCTCTTTTATGCCTAATACAGAGTAACTCTGCATTCAGTTGAAATAGAAAAAAAAAAAGCCCTAGCTTCTTCAAATACCCTTTCACATCTCTTTTTTCAAAATCAATGAATGCTGGTTTTCACATTTAATATTAGGCTATAAAGTAGGACAAGAAAAATATGGCATACAAAACATTTTTTGGTAATTATTTTTTTCTGTCTGACAGACAAATCAGTTAGAAGAAAACACTTGAGTGTGAGGCCTGTCTGGAGAATGAAGCCTCCATTGAGAAGCTGAAGGGCAGAGTCTTGCCCCAGATACCTGACAGGAGGTGTTTGAGGACTCATGTATAATGCTGTTTGTACCATGCTCAGCAGTTCCATGTGGAGGCAAACGGAGAAGATGGAATAAGTTGATCAAAGCTTGTGAGAAAAGAGCTGACAAATCTGTGCATTAATTTAATGACTTAACAAAAGCATTCTTCAGAGGTTTGGACTTCTCTACAGCTTCTTGAAGTGAAGTATTAATTTATTTTACAAAATGTAATTGCTAGCTTCAGATGAAGCCATAATGTTGTAATTGAAGTGATGTGTATAATTTAAAATTTAGATGCCTTATATGGTCTGTCAAGCTGGAATTGTGAAAAGGAACTGCATCCTGTATGTGCTGATTTTCTCTACAGGTTTTTTGCCTCAGAATTACAGTATATACCTCATGCTATGAAGAGACCAAAGATTTGTATGGGTTGTTGGCCTAACTATGTCTAGCATAAGTAACCTGAGCAGGAGAGAAATAATACTGTATTGGAAAAATTGCCAGGGCTTGAAGAGGTGCATTTAAAGGAGAGGATTAGTAACCTTCTAGGGAAAGGTTATTAAGTTCTAGATGTACATGTGGAATGAGAAATTATTGAAATATTAGTTATATATTGTATTATGTATTTAGTGATGTATAATCCAAAATATTCCACATATCAATTGGAAATGCTTCCTCCAAGGGGAACAGGGATTGCCTAGCAGTTAATGTATTTATGTTGGAATAGATGCATCCCAAATGTTACATGTTTTTTGATGGCAAACACAATTTTTTATTAAAAAGAAAGTTATTTTAACATCTGTATTATGAGTACTGATTTTTCCAGGCTGTCTACCCAGGCGTTTTTGAAGAATGCATGTATTGTTTTGATTTTGGCCCTTCACCCAATGTATTGATGGGAAAAGGTTACTGCAAGGCCTCTGTATTTTGAGAAGCTCTGTAGTTAAAGAAGAGTCCTGCAGTTGAACAAGCACCTGTGGAATCGTGTGTGCATTTTCATACACAGTTTGCTCTGCCTGGCTGCCTCACCAAAATCCCTGCTGTGCCCACGTGTGCTCCACCAGGAGCCTGGTCAGGATGCCAAGAGGTGATCATCAGTTGGTGATCAGAACTATGTTTAGATAATGCTGGTGGATTATTTATTATTAGGTAAAACAGGTGGATTGCATGTGCATTTCCTTAATCTCCAGTGATAAAGCTTGATGACAAACAGCCAATAGAATGTGCTGCAAACTTTTATCACCTGATCATTTATTTGTTCATAAGGATTAGAACTGAGTTCAGGATATTTTTTTTTCTGAGTAATATTGATGCCTTCTATTGCATTAACATTTATAACCATAGTAACTATTACACCTCTTCAAAGGTATAACTCGGTCATCAGGGATATGGTAAAGACCAACTTTTGTTATTGTAGACTTCAATTTTATTACAGGAAATAAAGTTTTATAAGGAGTAGAATCATATAAAGTTGTATTCCCAAAGCATAGACAAGACCCTGGAAAAGAAGGATCGTAAAGGTAACATGATGTGGTGGGGAGTGTATTTCTCTCACCTGCACATTTTTCCTCTTCCTTTTATTCAACATTATATGAAAAAAATGGGAAACAAAGATAATTTGCATTTTGAACATGCTTATTTCTGCTTTATTGACCTGGAATTAATGAATTCTTTCTGGGATGACTTTGAATTTGGTGAATTGATGACCAAAAAGCTCCATGTCCGTAAGAAGTTAATGATCTTTCCAGCAGCCCTGGCATGACTCATGGTACCTGGACCTCTTGTGATGAGCCTAGGCCAGTGTGCAAGCTGGTTTGGTTCTTTCTGTCCATGATACAAAAAAAACCAAAATATGGACAGAAACATTGACTTATATTGTTGCTTTGTACAATTTCCATTCAATTTAACACTTTATTTTCCATTTTACTTTGGATATCCTTGCTGCCTATTGGTATTGCTGTCTAAAAGGATGCTATTTGGGAGAAAAAAAAAAGGTATTTTTCCAGCTTGGAAATTAGCAAGTTATTTGCAGCTTTCTTAGAAATATTTTCAGTTTGGCTAATGTAATCAGTGCATTAAATCTTAAAAGGCTCTAAAGTTCAAAAACAGCTGAATGTCATTCATAACTGTACATGTCACAGCAAATCAGAAAAGACAGCATTTCTGGGCAAGTATCAGCTTTTTAGAGTAGCTATCTTCTCTTAAAGCTTTGAGTTAATAAAATTTGAAGTTCTTCATGCAGAGCAACTTTTTCCCCTGTGTCCAGTGAAGACAAAGCATTTGGGAGGGTTGGGCAGAACGCCCTGATAAATGCTTTACTCAGTGTGGGACCCTTATCTATGGCTTTTCATTTCTTTGTAAAAAGAACAAAGGAAGCTGAATTAATTCACGTGGCTTAATTATACACATTAGGTCTGTCTCTATCTGTAAGTATCACTTCTGGCTCTTCCCTTGTGCTTTATTGTATGTAGGAATTTGATTGTAATATTGCATCTGCCCTGTTCATCGGTTTCTGTGTCAGAACAATGTCTTCAGTGCTTCAGCACTTGGTTGTGAAATTGCTTTTCTTTCTTTATTGGTTTTTAAACTGATATGAAGTCTTTATTTCAGCATTTGGGAAAAATCTGCTTTCTGGATTTTGTGTGTCAGCTGCAAATCTCAAGGTATTAAAAAAAATGATGGTTGTACTTAAATACATCTGTTGTGCTCAAAGGTTGGTCCAGAAAGGAAGTCTGAACTGATACCAGCTTTTTTCACTCCTTTCTGTGTTTCACCCTTAATATTGCTGTCTTTTTGCCTAAGAAGTGCTGGGGACTGACTCTGACTCAGGTGCTGAGAGTTCTCAGCACAGGCCAAGCTTCAACATAGATTTATGCCACCTACTTTTTAATGCCATTTGTCTATCATTAAATGATATTTATCCTTTAGCTCTTGGATAGGTTTGTTTAAGCCCTGGTTTCCCATTGCTCCTGCAGCTCATGCCCTGTTTTGTTTTTTGTCTCACATTCTGTTGTTCCACAGCCCTCCTGGTGACTTTGTCATCATGGAGAAGCAACAGGGGTGTAGCTGAATCTAGAGTTTTCCAGCTGGCAAATACCTTCTGCTTTCTTTTGTCATCAGCCAGTGGTACATGCCCCCACACACCTTATTAAAAAAACGGCTCAGGTATAAAGGCAGAGCTTGAGTTCCTTTTTTTGAAAACCAAACTTTGCTCAATATTCATGTCAAGCTCATCTCAGTGATCTTTTCCATTATCCATGTTTCACCAGAGCTGTTTCTTTCTTTGTTGGAGCACTGTACATTACTGAAGTAAAGGCTATGGATTCATTTTGAGCATTTATTTTTTTAAACCTGAGTGAAGTACAAATCATCCTTTGCTCTATTGACTAATGGTCTTGCAGCTAAGCATTATAGAAAGGAGGAAAACTTTTCACACTACCAGCTGTAACCAGCTAGTTCTGCCATTCAGTTTTTAGTTTGCTTGAGACAAATAACTATATTGTGTATTACAGCAAGAGATTTAATTGTTTCCATGCAGTGAGTTACCAGCAGTTCACTGGAAAGGTCATCTTATGTTGTATCACTTGCTAGAGGAGATGTAAAACTTCCTAGAGATGATTTTGGGAGATGCAGTCCTTCCATTAGAGTTAAATCTGTGAAAATAGTGGGCAGATGTCCTGCTACAGGCAGACTATGTAAATCTGGGATGATCTTTTCTTGTAGTAGCACTATTATTTTGAACCAAGTCTAGAAAGCCACAGTAGCTGTAGATGTTTGTTAGAGAAGAGAATGTGGTTGAAGAATAACAGAGGAGATTTGGGAATTGAGCTGTTTCCAGCTTTTCTGTACTTGTGTTATGATTGTGAATTACACCAGGGTCCTTTTAACTTGATACTAAACAATGACAATCCTTTCTCTACTAGGTACACCCTGAGTAGTTTCCTGGTTTAGGAAGCCAGGTGGTATTGGGATGAATAAACCAGAAGACAAAGATGTTGCAGCAATTTTGACAGCTTTAGAAAACACAGTATGGCTCTGCCTGGTCCCATTTGGCAGGGAGGGTTCCTGCAGTGGACCAAAGACACTGGAAGCTGTGTAGCTGATGGCTTGCTCTTTTCATAGTCCTGTGTCTCATGGTTGGGCAGGTTTGTAAGTGTTGGTGTCAATATTCAGTGAAAGCTGGCTTTGTATGGCAGCAGACATGTTACACCCAGCTCCCTCTCCCAGTCTTGTGCTGCAGCTCCAGGGCTGTGTCATCTGTTTCAAACAATTTTTAAAAATCCTTACCATAGGATATATTATTATTTGTACGGTAGTGTACTTCCTTTTTAAGGCCACCTGATCCCATGATTTCAAGGTTATGATATGACAGTTCAGCAATCTGTCATTGCATTGTGTTCCTTTCCTTTCCTTTTATTCTTTTAGGTTTGCTGCCTCCTGGTTCCACAGCAGATACCAGTGACTGGGAATAATATGAACCAATGCAAGTGCTTGACGTACAGCTACACCCTGCAATTTAATGCTATATATTTTGTATTGTCTGGTTTCTCTTTTTCTGAAACTATACCACTTATTTTTCGGAGAGAACACTTTTCCAAGGCCTTTCACTTTTATAGCTGTCTGTGTGCCTTGATATGGGTAAGCAAATGGCTCAAAGTGCTTGTGTGAAGATATTCACTCAGCGTGTGCCCACTTTTTGCTTGTGCTGGTCACCCAGCAGGCATGGCCTCCGTGAGGCATTGGAATTTGAGGGGATGATCCTTTCTCTCTGCTCCTCACCTGGAGGTAACCTGCTACATTTGACCTGCTAGTTCTTAATAATAAAGCCAACGCATCCTCCCCCCCACAGAAATCCCAAACAAAACCAAAAGCACCCCAACACTGGTGAAGATTAGGTTCCAAAATGAAAAATGAAGGGAAAACAGTGACTTAGCAGCAGTTAGTAATCTCTGCTGAAGAATGTATCAGAGAAAACTAAAATTGGCAGCAGGGGGGCTTCTGTAGTTGTGGTCTTTACACATTGCTATGGATCTGATTTGACCATTTATTACATCTAATCTTAGTGGTCTACCAGGAAGGAAGGAAAATAATTACTAATGGCAGGTTTTAGTTAAAGTTAATTTATTGGTGGTGAGACTAATTGTGTGTTCCAGGTGTTCATCAGTTTAGCAAGACAACATTTAACTATCAAATGTTCCAATTACAATGTGGTTAATTAAACATGATTAAGCTGTTGGGTTTACAAACATGCAACTAATTACATATAATCACACTTGTAGTGGCTTTATGGTATGCAGCATGCAAGATAGAAGTGATATTTACCGTGTTTTGTAAGATTTTGTAAATCTACTTTTTGTAAGAAATTGCCTTATTAATAAATATTGACAGCTTCCTGTGTTTTTAAGCCAGAAATCTACTGCCGATAGGTTGCAGTGATACTGAATTAACGGATGAGAACTATGAAAAAGGTGGAGAGTGGGATGTGCTTGGAATTTAACAATGAAAGTCCATGTCGTGTCTGGATTGGCAGAAGCTGGTGGTTCTTGGCTACTTAAATTCTCCCGGGTTTTGATGCTGTGTGACCAGTGCTGGTCGGGGGCAGCAGGTCGGGAGTTGCCCTCAGGGGCAGCTCCACAGAAGCTGGGTGAGGGGAAGGCGAGTGTCCCGGGGCAGCGAGAGAGTCTGCCTGGGTGGCTTTGCTGCCTTTCCCTTAGAGGGAGCGGAGAGGTGGCTGTGCCGCGGTAAGCGCTGCGCTCCGGCCAGCCCCAGCGGCAGGGCACGGCGGAAACCTCGTCCCTTGGAAGCCAGCGCTCTCCAACCAAGCGGAATGGCTGATGTGAGTGAGGGTGGTGAGTGATTTACAACACGGCCTTCATCTTCGGCGCGCCTGAGGGTGGGCAGCCCGTGCGCTCCGCGCGCCCCAGGATAGCTGCGTCACAAAACAGCAGCGCTCTCCTCATGAGAACCACGGCGTGAACCGAGTCTTCGGCGCGTACATTTTTGTATAGCTGTGAGTCTCAGTCCTTGGCATTAGGACTGCTAAGTGCAGAGTTTCTGCAGTAGCCCTTTAGGCTTAATTTCTGCCCTGATGGATGCATGCGTCCTTTAGTATGGGTGATACTTTGGCTAGTGATAGGGAAAATGGGTGCTAATGTCTTCGCAAACTTCGATTGGTGAGGGTATGGGCGCTAACGTCTTTGAAAAGAGTCTTAATGCCTCTGCCCATTTCAAGGCGGAGCTTTGTTACAGAACCCCGAGTGTGTGACCCCTGAAATAGACAAATGGGTCCGCCCAAGCCTGAGTTTCTGAATTTAGGGGGACAAGGACGAGTTTGAGAGCAGGAATATGTGGTCGGGAAGTCTGCACTTCTCAAGTACCTCATCCAGTGGGGAAATCAGAGGAAAAAGGGGGCTACGTCCTCCAGCCTTTTGAGAGGTCCCACGGGAAATGCCCGTGGCTCCTCTCCCTTTATTCGAGTCAAGTTACGGGACTCCTCTCTCCGTTTTGGACATAAAGCTTTGGCGTTGTAGATTTTCCTGTGTGCTGCACTGCGCTTGTAGCCAGGTCTGTTTTAACCTCTGATTTGTGTTACGACTTGGTTTAGTTTGAGAAAGAGGTGCTGAGAATGTTTATGTAGGAGTGGGTGGCCATGGCTTCATGTAGGACATGAGAAGCAGCAGCTCCTCTGGTGCCCGGTGGCCTGGGGCTGGCCTGGTGGGGAGAGCACTGTGTCCTTCTTGTTTCGCTCCATTCACGTGCGCCTGAGTGTCCAGGGGAATGCAGCGTTTGCTTCCCAGATGTTGCACACGTGTCATTGGTGCCTATATGAAAATAATGGAGCGTTTTCAGTCCTCCTTCACTTGGGATTCAGCTTCACGACTATCCAGCTGAAGTCTGCAATAGTATCTATCTGCAGCAGAAATCCATAGCGATACCAGGCAACTCATGGAAGGAATCATGCCTTATTTTCTTTAGTCGTCAGTGGGCATTAGCCTAATCATTAGTAATGAAATCAAATTAATATCAGTAAACGTGTCTAAGTAACTTTAAGTGGTGCTTTTTAAATTTCAAATCTATTTCATGCTGACGCAGGTGTTCCTCTAGTGTTTTTTGTGTGAAGTATATATCAGAATGGGAGAACAGTTCTTTCTCTAATGGATGTTTGTTTGTGCAGACACCTAGAGCCAGAAGGCACTACTAAATGGCAATACGAAAACTATAATGGATTTATAACTGTCACGGGTTTTCCTAAATTAGGAGTGCACTGTGTGAAGTGAGCTGGTTTTAATTTTCTTGTCCCGTGCTGAAATGGAGTTTCGCATTGAATTTTCTTGTCCTGTTAAAGGCAATCAACCTGGGTTGTCAAATATGTCATTGAGGAGCAGTGTGGCTGTGCGGGATGAGTGCCAGCCTGGCAAGATCTTTTGTTTGGGAAGAGAAGACCTTTCATCCCATGTTGTGGATAATCCAGAGCTGGCCCTTGGGTGGAGAAAGCTTTACTCTTGCTCATGGCCATGCTGGGTTCCTCCTCCTATTCTTTGTTCCTCCTCGTCGTTAGAGAAATAATTTCTGTTCTGAAGGTCTGGAAATGGCATTAAGAAGTTTCATCTTTTTTACTTTGTCCTTTTATGAGCAACAAATTATAATAAAATAAAAGTGGATGAAAGTAGGGTTTTATGTTGTGCCTTTTAGGAAGTTTTTGTACTTCTCTCTAACTAGAAGGTTAAAAGAGCAAAATAATATTGACTAAGTGTCTGGTCTTTACTTAACGGATCTTGAAAGTTAATCAATCAACTTGTGCCCTAAACAATGTTCGCTTTTCAGTTCAGAAGGGCTGGGGAAAAATTCACTTGGCTTTTCTGGCTTTCACAGGATGGCAGGGCTAGAAGGAAACTACGTGAGCTTGTTTGCCTATGCCTTGATGGGATTAAGATGGGAATGCTGTACTGTGTCTGGGATGGTGTTTTCTCTGTATTTAATTGACCACTGCAGGTTGTGAACAGCCCACTACCTGATGTATTTGTGTCTTTAGGCTACTGCTGAGTGGTTGATAGTGTCATCTCGCGTTTGTTACAGAAAAGCTTAAGGTAATTTGAGTGAGATGTGAGATGGGGAAAGAACAGCAAAAAGGCAGGTAGGTTTTCTTGTTGTGCTTGTTAATACGGAGCTGTAACTTAAAGGCTCTGTTTAAGAGCATTAAAATGCATAGACTTAATGGAATTGCAAGGGGAAAAATCCTAATTCCTGTTTCCTAAGTAATTTACTGAAACTTTGCTCTTGAAAAATGAGCGGGGATGTAAAAGACCTTCTGACCTCCAGACCTGCTGTGGTGCTGGAGCCCTCTCCTCTGCACACATCAAAGCAGGACTAGGCAGGGAGAAGGGTGACCTCTGGCTTTGGGGCAGCTGTGGGCAGATGTGGCTGGCTTTGAGAAAACAGCCTTGTGATGACTGCTTCTCTGTAATGTGGATGAAGGCTCCAGCCCTGCGGGTTCTCCACCCTGAGTGTGAGCCATGGCCCTTTATATTACCCTGCTGAGATATAAGGGTGGCTGTTTGCATTCAGGTAGTTTATTAGTTGCAGATGTTAGCAACATTAAGGTTTTAATTCATGTTAATACACAAAAATTGGCGTGTGTATTGTAGCAAGATTAGATGGTTTTCCTTTGGAAGGTTTTTCTCTGCTATGAACTCCACAGACAAACATTCCCCGGACAGCCACATTTTTCTCCATGCATTTTTAAAATCCATCCAAGGAACCTGTTTACCCAGTCTGGAATAAATTGCTCTGGATGGAAGGGATCTTCCTGTCTGGCCTCTGTGTTCCCCCTGAGCTGCTGGTCCCATCCTGCCGGGATGGCAGCCTGGCTGTGCTGGCAGCAGTGCCTCACCTCTGCTCCAGAGGGGATGTGGCTGCCACCTTCACAAGCAGGCTGCAGTTATTTGGGGTATTAATTAATAAATTTTCAGTAATGTGGTTTTGGTCTTTGTTTTCCATTTTATCCTAACTGCGTTAGATGCAGTGAAATTGTGAAAGGGCTGTATGAGGAACGGGGAGAAAAAGGAAGGATTCAAAACAGGCTTGACCTTTAAGCTCCACTTTACTGCTTTGAGAAGGAAACTCCTGCTCTTGCCTTATCCTTGTTTCCTCCCTGTTCCAGGTTTGTGGCTTTGCCTGTTGGATGACGTGTGACAGCTGGACTGGTGTTTTTCACCTTGCTCGTTTACAGTGTGCAATTCCTTTTCCCTCCCTCCTCCCAGGGAAGCTGCTGTCTGGTTTTATCAAGCTTTGGTGCTAAGGTGTGGATGCTGGTGCTCACTGCCCTCTTCTGGGTGAGATCTTTGCCTTCAGGTTTCTGGGACCAGCTTAGTGGTGGAGCAAGCACAAGGCTATGCTTGCCCAAAGCATACTAAAACAGTGGAGGGAAGGGAAAAATAAAGTACAAGAAGTAAAGCAAAATGCATGAAAACCTGGAAGAAACTGTAGTAAAGCCACTTAATGACTGAGGAAAGAGCTGAGTAAAAGACAAAAGAAAATTATTTGAGAACACAAAGTAAATAGCCATAAAATGGGTGCATATGCATGAGCAGGTTTGTGAAGCCTTGTTCTCCGTTTTCAGTATGTGGTTAATAAAAAAAAAGTCACCTTGAAGTCTTTTGTTGAGTTGTGATTATTACCAGGTTTGTTTGAACAGAGAGAGGAGAAATGAAAGGAAGAATAGAAAAAACAAAAGCAGCTGACTCTAGCAGGCAGTGAAGGTGAGCCAGGAGTAGGTTGATGGCAGTTTGGCCTCATCCTCTTCTGCACCAAGCCAGAGGGTGGTTTTGCCCTTGATGTCCCAAAGGGGATTGTGTTGACTGTCCACATGAGTGGTGCTCTCATAATTACTCTGAAAAGAACAAGACATGGTCACAGGCCCAAGAGAGCATCTGGAGACTGTACATGTGTGCTTTACTCCTTACTTTTGCCTTTCAGGATCGTGAGGTGCTGGGGCAGTGGGAAAGGGGCTGAGGAAAGGCTGGGGCTGCCCCAGGGTGAGCATGGGCCAGTTCCAGCAGCCCCTGCCTGAGGCGCCTCAGGGGCACAGAGGTGAGAGGGAGGGAGCACTGCCAGGAGCCGGGAGAGGCATAGGAGTTGGGAGTCAAGGAGAGAGGATGAGTTGGGGAAGATAAGGTAGAATAATTTATTTTTGTTTCTTACCATCCAAAGTAGTTTAATTGATAAGGAATAACATGAATTTTCCCCAACTTTGATCTGTTGTGCCTGAGATGGCAATTGGTAGGGGATCTCCCTGTCTTACCCATCTTTGTATCTTCACCCATGAGTTTTTTTGCTGTGTTTTCTCTTCTGCTTTGCTGAGGAGGGGTCATTGGAGAGCGGCTGGGCAGGCATTTGGCAGCCAGCCATGGTCAGCCTGCCACAGAGCAGTAGTTAATTGACCTCTACAACATATCTGTGGTGGGGTTTAAAAGTAGTAGTTCTGGTACTGGTCGCTGCTGGGACCTCCTGTACTCTGCAGTATGCTGGTCAGGGGGAGCTGCCCTGAGGCACTGTTCTCCACGTGTGTCAGGAACAATGCAAACTGTACCACACTGCAGCCCACATATGCACTTAGATATTAAATTGTCTCCCCTGAAGCAATGAATGGATTGGTTACATATATGTTAGTGTGTACTTCTTCAAAAGTATCGATTCTTCTCCATTTAAAAAGTTAATATATTTGCAACAGGTGGTTTTGGGCCAGCGTTGTGCTGCCTCTGGCAGAGGAGAACCTCAGGCAATACGGAGCAGCTCTCAAGGGTGCAGCAGAAGGAATGACAGCCCTGCCACAATTCGTGCCAGACTGCTTAGGCCAGAGAGAGAAGTTGAGAAGTACACAGATGCTGTTAGCCGTCAGGGTTTGCATGTTTGAGTATGCACAATTCACTCACACAAGGGACAGCAAACGGTACAAAGCCAGAGCTTTAACCTGGCAGGTCTCTCCAGGCTGCATCCCCACTGAGTTTGGTAGTATTTTAATAGGTCTTGGGTGTGTGAGTGAGAACAGGGTGTGACCTGCTCTTATGCAAACACGAAGCAGTTAAATATTAGTTGTGGAAAGGAGATCCTTACTGTTGCCTGGTTTGAGATGCTTTTTACCCAAGGGTGTACAGCAGCTTCTGCTTGAAAATGGAAACACTAAATCAGAGAGTTCATTTTATGGGAACTGCAGGTGGCAGCAGTGGCTAAGTTTTACAGAAAAAAAATGTTTTAAATTGCTGTTCTCCACAGTAACTTGGCATATGGTAAAAATTGGAATCTCTGCAAGAGCCTTCTCTTAAAGCCAACACTACATGTTTTTAAGGACTTGGCAGCTTCTTTCAGGTGCAATGTTTTCAGTAAGTGTAATGACACTTCCTGCTCCCTTTGGAATGCCCTGCATTGCTTTTGCCTTGGAGAAAGGCAATTCTGGTGGTTATTTTACAGCATTGGCATTGATCTGTAAGTTTTCATTGAGCTATGCTTGTATTCACTGGGTTCCAACTGTGTAACTAACTTCCATGGTGTATTACTGACGTTTACCACAATAAAAATGGTGTCTATTTGAATTTAAGAAGTGAGTTAATTGCTCTAAGTTAACCATGGTATGTTGAAGTCTGATGTGTCACACAGAAAGACCTCGAACAGATCTGAGTGAACTTAAATACAGGACACTTTATCAGCCTCGGTTGGTTCCCCGTCACTGACAAGTCTTTAATTTAACAATTAGCAAACAAATAATGAACAGACTGTTGTCCCCTGTGCTCTGTGTATTTTTGACTTACGAATTAGTTGCTTGTCTTCAAGTGCTTTCTCCTTTAGGATACACACAACTACTTGTCTGGTTCAGTCAGAATAAAGACTGTATTTAGGTTTATTGCACACCATGGGGAACTTGAGAGACACAAAGCACTGGAATAAAGGTGGGCTTGTGTGGTTCAGACAGCTTGTTGTGTGAACACACACATGCCTGTGTGCTCTGTGTATGCTGGCATCAGCTGCCACTGTATGTGCATGGGTACATTTTAGGTTATACTGGCTTATGATGAAGCTGGAAAAACTTTCCAAAACACCTAACGTTGCTATTTCTAAGCTCTGAGGTGAGGCTTTGTGCAGACAAATTAGTGTCTAAAAAGTACTAATTGCTGTTACTGATAAAGTTGTACGATAATAAGTTAAAATCCCAGAGAGACTCATGGTGATGAGGCAGGGTCAGTTCAAAATTTGCAGTAAATGTACTTGGTAGCATGTTTTCCAATTAAAAAGCAACAGCAAAGTACTTAGATGTGTTGCTGGGAATTAAATACTTCTCTAGAGCTAATTGCTTTCGTTGGTAGTTTTTCAGATGTACATGAGAAAGACAACAGATAGTTTGGACTGTGAAGGACTCATCCATGTTTTGAAAGCCTTCCCTGGCATGAAGCACTCTGATGTTTTTAACCCTTGTGCTTCATCCTTGGTGCTGGGTGCTGGTGACAAGCCATGTGTCTGTGTGCTTGCTCCTGGTTGGAGCAGGAGTGTCAGGGAATGCCTGCACGGGAGCCAGCGCTCCCGATGGGAGATAACAGCACACACTGCCATGTACACCTGTATTACCTATTAAAAAGCCATTATTTAGGGCATGTAGAAAAGAGAGCACACTATACATTAAGCAAAGAACAAGATGCAATCTAATAAGTGTTCCCATTTAATGGGAACTCTGGGAGTGTGCATATAGGGTTTTAGTGTCCATATGCTGCTGTTAGGGACCTGGGGAGGGGGCTCAGAAGGGAAAGAGGGGTTCTGTGCACATGTTCAATCACAGTTTAAAGAGAATTAACTGAGGCTGCAGTCATGGACCCTTCCTATTCCCTTTTCACAAACATTTGTTTGAATTTATTTGGCTGAACATCTGAGATCAAATGCCAAGATTGTGTTGTGTGCCTTGAGTGCCAGACTTGACTTGTGTGCACAGCAATGTGCCCATACTTGTCAAATCCAGGGAGAACTGGAGCGCCCTGTGTTTTACCTTGACAATTATAATCAAAGCCACACTGCTCAAATGATGGTTGTTTGATCTTCAGAGCTTATAATAAACCCAGAGAAGAAACACCCCAGAAGCCATTTTATTGCATAAATTTAAATAATGCATTAATTTTAGAAAATAATTGCATATGAGTAAATGACTAAGTTAATCAAAGTATTAATTTGTTCAGCTCTTAGGGATATGTAAAAACATAAATAATGTGTAAATATCACATTTGGCACGTCAAACTTAGCACAAAATATGAATTAGATGTAGTGCACACACAACTGAAGAGAGACTATACAAATATCTTCTAATGATGCTTGATGGGGGGCAATAATCATTGGGTTTGGGAATGGTATAGGAAATTGCACAGTTCCAGTTTTGGCACACCAGTTGATGCTTATTTCCCTTAAGACAAGCTCTTGGTGGAGACTCCTGCTCCACACCATGCACCGAGGTGTGGTGGTGGCACACAGCCTTTGGCTAAACTTCTTGCCTGTAGTAATGATGTGTTTTTGTTTATAAAGTATCCCCGTTTCATATGAATGACAGCACAGAAAGTGGATATTTAAAGTTGAAGTTAATGTGCCTCTGGTCCTACTGTGCCTGCTTTGTGTATGTGATATATTCCTGGAGAGAAGTACTGTGTTCTTTCCTGGTCTGACAGGAGATTTTCATTTCTTACCATGTACCAGTCTTGATCTGATTTAGTCATTTCTATCCTGGCATGTGGCAGTGGTGTGGTGTATTAACAGCCTCCCAGCAGTCTTAAGTAGGCTCAATGAAATTAATGTATTAGTCAAATACTGGTTGACAATTTTCTTAGGCTGTACTCTGACAAGAGTTGTGGTTTGGAAATTATGATTTTCTTTTGTTATTTCATTTCACTTAATGTTGACGTGTGGGACAATATATATGGTGGTTATTTTTTACAGTAGATTCTTTATCCTGACTCAGTCAGGGACTGGAGTCTGGTATTTGTATTAAATATGGTATCAAGTGATTTGCAGTAGCTGTGGGGTTTACTGGGATGATAGCTATTTGTTTTTACTCAGAAACCTGTGGTTCTTTTTGTTAGGACTTTGGATTGCTTTTATGCTCCGTTTTCAGAGGAGAAATGCAAATACTGCTGTAAAATTATATTTTGATTACAGACAAAGATCTCAAAAAAGCATTACAGAAGAAGTTAGGTTTGTCTGCTTTTTGCCAGATCTATTTTGAAGTATAGAAATTACGCTCCATTGCCCTCCTGCTGAGGAAATAGCACACAGAAGCTTGGATGAGAAACAGCCATGCAGCTCTTGTTGGCCTGGGCTTTAGTGGTTCAGCCCTGTAGGAAATTACAGAGGAGACAGCAGGACCTTGTGGAGGTTTTGGGTGGGATGTGGGAAAACCAGTCTGTGCATGTGCTGAATGTGGAGAATCCAGCAGGTGATTTTGAACCCAGCTGGCAGAGATGCTGTGGCAGCTCACTCAGCAGGAGGGGCTGTGTCTGAGCAGGTGAGGACGGAGATGGCCCAGATGCTCACTGGGTTCTGCTTTTCCCCTCACCAGGAGCCAGCAGCCTCCAAACTGGAGCCTCCCTGTGGTTTCCCCTTCGTTTTGGTGGTGGCTTTCACTTCTTGCCCAGCCCCACTGTGGTCCTGGGGCAAACTCCCTGTGGCCTCACCATGCTCCCTGCACACACAACCTTCTGTTCCTCCTTGGTTTGTTTATCATCACTCATTAAAGTAAATTTATGGATTTAATGCTGGATCCCCCTGGGAGGAGGTGACCCTGTCCTTGGGCCAGGCTGTGCTTTCTGGTCAGCGTGACACTGTCTGGATGGTGATGCTGGTTATTTCCCTGGCCTGCCTGGCTTTCTTTATCCATGGAAGTTTTAGAAATATGCATCCTTTGGGTTTCACTGTCTCCAGGTAATCTGATCAGTATAACAGATGGCTGCCAAAATTCAAGTGAGCTCTTGAAGCTGACACAGGAGATATATTACATTATAGGCTGACCTGTTGCACCTTAGGTTATTTCCTTCTTCATGCAGAACAGCTATTTTATTCTGTCCTGGAGAAGGACAAGGAGGAGTAATCAGAGCACTTTGTGGAGGAAAAAAGGCCCTCTCCAGCCAATGAAAGACATGCAAACTCCATCTTATCTTGGCTTATAAATCAGCACTAGAAAAGTGTTCTATTTCTGTTTTTCTTATCTGGTGCATTAGGAACAGAAGGCAGTGTATTTCATGTTATATACTTAAATGTGCTGGCATTTAGGTGTAATGCTTATTGACCTTTCAGGAAGGGCCCAAAACAAAAAGCAAAACTGGGTTTAAAAATGTTATGCTGAACAAACCCCTCAACTACTTGCAATGATCTCAGTATTTATTCATATAAGGAAAGTAGAAGACTTGATGAAGATAAGGGTATTCTGATATGTCCCAGAAAAAATTTCAGATAAAGTGACACGGATAGAAAAAAAATCCAATGCAATTTTCTTCTGTGATAACTAGGGAGGGGAAAAGGTTGCAATCCTCCAGTTACAATTTTGAAAATACAGAATAGTCAGTGCTTGCAGAAAAATTAGGATTCCCCTGATATTTTTTGATTGTGACTCAACTGTTAAACACTGATTAGCTTAAATACAAGTTTGTTATTTAAATGTGAAAATAACTTACAGTAGCACAAGATAGAAATTGGAACTCAAAATACTCATATTGGTTATTTACCTACTGGTTGCCTCCCATGGAAGCAATTAATTTGAGCACTTGGGTATTTTCATGCATTCTGTGGGATGATTTTATACAGTTTACATAGAGAAATTGTTTATTTCCAAGTTACACCTCATACACTGAAGAAATTTCCCCAAAAGTGGCATCGCAGGCATGGCCTGTTGGAGTTCCATGGAAACTCTGCATTCCCGCCCTGCCCAGTGGCTGCCCCAGCCCAGCCCCTTCTGTCAGGAGAAAAAATTCTCTTCCCATCCCAGAGTTCTGCAGTTTGGGGCAGCTGGTGCCCATGGGTGAGTGTGAAACCTGGGCAGTTTGGGCAGCTGGAGAAAGCTCTGCTGCTTTGAAGTGGGGCTGAGGCTGGGAGCTGCCACTGCTCCTCTGAGAATGGATATTGGCAAACTGGCAGCTTTGGGATTACTCTATTTCAGAATAGAAAAAAACTTGTCCAGGTGTCACCATTGCCACAAGTGATCCCCTGTATTTCTCCCTGTCAGCTGATTTGGTTATGGAGATTTGCTTGGTTTTGTCTCCCCTGAGCATCCATATGTATGAGAGAGAGGTTTTATTAATTTTCCTCCATCAAATGCAGAGTCTTCTCAGCATGGATCCTGTGCATGTGTGTTCCCTTTGAAATGCTTTAATTGCATGGTGACAAAAGTACACATTTTGTCTGGGCAACAGAACTATCATACAGATTTTAACCTTTATATTACTTTTAGACTGTTTTTCCTGCACCACCTGTGGTGGGCTTTAATTTCTTCTTCCCTTTTAGCAGGAGCACTGGAACTGCTCTGTCACCAATTGCACTGGTGTAATTTCTCTCCCAAAGGACAAACTGAGGCTGATTCTCCTTTGGATGAGAGTCGATTTCTGTCCCACCCCTGGCTATGCAAAACTGTATATGCTCAGCCCAGGATTTTACTGTGACCAGTTGCATTTCCCAGACTCTCCTCTGTGACCAGTTGCATTTCCATGGTGCTGTCAGATATTTTGTGAGACCACTGCCTGTTTTGCTTTTCCAGAGGACTCACCCTGAAGTTCCCAATGAGGCTTAGTCGAGGAAGGACAGTGTGCTGTGGGACACCATGCTGACCAGCAGTAGCTCAGTATCTGAAGTACAGGTCTCTTCTTTTTTGTCGAGCAGGATCTTCTTGTTTCTCAAAAATACTTCTAATAAAAAATTACTGTGGATTGCTTGAGGATTACACTTTTTGAGTGTTGTTGGACAAAATAATGCGTTCGGTGATGCCCATTGGTAGTAGCTTGCAATACATTTTGAAAGAAAACTCTTGCTTGGCATTTATATTTAGTTGCTTATTTCTGGGTGTGCTGTTTGTCCAAACACCCACAGCTGAAGATTATGGGCATTGCAGTAGCAAAGCCTAGCAATTACATCCCCTTCCCTGTGCCAGCTTGGAGGCTAATCCCTGTGTCCCTTGTTTCTCTTCCTTTGTTCCCTGATAGAAAAGAAAATGCCCACGGCCTGTCACCTTGGCTTTACATTTTAAAAGTTCTGCATGCTTTTCTAAGGATGGACAGAATTTTCCATAGGGGACAGGCACCACATCGTGTCTGCAGGACCTCTGTCCTGAGGCAGACACTGGATTAATGTATTTCACACAAATTTAGAGGGACATGCAGAGAGGGAGAGCAGATCAATGTTTAATTATGCAAACAGTCTTCTAGGCTTTAATATTAAAGTGGCATAAACCTGTCATAAGAGCTATGCTGGGGACAGGCAGTGAGTGAGCTGCTGTGCCTGGGTGCTGTGCTAGTGGGGGGGACACGGTGGATGTGGGTGCAGGGGGTCAAGGTCTGCCTGGCAGCTCTTGGCATTTCTGGAGAGCTGCCCAGAGGGCTGAGCTGCCCCCAGCTCCTGCCCACAGCAGAGGTGAAGTTTCTGGGTGAAAACTCAGTATATGGGTCTGGCTATGGTATCTCTTGGTACAGTGGTGTTATTCACATCTCTCAGTGTTAGTTCAGGCTGTGCTTGGCTCACCTGATGTGCATGTATGCTGACACTGGTTTGTAGTGCTCTCCTGGCAGCTGTGGCTGCCAGGACTTGCATGGTGAGGACTGTGAAGTGAGAGGTACTGCACTCTGACAAGCCTGTGCTTGGTGGGCTTTTATAATGAGCAGCTTTTGTAATGTGCTGGACTTGATAAGTTTGTGTGGGAATCCAACTACGGAATTTCCTCTTGGCGAGTGCTTTGCCAAGGGTGGGAATCAGCTCCCTTCCCTGCAGTTTGTGAGCCCTGTCCATGGAGGCACTAAGCCTTCTGAAGGATGCACAAGTTATTACAGTGATGCAAGGAAACTGCACCCAGTTGCTAAACTTGACATCCTTTAAAACATTTTCTCTTAACTCTTTAATGTGGCACCTTTTCTGCTTTAATTCAAACCTTCATGGCACCATTCATACTTCTGCTTATTTTACTCATCTGTTTAAACATCCCTGTGTCTCACTGAATTGCTGCCGAGCCCCAGGAGGGAGGAAAGGCAGCGCTTGGGCAGCGTGTGCCTCATGGCAGGAATGAGGCTGTTTGACAATTTGAGTGTTGAAATCCTGAGGAGTGATCAAAGCTTTGCATTACAGAGAAATTTTAAGGAAACACGTGTATATATTTTCTATTTAATGTCTCTTTTTTCCCATCAGGGAGTCCCTCCAGGCCTTGGTGCTTTAGCCCAGTGCAGTGGCAAAACACACAGTTAATAATGGCTCATGTGCTTCCCTTGAAAAGGGTGGTGTTGAAGCTGTGTGGGTCTCCCTTTCCTGTGCTGATTTGTGGGGCTTTTTTCAGCTTTTGTTGTTTACACTGTTTCATTTTTATACCCCGCTGGATCCTCATGTGGGTGAGCAGAATTGCTCATCCGTCAGATCCTCTGGGAGCCATGGGAGGGAGGGTGCAGTTCTGATGCCCTGCTTGCCTGGTGGTTGTGTTCAGCATGACTCTTGTTGTGCTGTTAAGATAATGGAGGAGGAAGAGGAATACTGCCTGCTGCTGTATTAGATTAGGTAATGATTTTCTAGCTCTCACAAGCTGTATCAGGTTGGTTTCAGTGCCCACACAGTGCCTTGATTCGCTATCAAATAAAGTCTTGAATTATGCAAAGAGTAAGGTACGAGCAACAGAGCCACTGCTGAGCATGGTTTTACATTGCTTCTATTGAATATTCATGGTAATCAAAGATCACAACTTTTGTTTTCTGGAGTGAAAATATTTTTTGGTAGCTTGGACAATTCCAGCCTGCACAATATGTATTCATACGAGTATCTAACAGTTCTGTCACCTCCTCTATAAAAATGGGTTTTTAGGCAGTGGCCAGAAGAAATCAAAACACAAATCGTGGTATTTTGGGTGTAAAAACAGGCACTTCAAAATCTTCATTCTCATTCTTTGCCAAATCTTAGTTCAGAAGTCTTTGCTCTTAATACAGTTCAAAGCCAGAAGATGGGCAAGGGCATTCCTATACGTGAACTGAGATAACTGAGTGTAATTGCCATCCACCACGTTTCTGAGGTACCCATCTGAGGTATTTATTATGAGAAAAGCTGTCATGAGGTGCATGATAGAAAATGAGAATAGCTGTCAGTGCAGGTTTGTAAAACTGTCTCATGCTTAAAACACTTGCTGGGGAGGGGGAGGCAGGTTGTGTAACAAAAACACAGACAATGTGTCTGCTTGTGAAGGAGGATGGTTAGAAATGAAGTAGAGCCAGGATTTGCCTGCTTGCTTTTATGGCATACTAAGGCACCTGCCTTTTCCCCTTGGGGTCTGCATGTTTCATTTGTAGGGTTTTGCAGTAGGGAGAGGAGGTAATTTTGAACGTTTTGGGCTGTGACAATGAGCTCTTCCCCCTAACAGAATCATATTTTGCTGTTTTCACTCTCAGCTTGCTGACAAGATGATAAAAGGTAGCGTGGTGTGTGTGCCTTGGTAAATAGCACCTTACTTCCAAAGATAGGTAGATAATTTAAACAATGCTCTGCTTGAGAAGCAGGGGACAGAGCAGTGAGGCTTTAACATGCTGATAGGGGAAAAGAGGGATTGATCTTTAATGAGGGGGTGGTTTTGGGGGTCGGCGGGATAAGAAAGCTGGATTTCTGGGCATCCCATTCTGTTTGGCCTCAGGAGTGGGACAGTCTGAGGCTTTTGAGGCTGCCAGTGAAATCACAGCTGGAACAGTGCTCCTGACTGACTGGGGTGCCAACACTAGGGAGCAGCTGCAAACGAAGGGTCTTGAAAGGGGCTTTGCCGATGGGAGGGAATCACCTGTAAATTTCGGGCATTATGATCTTTCTGGTGGTTTTGTGCTAAGTAGTGGTATCCCAGTGAAGTATAAAAGGCAGCACTGGTCGGTTTCCTTGCTGCTGTTGAGGGAGGGTGAGATTTAAGGAAGGATTAGGGATTACATTTCTTTCTGATGCTTGGTGGTAGCTGAAAGCTTAGACTGCAACTCCGTGGCATCAGCAGATGGACATATGTGAAGGTGAGGAAGAATATAGATGTTAGCAGAGCAAGCATATGGAGAAAGCAGAGAGGCCAGGAAGGGGGGAGGGATTAACAGATGGGAGGTAGAAAAATAGTGAGTGAGGTGGAAGGGGAGGAAAAGCCTTTCTGCCAGACACATCCCCTTTTCCATTCCTGAGAGAGGCTGTTCCCCAGCAAGGAGCTCAGGTGCCTGCAGATGGCAGCTGTGACACAGGAGATGGTTTTTGCCAGGTCTTAGGCAGCAAAATAAAGACCTGTATGAATTTACAGGGAAAAAACAGCCACATTTCTCAGTCAGCAGTCTGTGTCTATCTGTGCTGCTGGGTCCCTGCTACAAAAGGGTTTCCAGAGAGCAGACCTTGTCACCAGGCCAGGGGCTGTGTGCACTTTGTGATGCCCCTCCTTCAGGGGCAGGAAGGAACCACCACTACATCCTCACAATCCACTTCGTTAAAACAGCTGAGAAGGCAGAGGAGGAGTATCAGGCTCTGCTTCCCAGCTGGCTGATGGCTTTAGCATGGAGAATGAGACCTTTAGAACTACACGTGTTTAGAGGAAAGACCCTGCAGGGTTTTGCTGTTGTAACTTTCAGCTGGCCACTGGGTGTGGTGTAGCCCTGTTGTTGATGGTTGTAGACCTGGGCCCATGCAATGAAAGGTCCATGGTCCCTTGGACAAGCCCTCAGGGGGGAAAATAGAGTTATAAACTTGTATAGGACTGTGGCAAGAGCTCTTAGCTGAAAAATCAACAAATGGTGTTATGAGTGAGCCAAGAATGACCTGGCAAACTCTTTCTCTCATCCCATCAGCATCTCTCTTTTCCTCTATACTGCTCTGCTTTTGTGTTCCATTTAGGATCATGCAGACAACAGGCAAGTGGGCAAGGATTTTCAGGGAACGTTAGGAATAAGTGTTGTATTTGGGGTTTGTGTTGTTCGTGGGACCTTAGGACTGAGTGCTCTTAAACTGCTGTATTTGGTTATTCACATACTTTTATTTAGAGCACAGTTAAGGGCAAATGCCATTCTCCAGTTATCCCTCCTGTTTCAAAGAGCAACAAATCAGGCAGCTGTTGGTTTTGTAACTTTTAATGATTGGAAGCACCACGTGCATTTCTGTATCCTGAGGAAGTTAACAGCAAAATTCCTCTGCTGCTTCCTGGTTTGGGAGTGAGCTTGGGCAGACCTGTGGTGAGCTGCCTTATGTGTTCCTCTATGGCTCTTTGAGTGAATGTCAGAGAGCAGAGCTCAGCTTTGCTGCTTGAAAGGTTTAAGTGTCTTACAATAACCTCAATTTACAGCTATTTGGAAAAGATGCAGCAGAGCAGAGCAAGTTGGGGAACCCCTGCTGGAGGCAGAAATTTGACTTCAAGTAGTAGGCACAAGCTCTTGCTGTGGCTGCTGGCAAGGAGCTCACAGCCTCTATTATTTGATGGCTGAAAGTGTGTTACAGCTGTTTAAACTTAGAGCAGTTTGAGAAGAAAGCAGCAGAGTGGAGCACGTTGTTTGTATGGGTGGTGTGAGCCCAAGTGAGCCTGGGCTGCCCCTGTGTCCCTGAGGGCTTTGGCATCTCTAGGGCTGCCCACCAGCAGCTGGGCTTGTCCCAGCAACCCTGAGCTCTGCAGCACTGGGATTTGTGCAGTGAACATCATCATCATGAAAACAACAGCTTTAAGCAGAGGGCATTTGGAAAATGAAGAAGAAGCAACACAACCAAAAATGCTTTTCCACAGAATAAAGACATGCCAAGGAACTGTTCTTCCCTGACATATCAGCCCTGAGGAGCTCTTACCTTGGGCTGAGGATGTAGCTGTCAAGTTAAATGAGTGTGACTTGATCTGAGACAGTCTCTTTGCTGCAGGTGTGTGTGCAAGTCCCTGAGGAGTCAGGGCACATCCATTGGGCACAACAGGTAGCAGCCAAGAGCTTATATAAGTATGGAGTTGTGCCTAGCATGAGCTTAGCTAGGGCATCTTGGAAGCAAAAGCATGCTGTAAGAACAGATCTTAATTGAGATTTTAATTCCCTGGACTGATTGGCTTTTAAGGAAAGACATAGGGTTTGTTTTTTGCTGGGAACACAGTTGTCTGCTAGCACACTGAGTGAAGTGCAGGGTCTTAGCATTTCCTCATGTTCTTTGTACTGGTTTGCTGCTTCAGAATGAAATTCTGCTCTCTACAGTACTTTGGCCTTAAATCTTTGCAAATATACAACAATGCTTGGAAAAGAACCACAAATAAGAAAAAACTGCACAGTAGTACATAGTTTTTCCAATATACTCTCAGAGCTGGCAACTGGGTATTTCCAGTGTTCCTTTCCAGCTCTTTATGGATCAGAGGTTCCAGAGATAGATCTAGTTTTAAATGAGGCTGAGGTTGTCTTTTATGCATGTGGCCAAAGAAACCTGAATTTAAAGCAAGTACAGGACTGCAGTGAATTTGTGAGACCTGGAAACACCTCCAGGGAGCCTCATTCTCCACCACTCTCCTGTAAAAGTCTCCTGTGATTAGGAGAGAAGTGTGAAACCCTCTGCAGTAGCCTTGGTGCATTCTCTGTATGGAAAGGGGGTTCAGACTGCTGGGAAAAGCTTATTTAAGGGATCTCCAGTGCTGATGGGTTTTGCTGACTTTTACAACTTAAGTGGCATTGTGGCCTTTAGTGCCAATACAAGAGCTCCTGGGGAAATCTGAGCATGTCAGAGTGTGAGCATCTCTTAGGCTTGTAGTTCTGTGGCAAAGGGGAAAGCCAGGAGAGAGACACAATTGCAAGTTAAAGAAAGCAACGTTTAGATGAAGGAAAAAAGAATACCTTTCCCAAAATGCATTTTTGAGGTTTAAGGACTTGGTTTGAGACTACTGTTTTGATGACACACTTACTAAAAAGTCCAGAAGCAGATTTATCTTTGTTTTCATTGGGATTTTGACTTGGGTGCAGTTAGTGATATGCTATGTCTCTAAATCAACCCTGTGATTTGGCTCATTATTCTTTGTTTTGTCTCTGCTACTGCGCTGATTTTCTGTTCTCAAATGTGGTATAAAATGTGTGTGTACTTCCTGGCAATTGAAAGATTTAACAGAGCTATGGGGAGTGCTCTTCAGTCGATGTGTGCATAGCACACAGGAATTAAAGGGTAAAAGTTCTTTTAGAGGTGCTGAATGTTATGGTCCTGTTGAAAGATTAGTGAGAAATTCAGCTGCATGTTTGTCAGAATCCATAAAACTTGCCAAGACTGCAGGTATGTGATGTCTGGGCTTTGGTATTGACTAAGTACAGTGCAAATACAGGTACGTACAAGAACTGGAAACAAGAGGTTAGGTATAAAAAATTCCACCAAGCCAAAATTCAAGATGATAGAAGAAAAAGAAGTGTCCTGCCAAAAATAACTCTTAAATTGTTCACAGATGGAAAAGACAGCTTCCAGAAGAGATTGTCTTCTCAGATGCAACTGTGAGAAGAAATCAAGTTACTGAACCAATATCATACACACATTGTGGGCTTATAATAACATATTAAGTATAAAATACATGAGGAGTCAGAACTGGTGGTGTATTTTCTGCTGATGGTGGAGTGCCTCCCTCCTAAAGTTACTGCGTGTTTACCTGCCAAGTACTAACAGCACTTAATTATGTTTGCTGTGTGTAAATGAAATATTTGAATTGGAGGTGAAGGAGGCTCAGGATTATGAAGATTTCACTGCCAGCAAACTGCCTAGGTGCTGAAGGACCCTGCTGCTTGCTGGTCCTAAGGTGGTAATAAAGCTGCTTTCTGGTTATCAGAGCTGATCTGGACTCTGAGATGTTGCCTGACTCTTCATTGTCTTGTCAGTGTGCTGGATATCAGTAGCAGGCAGGGAAGGGGTTTCTTGTGTTCTTGTCTGAGATGCAAAATTGTGACTTGTGCTTCTCTGTCCCAGGTACATGCCTGTGCAGATGAGTAGATGGGAGCTTTCCTCCTGCAGGTGTCTGTGGTTTGCAGACAGCAGTGTCTCTACAGCCTTGTTTTGAACTCTAGGTAAGTCTGGCTTAATTTTTCAAGGGAACCAAGAAGGCTTTTCTGCTGGGAGAGTGATGACACTGCTGTAGTTTGTCACTGGTGTCCTGAAGTCGGTGAGTGTACCTCACTGGGGGTCAGGGACCCTCGGCAGCTTGGAGATGTGCTGCTTTCTGCTCCTTCTGCCACTCCTCTGAAGAGCTGATGGAAGAAATGCCTTTGAGAAGGGCCTTTGGACCTGCTGCAGTGCAGTAATGGATTACTGAGAAGCAGCAGTACCAGGGAGCATGAATGTAATTTTCTCCTGCATGATTTGGCTGGAGATCAGCAATGTGCTTCTGTGAATAGGAACATGGTTGATTAAAATGATGTGACTGTTGGTGCCATATTACAGTGGTGTCTTGCAGTGTTGGTAGCTCAAATCTATCTTTCCTTGTTAACTGAAAGTTTCGACTCTGAGAAGAGTGTAGGAATTTAAAAATCCCCCCCGCAACCTTTGTTAGACCTTGAGCTGTGAGCCAGACTTGAGAGATAAGCAAGGAAAATGCATATTTGCTTTTCATTCATGATTTTTTTTTTAATCCAGCTGGAAGAGCGCCATACAGCTTTAAATGCTGTTGCATCTCATTTGTAGTTGAATATAAGTTGATGGTAATGGATTAGGTGTCAGGTATCTTGTGAGGACAACTACCTAGCTATGACATATTATTAACAGTAGTTTAAATGATTGCACTTGTTCCAGAACAAAAGGTGGAGTTCTATCTATTTTTAGCTTGCATTTCTGAGCTATCTGATTGGAACTTAGTACTGGGAGGCTATAATGTAAATACAAGTTTTCTTTATGATGATCATTAGGGTGTGATGGTAGTGAGTAATTTTTAGGTGATACTGTCAAATCAGAGGAGTTGAAAGCTCACCCCTTAGCTGACTGTTTATGGGTTTTTAAATTTGTTTTTAGTATTTGTTTAATTTATTTTGGAAAGGCTGAAGATTAAAATATCTGTGTATATACGTATGCACCCATATTCTATGGCTGATGGTATTGACATCAACACTTAGGCTGTTTTCTAGACTGTTTTCTTCATGCAAGACTGTCTGAAATTCCTATAAAACCAGTTTTTCCCCAGCACCCAAGAGGGAGCAGCACAGCTTTTGGGGACATGCTGGCCCCAGTGCCTGAGGATGGTGTGTGTGCACACGTGTTTATCTGGGGTGCTCCTGCAAATTCTGGGACAGGGATGCAGCCAGGGCCACAGGTTGTGAGCCCTGTTGCCTGAAAAGCTCCAGGGACCACAGTGCCCATGAGAGCAGGAGCAGAGGTGCAGGGAGGAGAAGCATTTACCAGTATCTAGCAAGGGCTGTCACCAAACCAGGATGAGCCCTGGCTTCCCCAGTAACTTACAGGGGATCTGCTTCCTTGACTGTCTCTGGTGTTTGCCTCATCAGGATTGTCAGTGGGCTGCACCTGGAGCACATTATGGGAAATAAGAGCCCATAGTGATCAGACTAGGGTGCTGGGATATCTTTACTGTAATGCTTATGCTGCAAGAATCCATGGGTCAGAGAGGAAAATGGCAACTTCAATTAGTAACTGAGGGAATTACTGTCATTTAGTGTCAGATTGTCCCACTAAAGGTTTAATGTGAGAAGATTTGTTCACTTTGTTGTGGGGTTTTGACTCCCCTTTTCCTCTTATTTTGCTTTTATTTTTTTTTTGGGTTTTTTTGGGTAGTTTAGTAGAGCTGACTAAGGTAGGCTGAGCAGGTTTGGTGATTCAAGGGATGTTTTTCCTGTTGTTCATGTGGGAAAGTTTTTGGGTTTTTGTTTGCTTCCTGCCAGCCCCACTCCACACCTCGGGGAGCCATTAAATTTTATGGGGATTATTGCTTTGGAAAACAGTGGGTGGTCCTGTGGCACTTGGTGCCAGCCAGCCCTGCAAGAGCTGGGGAGCCTGGCTGGGAGGAGGCCAAGGAAAGGTGTGAAGAGGTGCTGTGGAAATCCAGATGGGCAGTTCAGGTACATAGGAGGGATCAGGGGTGCAGTTTAAAGGATCCACAAAGGGATGAGCTTGGCTGATGACTCTTCCTTCCACCTCAGTGCTGTGAAGGGCATCTGTACTTGGGGCTTGTAGCAAGGGACATTCATCCTTTTGTGTAGGTTGTACACACAACCATGCACGGTTAACTTTGCATAGTTTTGAAGCCCCTCCCTGTCTTCACAGGAACCCCAGATAGTACTGTGGGTTGGGGTTGTTTTTCTTCCATGTGTGGGGGGTGCTGACCATGGCAGCACAATGTCCTTACAGTGTCCCTTGGCAGGCAGAGCTGGGCTTGTCCTCTATGGGCTGGCCATTCCTCTGCTGCCAAATGACTCCCCAGAGCTGCAACAAGAAATGTGGTGTTATGCTAAGGAGGAGGTGGCACAGCTACAGCTGGATGTCACCCTCCTAGAAACAAAATAAGAGTGAGGAAAGTGAGGGATAATTGCAGAGTGATTTGCAGTTATGTCAGGGACTTTAAATTACCTAGTACAAAAGGAGTGATGAGACAATGTTAATTGAACCCAACAATGGTGTCTTTTACAATCAAAATAGAAGGGTTTTTTCTTCCCAATTTCTCAGGAAGTTCTTCCTGATGTTAGGCTCTCTAGTGTTAGGGAAACTGTACACTGCTGCTGATAGGAGCACTTCTGATGATAGGACTTGAACAAACACTCAGCTTTAGAAGTAGTCTATGGAAAGATGGTGGTTTCCTGGGCACCAGTTTAAAAAAAAAAGTCCCCACAACAACAACAAAAAAACCCCAAACAAACCCCAAGATTTAAGGGGCAAGTCCTTCCTTCCTAGGGCAATAATTCCTCATGGCATGTGGAGTCATGCTCAAAATCTCTCTTTGTAAGTGTGAAAGATGGAAGAAAGGCTTGAACATAAACATGAAGGAACATCTGGTTTGCAGGGCATTTCTTATGGGAAAAAAGTTATCAAAGGAAGCTTGGGGATGCCTTTTTTCTTGTTGCTGTTTATGTCAGAGGAACCAATTTGTAGGATTTTCTTAAAAAATGCTTTCATGTGCAAAATTTAGGTCTTATAAATCAAAATTCAAACGGGACAATATTCAAGATGGAAATTTTCATTTACTGACATAAGAAGCTTGGAACAATGTCATCCAGTTTAGGGTTTGGCAGAGAAAAGTGAAACCACTGGAGTCAGGGTGCTACTTATTTCCAATAAACATTTTGTTAGAACAATGTTCATTTTGATCTTACTTTTCTTACTGTAGTTTGCTACAGACATTAATCTGCCTCTTGCAATGTTTAATGTTCACATACTGGAAGAGTAATGTAAATAGGTAATAAATGCAGAGTGTAACCCTTAAATCTTATTCATAACAATGCAGACTATTGGATGGCAATAACTGCAAATATATGCCTGTCTTTGCAGGATGCCAACACATTGGCTCGGGACACAGAGCTCACCTTAAGTGATAATAAACATTTTATATTCAGTTGCTCATTGCTGAGCCAGATGAACAAAAAGAGCTGCAGCATTTAATTTTATTTCTTTTTGTTTTATGCAAAGGTCTTATGCAGACTGATGGCAGTCTTGGTGAGAGATCCAGCCTCGCTGGAGTGTGATCCATGTGGAGATTGGAATCAGGAACGACAGCTCTGTGCACTACCTCTGAGACCTGTACCCTTGCTGCTGCTCACACTGGCCTGGAGGAGGAGGTGAGCAGGATGCCAAGCAGTAACTGAATGATAGCATGTGAAATTTTCAGAAGAAATGCAAGCATTTCTTTCTAAAAAGTTATTTTTGCCTATGTTTTTCTTCATTCCTGTCTGTTCGGCTCCTTCTGTCTAGTTGTGCTGTCAGAAGGATAAGCTGTGATGTGGGTTAAATGAGAAGGCTTTTCTGTGAGGAGGAACAAGTGGAAGTGGCTTGTACCCATATTTTCTAGTTAAATGGATTATACCTGTCAAAATGTGCTGTAGCTAGGTGATGAGTAAGGATAGGTCACAAACTGGAGAAAGTGTGGGTCATTTAGGAAATGTGGAGGGGTTTTTGTTTGTTTGTGGTGTGTCTGGTTTTTAAGTGCTTCTGGAGAGCTGGATAGCTTAAAGAGTAAAGTCAGATTGGTTTGGGATCAAAAGAAAAGGCTGAATTGCTGGAGAAGGGGGTGTGTGGGGTGTGCTGTGTCTGAAACAGCTTGTGGGTACCCTGGGAGATGCAGTGGGGTAGGGAAACCCCCAGAAGTGCAGTGTTGTACATTTATTTCTTTAATTGGATTTTTGTGTGAGATTTAATATCGTTGTATCACAAACTTTGCTGGCTTGCCATAGAAATCTTGTCCGAAAGAGTTAACAGCTATTTCTGAACAAGATCTTCCAGACACATCCTGAACAGCTGAGACGACCTAGGAAGTGGTTGTAGCCTCAGCTGGAGTTGCCACTGCAATCACAGTAACTCAGCTGTCTTATTATCAAATTCTCCATCTCCCTGAATTTCTGAGCTCACTCCTAAGCCTTCTCTAAGTGGAACTGAGTCCCTGATGTAAGAGAAGCCTCAACAGCTTTCAGTTATCTTTTTGGCAACTTCTATCAAAATTTTTGACTAAACTTCACAGCTTCCAGCTGCCTTCTTGGCACTAGCTTTAGGAGCTGAGCCAGCACTAATGCCAGCCCCATCGGGTCTGCACCTGCCCTCAGGCTGTGATGGTTGTGTGATGCTGATGGTGCCTCTGGTGCAGACAGGGAACCTCCCTACAAACCAAAAATAGGAGTCAGCTGGCATGCTCAGTTCCTGCTGTAGAAAAACTGAAGTTTTCAGAGGCTGGCCCTGAAGTGGCAACTTTTCCATTGCCTCAGGAACAGGGGGGTCAATAGTCAAGACTAACAGAAGTCCATAGGAAAGATTTCATCCTTGTGAGGCCCCATAACACCAACCCATGTGAGAAGTACCTGCTCTAGCCTAAAGTTATTGAAGACAGAAAATGTGTTAGGTAGCGTTTAAAAGGTAACAATTTTCTGATGTATATTGATTGTATGAGCTAAAACCAAGAAGTACTGAATGCTTATCTGTGAAGTACAGCAGAAAATGAAACTTAGAGGGGATTTGGAGAATGTCTGTTGGAAGAAGAAAGTTCAGTTTTATCTATGCAATTTGCTCAAAATAAATGCACCCACACTCTCTAATCCTCAATCTTTTATGCTCTTTTCCATTTCTACTAGTTGTGAAAACTGAACAACACAAACTAGTTTGTTATCCTTGTTTAGCCAAAAGGACTTTGTAGAGGAAATAAATGTTAAGAAACGGCTACTGTGCAAAACCAGTAAGATTTCTTGCAAACCAGGACAGTGTTTTTAAGACATAGCACAGGCCTGGCCATTTCACACTTGCAAATTTTAACGAGGGCTGGGATTTAGCTGAACTCAGAGTTGAAGCAGGAGAACTGCATTTGTCTCTACCAGGAAGGAAGATTTGTAGTTGTCTCAATAGATACAGGGTGAAATAGCAAAAGGGAGATAGAAAGCACAGCAATAGCTTGTTATGTTATGTGGAGGGAAGAAGAGGAGTAAGCTGAGAGAAAGCCTATCAGATAATGGAAATACCCAGTCATGATCTTCCTGTTTGCAGTAGGGTAAACTGCAGCTACTCAGAACAAATATAAATGTCAGAATCCCATGGGAGAGATGAGATTACCCAAAGGTTAGGTACAAAAACAAAGCTTCAGTGTATTGAAATAAGTGGTGCTCGCATGGAATGCTAAAACATTTCCCTTCTGTCAGTTCAGTGCTAAACAGAAACTGTAAAACCAAGTGATAAAGTGCATCAGATGGAGCAATGTGCTTGGCTGCTTATTGCTGACAACTGGCCCCAGTGAAGGCTGAAATGGTTTCCCGGGTATCAGCAGGCTGCTGCTGTCCTCCAGTATTTGCAGTTAATGAGATTATTGGATTATTGAGTGATGTATTAAAAAAACGAATACTATATCTACAATACCAAGGTACCAGAGATGTGGATAGATAAGATCAGAGTGAAGGTATGGGACTCCTGTATGGGGATGTGTATTTCACAGATTGTCCATTTACTCTACTGCTTGCAGAGAAGAGAAATGATTTATTACAGAGTCCAAAAATGCCATTAGTATGGTACATTTGAAATGCACACCCTAATCTTATTTACCATTGTCTTGTGCAAGGAATTTTAATTATTCTCTAAGGTTTAAAGGAAAAATACAGTGGAGGGAAAAAAAGAATAATGCTACAGTAAACTGGTTTTCTCAGATGTAAGCTTCAACAGTAACAAAACAGAAAATGTGGAAATGTGCAAGCAGCATTCGTTTTTTACTACAGTACCTTGTGGAAGCACTATACAAGAACTATTAATATTTTATTACATAGATCTGTGCTTGCAGTTGACTGATCCAACTGTATGATAAGAATTAACCTGACAAAAGGGCATTTCTCAAGCACAGTCCTGGCTTTTTGCTTGCTTTGTTTTCATGCCCAGTTGTTAAGCTGTATCCACGCAGCCCCTCTGTTGTTATGCAGGGTTTTCCCCTTCACACCACGCTTTTCTCTGTGGGTGTTGTATGTGGTGAGGTGCTGGAACAGCGGGCAGCTTGCAGCCAGGCACAGGTGACCTTCTCTGCTCCACCACTGGCACCTCTCTCAGAAGTGATGACATTTAATGCAGTACTCCTACTGCATGAGCAGTGGCTTGGTTGGTATGGGGTTTGTTGGATTTTTTAAAATTTTGTTTTGGAGTTCGTTTGTTTTGTTGGGTTTTTTCCCTCTGCTGTTTGCTTGGCTTTTTTGCAGTAATACTTTGTAGGCCTGATCCTGCTGACAATTCCCCACAACAAAAAGCCTGGATTTTATCATAAATTTTAGAGGGTGACCTGCCATAGAGCACAGCAAGGCTGTGACTGGGAGTGGCTCTGGAGGAGCCTGGGGACAGAGGTGCTCTGCTGTGGAACCCTCTTGGGCTCTGATTTGGTTCTGTGATCCTGCAGATCACAGGTGTGTTTCTGTGTTTGCTTTTTTGTTTATTTGATATTCCAAATTGAAATGATCGTAGGATAGATAAATTTGTCTGAGTAGCCATGGTCAAGTCAGTGGGAAGCAAGAACTCTTGGTGAGACTAAAGCTGGTATGTGCTGAGAGCAACCGTGGCAGTGTAATTACAAAATTTTACTGTTAATTCAGTGCACCATATATGCCTTCTCATTTTTATCATGTTAATAATTTTGTTTTGAGGTGTCTTCTATATAGTTGTCTGGCTGCAAAAATTTCCCCAAACAAGTCTCTAATAATTTTCACTGCTGCCTTCTTGAATCTCTATATAGGAAGAATCACATTACCTCATTACTCCTGTTTTTTTTACATTGAAACCCAAGCCCTTGGGACACACTTGATTTCTCTGACTCAGTAGCTCTACTTTTGCAAGGATGAGAGTACTAGATGGCTTGTTTGAAAAACAGCAGCTGACAACTGTGCTTAGTTTCATGTTAAACTATTGTTCCTCATTTATTTGAGTCTGTCAAAGATGCATTTGGTATGAAAGACCTAATTCTGGTACAGTCCTCTTCTTGTAAGGTTTAGTCTTGTACTGACGCAGAGACTTAGTCACATACATAAGAAGTTATTCTGATAATAATAGAAGAAAATTACTTTGAAAGAAATACCACATCTGTGCTTGGAAATACTTGTATTAAATTGAGTCTGATTGTTATAAGCTTCAAATGGCAAAAAAAAAAAAATACAGCTTAGCAAAACTCAGGCAGTAGTAGGCAGATAAATTCCTTCTAACTGGTCCAGCTGAAGGGAGAGGAGGCCCCTTGCATGAATGCGGGTGTCAGAAGGTCTCAGATTTGCCTTAAAATCCATTTCCTTGTCTATAGGCTCACAGAGGAGAGAAGAGATAGGGTCTGAGGCCAGACAGTAGCAACCCATGGTGCCCACTGTGACCTTGTAAAGCAATATAGGCCCAAATGTGCAAAGAATTTCAATGGCAATGACACACAAATAGATGCATTGGGGCTGCAGTAGGCTCATGCCTCATTTTTCTATCTCCAATATGAGGGAAGTGGTACTTCCTTACCAGGAAATTATCAAAGAGCTGTACAAGGAAGTCTTTGTTAATAACTGGGCAGGAGACAGGTTTTTATGGGCTTCTGGATCTCTCTAGGAATAACCTAGAGCATCCAGGGAATGCAGGGAGATGGGTTTATATTTTCAGAGGAGTCTGGAGGCACATTCCTGCCATTTCATGGGGGTGCCAGCCTGCTGCTGGTGGCAGGATGGAGCACCCATGTTTGCTCTTTCCATCCTCCATCCCAACAAACAGTGTGACTAAAATGTGTGACTCAGGTTACATGATCTTAAAGCCATGGTGGGTGTAAATACTCTGATCTAATTTCTGTTTTTTGCACATTGCAGCAATATATTGTGCAGCTGAGTTACCAGAATAACCTGGAGCCCACCCACAACTCCAGCTGAGAATGGATTGTTTTCATCAGTTCTTTTTTTTTTTTTTCCATCCCACTGAGTCTACTCCTCCACAGTTTAGTGAAGCAGGGATGTACCTTCCTTCTCTGGCATAAATGCAGCATGGCTCAGGAATATAGAACCCATTTATCTGGTGACAATATGAAAACTCGATAGAATTACAATTTTTTTTTTCCATGCAAGTGTCTGTTATACTCCTCTCATCTGGATAAATACACACAACTCACATAAATGACCCTCAACACAAAGTGAGAGTTGGTTCCTTTAGGCATGGGATTATTAATTTTTAACTTGGTACTGGTGCATCAAATTGCATGTGATTTAAGAGTTGGTAAGTTATTTGTGTTTTTCCTTTAGACTGTAAATGAAGCAGTTTTCAAACGCTAGTAAATCCTTTAAAAAGCAGTTCTCTCTGCATTTTGTGCTTTTGGAGCATGCCAGAAAATTTCTTCTCGAAACAGACACCGTGTAGTTCTTGCTTATGGAAATGGAATGACTTATTGGGAAGCTGTAACAACAACTGCTGACACACAAGGCAGGACTTAAGATTTTTCTAGTCTCTCTTCACCTACTGGTGATACTATCAACCCTTCCCCTTGGGAGCACAATTGGTGGTGCCTGTGTGACACTTTTTCCTTTTCAGGGCTGCCATAGACAAAGAAACTGTCACCTGGTGGAGTGGCTTCAGAACTTCTCCAAATCCCAGAACTGTCCAGGCATAGGGTTTATTCTGTTATTTCTCTATCTCCTCACCCACTCTCAATCCATATTGTACTTGTGCATGAATTGCATCTAGTTTGCAAAAATATTGACTGCTACAGAATAGCCCTGGTTAGTAAGCAGAACCACCAGGCCAGAGAGAACTGGGATTTTTCCCCTTCTTCTCTGTAGTGTTGATAAGTTATTGATTCCAATTCCAGCTATATAAGGTGATTTTCTGTGGATGTTTTTCATGCATCAGCCTGAGCTCAGGTCCTGAGGCAAATAATTTCCTGCTTTGCTGTCTGTCAGTGTCAGTGTCAGTAGCCATAAAGATCCAGTTTTTGGGGCAGGTGCCCCATGGGACCATGGTGGTAGGTGTGTGGGGTCTGTGCTGTACGCCCTGGGGTGCTTCCTTCACTCTGCTCCAATGGTTACAGCTGCAGAGGCTATTGCCACTGCTGCCTGCAAATGCCATCCTACCTTCTCTGCAGGATGTCTGCAAATAGTTTGGGTTTGAGTCTTTTTAAATGGTCCTTTGGTTTGCCCAGTATGTCATTTCCTTTATTTGCAGGCTACTGTATTTCCCCTGTAGTGCTCCTAACATGACTTAGGAGACTTCTCAGGATTTGACCCACAGCATGAATATTTATTCATCTCTTCACATCTGCTGTTCAAATTTGATGAAGCAGAGCTTGCTGCTCGTTGTCAGAGCAGGACAGCAAAAGACTTGCCACGGAAAGCCCTTGTGGTGTGGTGCAAAGCTGGTGGAGCTGCGTGTCCTTTCCTGCTTGCCAGTGCTGCTGGCATTGCAAAAAGGCAAATCCCCTTTGTGCTCCTACATTGTATTGTTGCCAGGTAAAAGCCCTTTTACCATTTTGCAGTTGTGGAAAGACCTAGATTTACAAGGTCTCCACACATGGCAGCATGGGCGTGCAAAGGCAGGACAGACCTTCCTATATCCTCTGAAAGATTCAACAACAAAATATCCCAAGCAGCAGAGATGCACTTTTGCATCACCTGGTGGGAAAGATTGTAACTATAATGCACACTCAAATGTGAGTCCTCTGTGGTGTATAGATAACACCTGGGAGGTATTACTGCAATGACTATGAAAGAGCAGCACAGTCCTTGGCCTCTCTGCTGAGCTGCTGAATGTGAGTTCCACAGCTGGCAGCAATAGTGAAAATGGTGAGTTTGTGCCATTGACAGTGACAGTGATTTCTCATACCCTGGGTTCAATAAAAACCTGACGCTTCCTTCACTGATGAACTTAATATTTTCTCAATCCATATCAACATTCTTGTGTTCAGAATCTGGCTCCTCTGAATTAGAAACTGGACTGTTTCAGCAGCAAGTTTTTCTAGGCAGCCATCCAGTTGACCTAAACCATTTTTAACAAGGTGATTTAGAAGCAAGAGGCACTTCCATATACTTTGCTGTATCTTGGATCATCTGTGCTTGTTCTCCTCATAGTTGCACTATGTCATTTTAGTAGAAGTACTATGGCTGAAGCACTTATACTCAGCTCCAAAAGCCATTTGAATATTCTTATAAGAAAAGGTTGCTTTATAGGAAGATAGAGCACAAATTATTACCAGTCTGGAGCTGACATGGAGATTTGGCACTCCATCTGGAGTGCTTTCTTTCAAGAGGCATTTCTATAAATTCTGCCCTGTTCCTGATGAACAGACAGGCTCTGTTGTCAGTCTCAAACCATAGGCTTGTTGTCAGGCGTGATAAAGGCAAAGGAATATATACAGTGTGCGTTGGCTGATTGCACATTGTCTGGAGCTGTATAATTTTCCTACACTGTTATTGCTTTCAGGTGATTTATATGTGCAATTTCTTGGGGAAAGTCATCTGCAGGTTTCAAAATGCATAGTTATGATCTTAGGGATTTATTCTCACTGTGTAAATGGGGACTCTCAGTGTCATCTATGAAACTAGTCTAAGATAGGATGGAAAACTAATCAAGACCACTTTTAGAACATGGACCTCAGCAGAATGACTGCAGGTTTATATTAACACGCCTGACGTATAAAATGTGACTGGAGAGCAGTTGATAGTCTGTCTAAGAAGAAGCACTGCTTTTGGATAAAAATTATTGAACATAAGGGGCAATGAACAGAAGGTTTTAGAGGTGTAGTGTGTAGCATTTCCCATATCTCTTGAAAATAAATGTCTTGTTTTCACGATAAGTACTGTCTTTCTCATCCTCTACAGGAAATACTTCAGCTCTCATGGAAATAAGTAGGGAATGTAATCATAGTTTCTTACTCATTTTTGCCCTCAGAGGAAGGAGACCAACTTTTCTTTGAAGACTATTCGTACTGTAATTGAACCAGGGTAATTACTATGCAAACAATAGCTACTTTTCTCATAGCTTCAGAAAATTTATGATCTCATTATTTGTTTGCTTGTTTGTTTCCCACTGCCTGCAAATCACTGGCTAGATCAAGATTAGCCTGGTGAACCCTTTGATAGTTTGGACAATACATTTCATATGCAGAATGGTGAGGTCCAGACTGTAGGAAAGGCTGGTCAGTGTAAGATGCCAACTTGTTCTCTGATAAAATGTTGCTCCTTGGCTGTGAAAAATAAGCAACTTTCTGGCTGATGTGGAAGAACAAGCCATGTTGCTCAAGCTCTCTTCAGTTGTCTGGTAGAAACCATAAGGAAATTTACTAATTTACGCTAAAATTTCACGCACTGCTTTTGAAACCTTTCCTTTGTGACTTGTTGTCCAGCTTTTTTGTATTGGTCAAATGCCCTAAACTCAATAGCCTTCTCTCCAGGCTGTGGGATGGAAGTATTTCTAGATGTAAAAATAACTATGCTTAGTGTGAGGAAAAAAATTTCTTCCATTTTCAGGGCATGTGTAGAGGAAAAGACAATGAAATTACCAGGGTAACATGGATACATTAGAAAAAATTATTTTCTTTTTCAATACCTAAAAATACGATGCTGGTGATAGGAGGAAATAACGCAGGTAGGTTTATGAATTAATGGTTTGAGTTTTGTTTCTCACAAGTCCAGCCTCAAGCTCTGCCCTACCTGCCTACAAGGCTGTTGTGGGAAAGCAGCTCCTATCTCCATACCAGCTCCACATCAAACATGCTGGAGCTGTGGCAGATGACCTGCCCTCACCACTGCCTTTCTTTTAAGATGGACAGCATTGCTGGAGTGCTTTTTTTCAGCTGACACAGCATGTTTTATTTACTGCAGGAAGCAGAAATATCTGTGTCACTTTGGTCTGACTACCTCAAATCATGTTCCCCCCTACTTTTGTTTTATTGGCTTGTTGGTCATGAAAGTGCAACCTCCTACTGTTTTGTCTTTGGTATTTTGCGTGGAACATTAGAAGGC
>VZRZ01006742.1:173061-214402 GCA_013398175.1 Climacteris rufus | reverse complement strand
GCCCTAATCTGTTGCAACAAGAACTCTGCCGAGTGAACGGCACAGCCATGTGGTCTGAAATGGTGCGGGCCATGTGACTCAGCCTGCAGCTTCTCTTCCTTCTCCCTTCATGCCCACAAATTTTTCCCGTGCTGGAGCCTGGCCCCTCCCCTTTTCCATCGGGCCCTTTCCCTGCGGAGAATTCACCAAGCAGCTGGCCAAATTAACATACAATGGCCCTGCTAAGGAGAAAAGCCTGTGCCCCACACTCCCCAACAGCAAACAGTGTGGAGAAAATAAGTCTGCATGTCCCCTCCACTTTACTCAGGTGGGTGCAGGGGGATCTTAGAAAAGTGTTTGTTAAGCTCTCCCCAGAAACTACAGAAGTAAACAAGAAAAATGCCACTTGGAAGAGAAAAAGATGCAAAGAAAACAACGAAGACTGTGTGAACCTCCAAGCTGTTTCAAAAAAGAAAAAAAATCCACACTCGGGACTCAAAAAGACTGAAATAAACTTTCTGATTTTTGGGGACTCGTGGGTGGAGGGACTACATTGTTAATCTGTAAAACCCTTCTGGTTTTTTTTGTGAGAAACGGTGAACCGTTGCCGTGCCTCTGGGGGTAGCTGACAGCCCGGCCTGGCCCCACCATGCCGGTGCTATAGAGGCTGGGATCTCCTCCTGCCCATGCCTATGCAGCCGGGGGTGGCATGCCCTGGGCCGCCGCGGGGGCTCCCCAGCCACGGCAGGAGGGGTGGTCCCCGCCCGAAACGGCAGCTCATTGGTTGCTCTGCCATGTGCAGACAGCCGAGTGGCTGGGAAGTGCCCCTGTCAGTCATTGTAATCCTCTGCAGTGGTTGGCTCTCTCCCGACTGCCCTCCCGTCACTTCTGAGATATAACACACACCCCCAACAGCCCTTTCATCTTTTGTCCACACCCCCGTCGGCTCCAGCATTAAAGCCTGCTGGTAATAAGTGGAAAAGAACCCTTCCTTGTCTCTTTACTTCCCTGCTTAAATTAAACCGCTGTGTGTGAACTGAGCCAAGACCCTGAGGGAGCTCTGATGCAGGCTCGACTCTGTTCAAACAGAGACTGGGTGAAGCCAGAGTTGCTTCTCTCAGGTCACGAGACTGCTGCTGAAGGCTCCGAGTTACTCACGCTTTTTACCCATGGTATTTGTCAGAATTTTTTTTTTGTCTTACATGATCTTTCCAAGTTATCCAAGCTCAGAGTGCCTTACATATTTCCTTATTTTCAGCAAATCAGGAATTAAACGGAGTTCACCTTGGAAAGTTATTTCCCTTCAATTTTGTGTGCAGCTGCCTAGAGTGTGACGGAACATACCCTTCAGCAATTTTTATTTTCCAGACAGTCAGTGTGGTTCTGAAAAAACCCAAAAAACAAAAAATGAGAAACCACAAGGGTGATATTAAGAATATTTAGAAGTAGAAATAATGTGGAGCTGGATGCTGTAAGAATCAGAATTAGTAGCCATTTTCCTTCAACTTCAGAACAATTGAACACTGTTGGTTGAACTTGGCATGAAGTCAGTGTGGACAGAAGAAATATAAGAACAACAAATACTGCAGGAAAGTTATCCTCAGTGCATTTTCATTATGCTTGAGTAGATCTATGAGTGCTTGCATAAGCCTGCAGTGCACTTCCATTCCAAAGCATGTTTGCTCACAGTCTGGCTGCAAGAGCCTCAGCCTCCCCCGCAGGGATCACTGAGTCAGCAGCAGAGGACAGGGTGAGAATGAGTCAGGTCCAGCAGCTAAACATAATAACTTTTCTTCTTCCCAAAAATACATAAAAACACAATCCATTTCTAGGTTGTAGCTTATTGGTAAGGTTAAATTGTTTGGAAAATGTACTAGCAATGGGTCCACTCGGTAGAACTGCCCTCAGAACACTGCAGAGGATTTTTGGTTTTGTGTGGCCATAAGCAGGAAATAATGTTGCTATCTGAGTTTCTGTGTGTCTGAAGCAAAGGCGATACATCCTGCATCTGCAATTCCCTAGCAGGCTGCTTTGCCCTCTTTTTGCTTTTGCATTACTTCCTTAAGACACCTCCTGCCTTTTCCTTCTGACAGCACATTTGTTGATTCTTCAGAGCCCAGAACTGGGACCTCTGGCTTTGGTTGATGGCGTTGGTTTGCGTGGGCAGCAGTGGAAAAGCCAAAGCAGGAGTCTGACTGCTTTGCATGGGTGGCTGTGTGGGGCTGCTCACCAGCTGGGGTCACCAGGCAGGGCATGCACGGGCCACTGAGACAAACCTGCCTTTGCACCTCTTCCTGGCCAGTGTAGCTCTCTTTATTTTGCTGACTCTGAATGGCAAGTAGTCAAAGCAGATTCAAGCATTTTGTACCATTGGACCACCCTTTCTCTTTCTCCCTTGTGATTTTGGAAGGTGTTTGGAGAACCACAGCTGAAGTTAAGCTCTGAAAGAAATTCTCAGGCCACCAAGGGTTGCAGTGGATATTGGATGCTTATGGTCTTGCAAATGGAGATCTCTGAGCTCTGCACCTCCCTCTAAGTACTACCTCTGTTTAAAAATCTGACTCATGCAGCTTTATTTTTCAGGGCAGATGGAGAAGGACAGAAAAGAGATTACTTTTAGAGCTAGCTTATCCTGAGGTGATAGCTCTTTGAAATGTCAGCACTATTGATGTATTGATATAATTAAACACGTCTACCGAAATGTCACTGCTGCTGCCCAGTGATCTGACAGACGGCTCTGGGTGGGGGTGTTCTTAAACAGCACAGACAAATTGTTGGGATGCTGTGGTCTCCATTCGATGTCCCCTTGGTTCACGAGTGATGGAATGCTACTGAAGGCAAGGAGGGTTAGTGAGTCTAACCTAAATGATTAGTCTCGGTGTCTAATTGTCCTAACTGTCTCTGATACGGAGTGGTTTCACACTAACTTTTCCCACAACTCCCAATTTTTGATACATTCTACTTCCTACACTTGCTTTTTTAGCCCTGTTTAAGCAATTCATGTGGGTTCCCTTCAGCAAATGACTGACAAAGAACATCCTCGTTCTTGTCTCTTTGTTTTAATTTGGATTTTATTTATTAACTGAAGGTACAGAAACCTGTTTACTGACACTCAACAATCTCTTGCTCCTCAAAGATGATAGGATCTCCTCCTCTACCTGAGTTACACCTTGCATTGCTGTTCTGCCATGGGAAGGTTAACACAAACTGACTCAAGATTTCTAATAGGAAGAATGGTCTACAAAGTATCAGAAAGTACACAAAGCTCAATATTAATTTTGGGAAAAGTAGGTCACGAATCTCTTCTCCAGATATGCTGCACGTCTATCTTAAAAGGAAAAAAAGAGAGCTAAAAAAGCGGACAAGAAAAGGACCCTTAGCTCTTACCCTGGCAAGAAATGTTCCAGGAAATTAAAATCTTATGACTGCTGGTGCTTGTCAAAGATCTCATGAAAAAGAAATGGAAGACAGTCACCAAAGGAAACTTAAGATGAGTTGTGGGATCCCCTGCTCATTTTCTTTTTCCTTTGCTCTTTGAGGGAATTGCTTTCACCAAGCAGTGCAAAATATTAGGGCACATGCAAGACAGCATTCTCCTGGAATTTGTGACAAACTGCTGTGGAGCAGTGTTAGATTCCAATATTATGTGCAAGAACTGGTTTTGGAGACAGTTTGTAATATTGCAGGCCTATACTGCAAATAAAGAATGAGCCATTTCAGATGTCAGTTTCATTCATTATTACACTTTCTAGTATTACTGTTATTTGTTGAGGCTAGCCCGTTTTTTTCCTTTATTTTTTAGAAATGTAACCTCTTGCCCAGACCCACAAACCTCAGGATGAAACATGTGCAGATTTTTCTTCCCTCAAAATAAGTATACTATTTAAGTTTTGATCTCCTTTAGTTCTCGGTGAAATATTCCAGCTTTCATATTAGAAAACGCAGAGGTGCAAGTAGAGTTCCTCTCTACTTCCACTGTATGACAGTGATTCTTAGGGGCTTCTCAGACAAGATGAATGACCTATTGTGACAGACATAATCAAACATATAGTGGGAGACTGTGTCTACCACAAAGATGTTATTTTCTAGATGGAGAAGCTGCATAAAGGGGAGCCAAAGAAAAGTATTGTTAACTATATTGCACAAATAAGGAAATTAGACAGAAATGTTAAAGCCTAAAATGCATCCTCAAATGCATTGAAATCATTGGGAGCTTTGTGGATTATTGCTTGAATAAAGCAATATAACCTCTGTCACACAGGAAGTCTTTGACAAAGAACTGAACAGAGATATTGTGGAACCTGTGCCAGAGATCAAGAGTCTAGCTTGCTTTTTGAGGAAGGAAAGATAAGAGAAAGCAAAAATTTATGTCCATGGGATATGTGCTAACACACATAAGCAAGCAATTAAAAGGATGAAAGAATACAGTTATTTTGGAAAGTTACTTGATAAAAGAGTTTTTCTGCCGGTGTTTGGTGAGGCATCTGCCAAGTAGCGACAAAATTAATTTCTTGTTTGTCTCAGAGTTTTTTAACCTGTCCCGGACCATATAAGAATTAGCGGTGCCATGGAAGAGCAGGCTGGAAGAGTGTTGGTAGGTTTGCTTCCAAGCTTTTCACAGAAAGGTTGAAGTTGGAAGGGACCTCTGGAGCTCATCTGGTCCAGCCACACTCCAGATCCAGTTGCCCAGGACCATGTCCCGATGGCTATTAAATATCTCCAGGGAGGGAGATTCCACAGCCTCTCTGGGCAACCTGTGACAGTGCTCAGTCATCCTTACAGGCAAAAAGTGTTTCCCGATGTTCAGAGGGAACTGCTTGTGTTCTAGTTTGTGCCCATCACCCCTTGTCCCATCACTGCACATCACCAAAAATAGCCTGGCTGTCCTCTTTGCACCCTCGCTTCAGGTATTTATATACTTGAGGACCAATAGGTTAAATGCTTGAAAATATTCAGTATGTGCATCTTTACATACATATACAGCTGTTTGGAAAAGCCTGGGCTTGGTTTTTGTTTTTGTTTTTGTTTTGTTTTTTTTGTTTTTTTTTTTGTTTGTTTGTTTTTTGTTTTGTTTTGTTTTGTTTTGTTTTGTTTTGTTTTGTTTTACATTATTTTGAACTGGTGTCATTTTTTTCCAGTGGGAAATATAGGCAGACGTTTTTTGGGTCAATCCCACAAAGCACTTCACTACAGTTTTAGGTAACCAAATAGATTAATCTTTAAATTCGACATTCTGTTATAAATCTGGCTACAGTCCTGTTGTGTGAAGCACTCATCCAGATATATTGCAGATTGAGAGCAGATTAGACTATGTAGTATGCCAGGAAATGCAAGTTATAGCAGAGCATTTAAGACAGACATGAACCTTCACAATGCCAATTTCTCAAACCTGGAGGAAAACAGACCATTAAAAAAAGTATTCCATGGGATTATCCTGTGATCTGCCTCTCCTCTTTCAGTTTAATGTTCTCCTTTTAAATACCTTTAGTAAATTTACATTTGATGAGTATCAGCTGTTCTGTTATTACCAGCATTTGATTATCTCCTACAGTGCTGTTCCAGTCCAGATGTTTTTCCATTCCACAGTTAAAATGTCTTGGATGTCTGGAGTCAAAATGGCGTAAGAAACAGAAAACATACAAATAAAACACATAATCTCTGAAACTTTGAACTAGAGTTTATTTTATAGAGATTTCATTTTTGCTAGGTGGTAAAGGCAAATGACATCTGAAATACTGCAGGGAAGAAATAAAAAAAGACATTTTCTTAAACAATATATAATTACAACTAGCTCCGGTTAAACTAAATTCTGTTGCTATACCAAGTGTGTGAGTACAGTGACAAATCCAAGACAGAACATACTTGGCTACTTGCTGTATCAGTATGGCTCTGGTTAATGCCCACTGCTGCCTTTTCAGACAATTATATCCACTGACCATGAAGCAGAGTCTAAATGAAGTCTGAATCTTCCTCTGAGTACAACATTCATCTCCTGTGAGAGGCAATGAGTGAAACACAAGTTTACTGCATGTGAGGCTCTGCTTAGATCTTTAAAGCAAGAACATAGAATTAGGAAATTAAGCTGAGGGTTTGTTTATTACATACAGGTTGCATACCTTAGCTTTTCCCAAAAGATTGCATAGCAACAGATCCTAAAATACAGAGATACACACACACACACACACACACACACACTCTTGATTAGACTGTAGCCAAACAAGTTATACCACGGTATAAAGAAAGAACTCTCTATAAAGCAAAGTATGAATAAACTCTGTTTCATAATAACTATGGTATTGTCATGTGGTTTATAGGTAAGCATAAATGGTCTTTACCTTTTTTTTTTCTGTGGCTTTTAATACTTTTTTTGTTGATATTCTAGGAACATAACTTTGATTTGTAACAGAAATTACTCTTCCTTTAGTTAGTCCAGACAAAAGGGACACACACAAAGTAGACTGAAAGCCATCTCTTTGGGGAAGAATGCAGAAGATGGATCAGAGAATATGAGGACAATAATTGAAAGAGGAACTACAGACATGCTAAATGAGTAGAAATGGCATTGATATGTCAAAGGAATCATAAGGAATAAAGATACAAGCTTTTTCATAATGGACCAAAATCTAGATCACAGCCAGTGCTAGTGCCACAGGCTGTGGAAGGAAAAGGAAAGTGAGCACCTCCAACCTCCAGCTTTCCTATCCACTATTGATTTGTTCAGTGTTCATAGACCTAAACTGCAAAATGTTTACAAAAATTGAAACAATTCTTGTTCAAAAAAATATTGCACTGTAAATTCATGAAAGGTTGTCTTATGGCTCACAGATGGAAGTTTCAGGAACAAGACAATAACCATATCATCTCTACTCATCTATTGTGTGATATGTTTATTTGCAGTCTTTCTATTCGCTTTCAGTTATTTGGGTCATAGGTTCTCAGGGTGTTATATAACATAGAGCTTTTTTTTAATATACCTTACTGCTCATCTTTAATTCCCAATAGCAAATGGCTATCATCCTTGTGGCAAACTCAGTGAAGTTTATATAGAAAAATAATATGAGAAAAATCCTTAACCAGAGAGTTTTGCACAGGTCACCTACGTATGCTAACATAGGCTTCAGATAGGTAAAGAGCAAAGTTTTGCAGCATTGCAAAAGGTTGAGCTGCAGGGAGAGTGCACATGTGTGCTTTTGTGAGTCCCTGCAGCGCCCTGACATTTAGATAAAAGAGAATGTATTTAGGGGAATTAATTATTTCTCACAAGGTGAAAGAAAGAGTTTCAGACACCTTGTAGGGAAGAATGACTTGTGTGTGAGAAAAGGTGAAAAAGTTTGCAACAAGGCAGCTCAAGATAAGAGGACAAGGAACTAGGGGACTCCAACCCACACTTTTTGTGCATCTGAAGTTGCATTGTTGCTTCCAAAACCCAAATTATGGTGGAGGAAGAGCTCACTGTTGTGGCTTGAGTTTGAAAACAAGCACATTTGGATGTTGAAGAAAATACTGATGTTTAGGCTGCCCTTTGATTTCCTCTGGAAAAGAACAGGAAACATTAGTTCACTCAGGAGACTACTCATTGAGTTATTTTCTGTGACATCAGAGATCAGAAATCACTATTGGATTCCTGTGCTTTCAACACTTTGTTTCGGTGTTTCAGGGAAGTTCAACTAGCCATTCCTTTATCCATGTCTCTATTTTGCTTGCAGCCAGTGTTTGCGGTTGCCTGAAGTAGAGATCTTACCCACCAGTTCATCTCTTTGTTATCATTTGTGAACATAAGAAAGAATAATTGATGGTATTGGTGTATAATTCTACATGTAACAATTTCCTGAGGGTTAAAGGCTTTTCTCTCTGGTGTTCTAGAGATCAAAGAAAAAAATGTTCCCATAAGCTCAGGTCATAATTGAAAACACACTACTTTCAATATAGATTTAAGCACACAGAGGAATGAATGTCTTTAATTCAGGTAAATCCCACCCTGCAGTCCCCCTTTTTCACTGTTACCGTCCGTTAGCCGCCAATTTGAAAACAGCAGAGAAATGATTTGATTTCATAACCAAATAGCTGAGCAGAAACCATTTCCTTCAGCACAGCTTTTACATTTATATTTAAATTAACTGCCTGTGGCTGGGAAGTTCTGCCTCATTTAGAGACAGGAGTTAAAAAGACCTACTGTGAGACACAGGGCAAAGCAGAATTAAGAGATCTGGACGAATTTCAAGTGTTTCAAAATTAAAAGAAAACATACCACTTGTTCATGTGTGCTGTGGCTGAGTTCAGAGAAAGGTTGGACCAGGGCAAGTCTGGTGTTGTGCACAGAGCCTGGCCACCACAGAGCTGCCTGCAGCTGCCCCAGGACTGAGGGACCATCAGGATAAGACTTGCTTTGCTGTAGCCTGGTGTGACTAAGCAATACCAGCTTACCCTCCCCACAGCTCACACTGCAAACACGGCCTGTGGGAAACTTTAGAGGAGGACAGGAAATAGCTGAGAGCTCAACCAGCAGGTAAAGGAGAAATAAACTAGCTTTGGATTCAAAGTAATGGACTGGAGACCTGTCTTTTCTATTTCCTCTGCAAAGCTACAGTTAGCAGAGAGCTATTAGTTTACACACCAATTTAGTAACATTAATGTATCGTGCTTGGTCTTCCCACAGACATTTGCTTCTTCACAAACTGCATTACAAACAGGGGCTGATTATTCTTTATAACACACTTCTCAGGGGAGAGAATGACAATCTTTCCTCTCTTTACAGTAAAGCATACTGAGGTGTGGGAGTTATTTGCCCAGTGCCTGTCAGAAAACTAACTTGAGAGAAAGCAGATGAGCTAGCAGTGATCAGTGGTCCTACCCAGCTGCAGATGGAAGTGACCTCCTGCCAGGTGGGACCTGCTGCCAAACTTCAGTCCTCCTCTTTTCCCACAGGGATGCTGGTTCTCTCCTTACATGACAAGTCACTGTCATTTCACAGGAGATAGAATGACAATATATAACTAAAGAGCAATGCAGGAGGAGAAGGTCAGGATGGGGTAGAACCCCTCTGGAGAGGTCTTTCAATAACCCACTCTTCCTTTGTGTGCGCTTCATCTCTGGGTGTTAAAACAGGGAGGTTTCTGCTCATACCTTGTATTCACTCCTTGTGTCAGGTCTCTGCTTCCCCAGCCAATTTTCCCAGGGAAGTGCTAGGAAAGTGCCAAGTGTGGAGCTGCTGCTGCTGCCGCCGACTAAATCCAGTGATTCTGCAGCATCAGGTGGCTCTCACGCTGAGCCCTGGGGGGGAATCGGCTGCATGGGCACCGACAGGAGCACAGAAAGAAAATGCCAAGGGAAATTTAGTTGAGTGGGGAAAATATTGCCTTCTTGGCTGCTCCTAAAAGTCTTCCTGCTCTGTTTTATTGCTGAAGAGAAAAAGTTAACTGTATGAGTGTGAAAGTTTGCAGGGAACTGGAACAAATGCAGGCAAAAACTGAGTGGTCACCAAGCTTTCTGCTACAAGCTGAAAGAGGAGTGAGACAGATAGATCCCTCCGAAATAAAATTTTTCTTGCCGCTAATATGTTTGTTTTAAAATGGACAGAAAGGTTATGGCACTGTGCAACTGGCTGTCTCAGAGAAGAAAAGCCTACTGGCATCTAAGTGGGAGAGAAGGAAGGAGCAATGGTGGAGTTTGTTGGGGGGGTTGCATATCTGCCACTGTATTTGTCAGCTCTCCAGGAAATCTTCACACTGATGTTTCATATTTCTAAAAATTCTGAGATAGTGGTTATGGAAAAAGGAAGCTGGAGTTACTATTTTCTTTATTGTTTTTTCTGTTTTCTCTTCAAAACCTTCCTTTAAAATGAAAATTGAAACCACGTATAAGCTGTAATTATATATATGTGTGTTTTTAAAGATACATTGTTTTACTTATAGATGTATACACAGGAAAAACAAAGATAAGGAAAAGGAAAAAAAATACTAAAATAAATCTAACAGAACATACTCCTCATATTCACTGTCTTCTGTAAGATACAATTCAGAATTTGTAATTGCTTGTAGTTACCTTCTCCTCAGCTATTCTCCTCACCTCTTTCTTTCTGAATTTCTATTAATTTGTGCCCATCACCAGTGACTACTCTTGGCACTGTTATTTGCATTACCTACCTCCAGATAGCTCAGAGCAACATACATCTCTTTTTACTCATCCTGATGTATTACAACTTCAAAAGAATACAATTACAACAGTTACCAATGGCTGAACTGCAGAAGATCAGAGACAAGTTTTCATTTTCTTCCATTAAAATATCATTAAAGTTTGTTATTTTCTATGTAACATTCACCCTAGGCAAGATCTAAGCAGAGAGCCTGGACTCTTATTTAAGAGTTTTCCCCTTAGCCAGTAGAGTAGGTATTACAGGGATAATTTTCCTAATGCTGCCTGGCAAATTTATTTTTGTGGAAATTAACAAGAGCAGCAATTGATAAACAAAATGGATAAACAGCAAGTCTTTGACCTTTGAAAACATATTTCAAACTTCAAACAAATCACTTGCCAATTTATTTGGGGAAAATTCCTTTCATGTGCTAGTGAGTCTGTCCCTTTAATAATAGTTTATAAGCCCTTGGGAACAAACTTGAGCATGCATGTCATTACAACTATTCTTCTTCACAATAGGTTGACTCCATTTAAAACGTTAATCACTCTAATGGTGCTCCAGGAGAAGTGATTTGCAATGAAAGGCTCATGATACTGTCTAGCAACTGAAAAAGCAAAAGGAAGTATGTTCTGAAGACAGTATATTTTGAAGAAAGCATTTTGTGTCCTCAGCTTCGTTCCTTCCCTTACCTATCATTTGAACCTAGAAGGGAGATGAGTCCAAACAGTGCTGAGGATGTCCAAGGTGCCCCATACTGAAACAAATGCCCCATTCATGTAGGTATCAGTACATATTGAAGGGAATACTAATGTCATCACCATTTATTGACCATCAGAGATTCAGCTGGTGGGAGAGGTACTAGAAAAGGGACACTATTGCTGCCACATTTCAGGAGCTGCTAGTCAGGGCTGAGGACACGCTGTCTTTTACAGTAGGCATCAGTGTCATTTTGGTGCAAAGTTGATTAAATCTGGGATGCTAAAGCTGGCAATGTGTTTTTGAGATGGCATCTGGTGGCACAGTGTAATAGACTATATTATTTGCTACATCATTGCTCATGAAATATTGTTAGCAGGGTGCAGATCATCCTTCCATTAACACCCCGTGAAGTCACCTTGAATCCCATGTTTCCAGAACAGTGGAAAAGACTTCTATTTCACAGCTGAAAAATAAGGCATTTGGATGCTTTTAAAGTGCCGAGTACAGAATTTAGGTATTTCAACAACGCTCTCTTACCTATGACAATTTTTCAGCTTTAAGATCTCATCTGAAAGAGATGCAAATATCACTCCAGTTGGTCTGAACAAGTGGTGTGCCAGAAGTTAATATGACCCTTTGTCTCTTTGGTGATAGTTCTCTAAGGAGATCTTTTTAAAGGTATGCACCATACATAGATTATTATATGTATTATATCAATCTATTCTCTATTTAATCATGCTGGGATGTGGAAAAAAACTTTAATTCTCATGATTTGTTGTAGCTCCAACACACTAATCATATGCATATTACTATCTATACCAGAGAAACAAATCCTTGAAATTACACAGTTGCTAAAGTAATCCATTCAGAGAATTTTCCTACTCATCCACTTTGGAAGCTAATGGCCAGGTAGACTGACAGCTTTGAACTAAGATGTCTGCTGTGAGAGGTCATGGACAAAATAATGATGATCTATTAGTCCAGGTTTGTCTGGAATTGCAATGCTCCTTCCTCCTGCCATCCCTCTTCTATACCCAGAGAACATTTACACAGTCTTATCTTGAATTTTGACTTGCTATTGCCAGTGGTGGCCGAGTTAAATGAGGATAGTCCACATTTCTCTAAGCTACTGTGTATGTCTGCTATAGATGCAGCAAGATCTGGTTCAGAGAGGTTTCTTTTACAGTAAAAACTTAATTTTTAGGGTCTGAACAATGAATCTTGTCAGAAACCAATGGCGCTCTAGAGATGAGTGCACTAGAATTGAGTTGACAGTGATGTCTAATTTCCAGGAGAGAGAGAAGTAAGAAGTTTTACAGCTCCACACTGCTCTAATGTTTCACTAAGAACCAGATACAAGGTCAAACAAAAAGAGTCAAATAGTGAACAGAGGAATGAAAAAGGAAGGGATTTCTTTGAGCAGAACTACATGAAACCTTGGAAACCTTCCTTTTGTACCGAACAAAGTTCACACCTTTTGAAATTCAAACGATGTCAAGAATCAAATCTGAACTTTGATATCAGCTGTAAGACATGAGTAAAAAAGAATGTCCATTACTCCAGCTTTTTCTATAATTTCTGCTCAGCTTTCATCACTTGATCTTTTTTTGACCCTATTCCTTGATGGCAATTACCATGTGAAACCCTTGGGACAGCTAGCATCAGCCACACAACCAATACCTGGCTATTCTGATGTCACTCATACATCTGATGGAGGCACTGAGGGCTAGGACCAGCCTCCTATACTTTGCAAATGATTCAGTAAGCAGTAAATCTGAGACTGAGAAGAGTCAGAGCTTCCGCAGTTGAAGAGCAGCCACATGAAAGCACTAAGGGTTATCAGCAATCTGGAATACATGGCCTAGCAGGGGAAAAAAAGAAGACTAAAAGCAAGAAAGTGGCACAATTTAATCGAGTACAACAGTGGCAAGATGTCACAGTAAGTATACACATATGTAAAAAGCTACTGCCAGTGGGACTAAGACAAAATATAATGGGTTTAAACTACAACAAGGGAGGTTAATAAAGAAAATGAGAGCCTTGGAATGTAAACAGTAGAGACATACTTGAATGACTTGCTTGGAAAAACGGAGGACTGTCTGTATAAAAGCTGCTTATAAAGGACAAGTGATGCCAACATCTGTTAGAAATTTGATCTGGTGAGTCTGTGAGAAGGCCAGATGACTGCTTTTAGATCTTGTTTATTGCCCTTTATTACATCTTTATTGCCCTTGGACATTATATTCCTCACTAGATTACCACTACACATTGCTTGAAAGCTTGGCTCAGCTTACTTTTTCTCCTCTCTAGATGTTGTAGTTAAAGCAACATATGGGGAACCTGCCGTTACCTTTTCTTCATATGTTTTTCTGCTCAGGAGAGCTGATTGCATCCCCAGCCTCTTTTAGCACTACCAGCAAATGGGAAGCATAGAAAGATATTTGAGGAGAGGGTGAGGAGGCTAAACTGGGATGTTTAGTCCCATTTTACATTGGGGATCTGTTTCTAGAGCACCCTGCCTGACCTCTAGCTGCCACTCCAGAAGGGCACAGGTCATACCTGTGTGCCCTTCATTAGTGTCCCAGACACTCAAGAATGTCCTGTGCTTCAGCATGTGAATTCCACACTTAGCTTTTTGGCAGCTGCGAGTTTTAGTTAAAAAATCTGTTCCTCTAGAACAACAGCTACTGTCCTACACATGTTCTGACATTCTGGATGGTGAGACAGTGCTGATTCAGCATACTGCACAATCATGTGCAGACCAGACAAAAGAGAACACCTGGCCAGGTCAAAAAAGGAACAGGCTAAGTGATACTCTCCATAGGTGCAAAATAAAACCCAGCAGGAAACCTGATCTAAACATTTTTGTTATTCATACTCATTCCTCTGGGCAGCACATTCCTTTGTTTGCACATATTAGCTGCTGATCTGGTAAGCAATCTTGCTGAAATCAGTATTATTATTATAATTAATTCATTTGGAGCCCTAATTACTGTGACTGAGTTAGACACGCTCACTCTAGTGAGCGCAGGACAGAGTTTCACTCTGCCTTTGCACAGGTGCTCTGCCAGGAGGATTCTGCAGCAGTAGGGCTGGTGCTTGCAGGCTGTCTCATTTGGTATAAGAATGAAATGTGGTGCTTCCATCTTCTGTGTCTTCATGATGTTATTCTTGGTAACATCCTAAATTAGCTATTAATTTGCTTTATCTGTTTTTGATCTGAGGCTCTATTTGTCTAAATATTCCAAATAGAATGAGTCATGAGTACCTGAGTTTAATGCATTCTATTGTACCAGCTGCAGATCTATGTCATTATTTAGTTATACAAGAAAAAGAAATATTCTGCACTGTGTGTACTCTGATGCAAAGGCATTGAAGCATTTTTGTCATTGCCTTCAATGGGAGCGTGATTAAAATTCTTATAAGTGTTCATTAAAACCTCAAAATACCTGTGGAAGTCTGTGATAATTAGTTCAATTAAAACTGTATTCTTAAAACCAACTGCAGTAATGACAGCCTGGCATTTGGTGATTTTGTGTAGCAGTAGCTCCAAACTTTGCTCAATTTACATGCTGAAAGCAGAGGCTGTAGCCCCCCCTGCCTTAGGGATAATTGTCATGAATACAAGCTAATGAGCAATCCCCAACACTGCAGGCTTCACAGCTCCAGTAAATACACTGAGATAGATTTATGACATGGATCTGTGAGCACGGGTGAGTAGAGCTGGGGCAGCTATGCCAGCCACCTCCTTTTCTTGCCCATCAGTCTCCCAGACTCCAAAGGGAATCGCTGAACAGCACAGGAAGCAGCTCTCACATCACCAGCGTTTGGAGTCACTGCCACTGCCAAACCCCAGCATTGGCTGCAGTGTGTTTGTTGATGGCCAGGTTAACCCCTTCCTCTTAGAAGAACAGAACCAACTTGCCCAGCTCAAGAAGCTGGACTTGCTTAAGGCAGAAAGCCTTATTCCACCAGGTGTCCCTGGCGTTTCTGCCTCAGTGAATGCTGAAGTGGTGTTACTGAGGGAGGAATCTCTGAAGGGTGTCTGATTACAGGAGGCTTTTCCTGTGAGCTATCCGGGGTCCGGGGATGCAGCAGAGTAGAAATTTGTCGTTGTTGCCACTGCTCTTGGAAAGGAGTGGTCTGAACAGAGCTAGAGCACATATTCTGAGCTGCCAAAGGCCGGGATTAACAGCAGCTAGGCTTTGCCTTTACAGGATGGCTCTGTGCAATCCAGCCTTCCCTGCCCCCTCAAAAGGATTTTTCCAGTAATAAAGCAACTGTCAATAGAAGACATTGTTCTTTCATTTGTTCCAATTGATGTGGTACATTTTTCTCCTTTTACTGTGCTTTTCCTGTACTTTCTCCTGATTATCAGCTTTAATGGATGTGTGACTAGCTTCAGAAAAATCCAGCCTGCTTTTGGTGAAGCTTCTCTGCCCTAAAAAGAATTTTCTAGTTTGATGTGAAATCTGTACAAAACTGAAACATCTTGTGTTTGAATCAGGGAAACTCATTTGAGTCTGCCAAGTTTTGCTGTGCAAAATTGGATTATTCCATACCTAACGTGCAGTCAAAATTCACATTTGGGAACACACAGAACCATAGCCAAAGCATGCAATAAAAAGAGCTGTGGGTCTCCTATATGCTGAAATGAAACAATATTTTGTATCCTCTAGTCTAACATCAGAGCATTTAGTAATCATTGCACATAGTGGTCTGTTGTGCATTCGTGTGATTCCTTTGCAAGTCACATTAATTTAGGGTTTTTTTTCTGGTTTTTGCAATAGAAGGTAGTTACATGACATAAATATTCTGGTTTTCTAGTTCATATTTCAGTCACTTTTCTTGTGGCTTATCTAAACTATGTAATATACTTCTCAAAGATCTCTAAAATACAGTTTTCATTAGCTGATGCTCTTAGTGTTTGAGAAGGTTAATAATTCATTTCCTTCTCAGCTAATTGTCTCATTTTCAGCTTGTTGCCAAAGCATAAAGGAAGTACAAGTTTAGGGATGTGCAATCTCAGAATAAATGAGTCTTAAAAATTAACTGAAAACATATACCTTTAGTCACTTTCAACTTACAAAAATTAGAATAATTTAGCATGCTGGGGCTGAAAGGATCAGTCTTTTCCAAATGTGACCAAAAATATCTGAGAACAAACAAAACCAGAGGAGCAAGAGTAAAAGTTGTTGGTGTGGCAGAGAAGTTGGGTGCAGCCAGGTACAAAGACTTCTCTGGCAATGTGCTATCCCATAGATCATTGTGATGCTGAGAGGAAAGAGGAAAATAAGCCCAGGAAAGATAAACGTAGAATAAAGACTCGAAGGCTGAATGTGAAGAACGTGCATCAGATTATAAGTACTGATAAACTGTAATAAATACAAAGGTGGGCAGCTGTAAGGGAAACTGTCCTATCATTATCTTTTGATTTTCTTTATGTAAGGTCTCATTTGCTGAAAGTTCTTCAGCAGGACTAACAGTAATATCAGTCCATTAATAACTCCTACAGCACTGAAAGATTTCTTTGCTGTGGTGTCTGTAAATGATGGAGAAAGAGTTCAGTACTCCATGTGGATAAGTGGTTCTCTAATATCAAACCCTTGAATTGAGGGAATGAAATGAACTTCCTTATCATGTTTGACACTCATTGTTTTTCATTTAGTTTCTGCATTTTCTTTCCTTCTGATCCTTTTAAAATTATGATATATTCTGGTTTCTGCAAGACCAAAGTATAGATCTCTCTCTTTTTAAAATGTTCTGCATTTTTCAACAGCATCACCTCAGTGCTTTCAAACTTCAAAATAAAAATCAGAGCTGATACTTCCCACTGTGCCTTATCAGGAGACTTATTGTCCTTGTTTCTGGTCTCTGGTAAGCTGCTGCTGACTGTTAATCACAACTAGTTTCTTTTGGTCTTCCAGGGGGACCTGCAAGTATTATCTCCCTTCTGCTACACTACCCACTTTCCCTTTGCTGGCTAGTTTCTGATCATCCACATTAAAATTCAAAGCGTGCAGAGGGCAAAGTCATGGAGCTTTAATCTTGGTCGGAAGTTAGTCCTGGATCCATCACAAATGACACTTCAGGTAATTTGACATTGAAAAAAGAGTTATCCTAGGCCCCAATTCTCATAGCATTGCTGAAGCTGAGCAGTAAATAATGAACTGTACCATCTAATTGAATTAGGCATTAGTGCTCAAGGAGCACTTCTTGAGAATAAGCATATGAAACTATCAGTGAACAGTGACGAACAACCCAGAATTGGGTTTCATTGTTGGACAACATTGATGTTTTAGCTGGGCTCCTCAGGAAACACTCAGCCTTCTTGTAGATCTTACTTGACCTAGAAAGTGCTCAAACTTCTCTTAATGACTTCAGCTTACAGCTACTTAATATGTTTAATTACTAATCAACTAGACACCTCCTGGATGCTGCTCCCTGTGACTTAAAAGAATTAAATAAAGAAAGCATAATTCAATAACTTCTAAATAATCTTTTGTAATGTTACTACAACAATTTCTTTGTAAGTTACTAATCACAATTATGCAAATGTTAATTAAAGTTATTACTGATCAGTTTCTATTGACTGGGTAAAAACTAATGCCTAGGCAGAACCAGCTGTATCATGTTGCCTTAGAAAAATTTTAAGTCTCTACACTTCTGGAAATAAGAAATCAAGACCCTTATGGTACATTTTAGTCATTGTGCAGATGATATATATTTTCTGGGGAGCTGTCCTTCCATACCATTTCCCTTCCTTATTTATCTCCTCTTATTTTACTTCTTAACAAAGAGTAGGACCTTTTCAAGTAACATTAATGAAGGAATGGGGTAGGGAGGATGAAAAGAATGGAGGAGATGAGAGTTTCCATCAGAGCTGAGCAGTGGGTGTTAGCCAGGATATGCTCAACTTTGCTTTAACAGCTTGTCTGCTTCAGGAGCCAGTCAGGTTGTAAAAAGCTGAATACCACATGTCCCTTTCATATTTCTAGGGGTGCCTCCCAAGTCATTCCCTTGCACCCAGCTGTTTCTTTTTTTTTTTTCTAGGTTTGATGCCCCTTTTATATGCCAAAAAAAGTGTAAAGGGGCTGTGCATAGGAAGGAGTTATGTATCCCAATAAGATCACAAAAAATCAGGAGAGAGTAGTACATCACACAATGCGCAATATCCACAGGTCACAAAAACCAGCAAAAAATGCTGATGCTTTGCAAACAGTGGCCTAGAAATATCTGTAGGAGTAGTGAAGAAAAAAGGTGGAAAATTGCAAGTGGAAGGAAAAAGGCACAAAAATGTCATCTAATTCCTTGCTTCAGTAACACACACGCTGACACCTCATTGGAGACCTGTGACTGCCTAAGTTGCCCAGCAAGTGGATAAAAAATATCTAAAAGTTCCTGCAGCAGGTTGAGGAGGGTAAAATGAACTGTTAAGGTCCTGGAAAGTGCATGGCCATGCTCACTTAGAAGCACAAGCCATTTGTCAACATTACTGGAAGGTAATCAGAAGCATCAAGCAAAGCCTGCAATTAAGGCCAGAGTAAAATCCTGCAGCACGTGTCCCTCTCGAGAGAGACTGATTTCAGAGCCAGCAAAGGCAGGCACATGTAGTGTCCTTTGCTGTGTGCTTCCTGGCATCCCCCAGCTCCTCTCCATGCTGCTGCAGAGGCTTTCTCCTAGGACACCCTCCTGCTTTACATCATGTCAGTCTCAGCATAGGCACTGGCATCACCTTGTGCACAGAGCAGATACTGCCCAGGCTGAGCTGGACACGGGCAGTTTGAACTTAGGCTGTCTAATTGCAGCCTTTGGAGGTGCTGCTGGGACAGTCATGCCAAAAAATAGGCAGCCACTGAGGGAAGTTCAGCAGAACAGCAGCTTGCTGTCAGGGGCCATGCCAGCTACCTCGAGGACTATATGGAGTCAGGCTGAGCCACAGGGCAGATTCAGGGCAGCCAAAAAGAGAGTGGTGTGATGGGGTGAGGTTTCCTCCTCCTTAAACATACATCTGCCAGCTGAGTAAATACTGAACTTGGTAGTGTCTTTCATCACTCAAGTGAGATCTTGTTTTCTCTCCAAGGCAGACCTCATTGCAATCCCCATGTGTCACAGCAAAGGTCCCACCTTTGTCTGGCATTGGGAAACACAAGGCAAAGATAGGACAGGTAACTTGTACCCCTCCCAGTCATGTGTTTTGGACACATCTGACAATCAGTGCTCCCTTCAGAGGATTAGACTGAAGCTGCTGAAAGTGGGAACCAAGTCCTGTCTGTAAGCCACCTCATACTGACAGAGGCCCTTCTTTCCTTCCTTCCTCCCTCCCTGCCTCCCTCCTTCCAGCTCTCCCTCCCTCTCTCTCTCTTTTACTCATCCCTTCTTCCCTTCCTTCTCTCACCACTCCCCCATTTCTGGTTTAGCTGTAAATGTCTCAGTGAAAGAGCAGAAATTTAGCCAGACTTTTCACAATGATGCCAGAGCATTATTGTGGTAATATGAACAATAACAAACTAAGCCTTACTCCAACTATAAAAAATACCAAATTAAGAGGCAGAAACAGATTCATGGCCTTTGTCTCCCCGTAGTGATTCAGTCCCTTAATCAAGGGCTGTCCTAATTTAAATCAGGTCTGTAGCCACCAATGTCCTTTAGATTAGACTGCCCTGCAGATACAGGGACAGAACTTAGCCCTTTTCTCTGAGCTGTAGCAATTCTTTCTTCTTGGCTTATCTTTGGGTGTTATGTACATGGGCTCACATTTTTAATAAATATTTTTAATTTAACATCAACTCCGTCAAGTCCCTAAGTTTTGGGGTGCCTGCAGATTCTCTGTTAGCTACAGAATGTATTTTAAAAGCATGTGGAAAGTATAAAAATCTATTGATCCCTTAAGGCATTCAATTTTCCTCATTTGTTAAAGTGAAATGCGCATATCAACACACCTCTTGAGCGGAAGAATATCTAGGAGAATTGCAACCAGGCAAGCTCCAGTTTCCACTGAGTAAATGCTTTAATTTCTTTTGAAGAGCCTGGTGATATGAAATAATGAACCACTAAGCTTTGCACTAAATTGACTATCCATTTTTGTCTTGCTGGTTAATGTTGCATTCTGTGATTATCTAGTCTCATCCTCTCATTTTGGCCAAAGCAGAATATTTTTAGCACACACCACAGCATCTCTCTTTATCAAAGGCCAGAGAGTTTAATTGTGGCTGGTCAGTGGCAAGCACTTAATTCTGAGAAAGGGAAGAGCAGCTCCATGTGTGCTGCATCAGTGTTCTGCTCCAACACGTTAGCTGGAGTACTAATTTCCCACTCAATCCATTCATAGAAAGAGCACTTAATCCTCTCTCCTGACCTTTTTAGTCACTCTGCTCCCCTTAGCCCCTTGGTTTACAGCTAGGTACCAAGTGAGCAAGTGCATTAGTCAGAGACAATAAAGCCATTGTAGGAAGCAGAAAGCAGCACACTCCATCTCCCTGAAGTGAGTGAAACAGCACTCAGTGATGTTGGAGTGACAGCTCTGGCACAAGGCTGAAAGGGAGTACAACACTCTTCTGCAAATCCACACTAATGTAAATCACCTCTGAATTGCAATGGCCATGACAGAAGGACAAGGACAGCTTCTTTGGCTTGCTCAACATTCAGAAGACCAAAAAGCTCATATTTTACCACTCTATGACTGCAGTTACTTCAGTCCAACTGTATAAGAAAGGACAAGGTTTTTCTTCAGCTTTTTGAGACTGGCATGTATGTAGCTCTTTTTTCTTGTGCAAGCAAGGGAATCTGGTACCGTACCAAGATAGTGATTTTCAGGGACTCATGTAAGTTAACAATCTGTGTAGAAAAAACCCTATTAATGTATTTTAGATCAATGTCATGACATGGGCTACCTAGCAACTTCAGAATCCTGTCCTGAATACAGATTGTTCAATTTACAGAGCATGTTTAATATAAATAATCAATTAATGAATAATGTAAGAAATCTGCTCTATATTTTGAGGACAACCTTTCATAACCTGTCTTTTACTAATAATTCAGAGCAAACAGTTCATTGTGATGGGATCCAAAGAGCTGTAACCTGATCAGTCCTCTTGAATGCTTAGTATTTTAATGTATAGATGTGTATTAACTTAGCCTTTGCCTGAAAAGAGCAGTCCAAAAAATGAGATGTATAAAGAAGGGCATGGAAAAAATAGGATAGCAAACAAAAATAATAATAACTCAGATATACAGATATACATTCCACAACAGTAGCAATGAACAATTCTCAGATGAAACTGCCTTTACAGAAGCTAAATCCCAATATTCCTTTCAAGAGACACAGTAAGGCAGCCCAGTGCTGCATAAGGAATCATGAAGTGACACCGATTTTAATCCATGTAGTAAAAACCAGAAGACTTGGCAGCCATCACCATGTTCACAATACACTGCCTAGAACTTGATGACTCTACTCAGGGTATAAGATCCAGCTCCTGAATCAGGAGCTCAGACCCCTGTTTTCAGCAGGAAGCTGCCAGCTCAGTTGTGATGACACAGAGCTGAACTGCCTTTTCCAAACTGGCAAGTTAAAAAGGAAAAAAGACACTGTTAGTGAGCAAATTCAATACAGCAGTAGAGGATAAGCTAGATCTTTTAACTGGTTCCCTACTGTTTACATTACAAAACCAATGAAACACCACTTTCCAAAGGTAACTGCAGACCTGGGTCTTTTGTCTTTGATCAAGCCACAGCATGTGCTGGCTGTAAGCCTGACCTTGGGCCGGGTCCTATGGCTGAAGTTTAAAGCAGGGCTGGGGCAGACTGACAGGTGAGCTGTGTCAGGTCTCTCCCCTCCTTCCACCACTGCTCCTTGCTCCATCCCCTGCAGGCAGCAGGTGCGTGGTCTCCCTGGCAGTGCCCCCAGAAAATGCTAGCTGAATGGAGGATTGCCCTCTGTCATGTCACCACTTCTATCTACAGAAAAAAATCTCTTACTGACATTCTGCCCTGCAAAGAAAACCCTGTAGGGAGAAAGAGAAGCCTGTTCACTTCCAGTGCAAAGGGAAGAAAAGTCTGACATGAACTTTGCCATGTGAGCTGAATGCTGGCTTAGGCAAACGTGCAGCTGGAGAGCAATTGTGAGTGGGCTGGCTCCTTGGGACAACTCTAACAGGGTCACAGGGGATAGGACAAGTGATCAGATAGGTAAGGTTTGGTTAAGGTTATGCAGGAGGTATTGGCTGTGCCAGAAACAGGATTTTAGGCTGCCTTTTTCCTGTCTGATTCTGGTGCTCTTTGAAATAAATCCCTCTGCCCATTCTGCAAATAAACCCTGCCTTTTCCTCTGCCTTGTATGCACTCCAGCCTGCTCCTTCTTAAAAGTCAAACCAGATGATTCAGATGACCATGAATAAGAGAAGATAAATTAATGGCCCTCAAAGAACAAAAAGTGTGTGCACAGAGCATTCATATGAGTGAGAGGAGCAAAGCAATGCAGAATTTCTAAAAGAGAGATTTCTAACTTGAATATTTGTGAACAATGTCTCTAAGAGCATGATGCTAGGATATATTATTCTCTTGCTATTTTTATTTTGTTCCGCCCTTTTCACCTCTAGTCTGCATCAACCTTTGACTTTTGCCCAATCAACATTCTTTTGTGTTACTTCTTTGATGGAAGTATTGGGGGAAATGAATGAAACTCTCAGGCACTTTTGTAGTAGCAAATTTAGTGTCCTTCCTATTACCTGGTTTATGAGAAAAACTCCACAGTTTCATACCCATCCTTGTACTTTCTGCCTTACCTCTGAAATCTTCCCCTTGCCCACCTTGCAGGACATGCATGGGTTTCCATCCAGTTCATGTACCATGAGTTGTGCAATGATGCCCCACGTCATGTCAGTGCTCCTGGAGCAAAGCTGCAATGCCTAGGATAACAGCAGCACTTCCACAGAACACAGCTCTTCTTTACCTAAGATTCCCAGGGGGGTTCTCAGCTGCCAAGGATCTTCCTGGAAGAAAGGGAGCTGAGAGAAACCTGATTGACTTTTAATCGGATAGCATATGGTGCCGAGAAGAACAAAGAGGCCATATTGACATTTGCCAAATTAAATGGTTAAGTAGGCTGGAACAGGCCTGATGCTGATGGCAGACCTACAGCAACAGCCCACTGGGCACTGCTGTTTGCAAAACATGTGCTGAAGTTTGGACACTCCTTGCATCAGTGGTGCGAGGGAAAATGAAAGGATAGCAGATGGCAGATTGGCAGTTTGAAGGGAGATACAGCCTGGCTTGTCTTACTATTTTGCCATACCTAAATCAATATTTTATTCCCTTGTTCCCAGGCTGAAAGTGCCCTGGCTTGTTTGGTGTGTCATAAAAAGAGTTGCTGTACAGATTTCAGCTGTCACCCTGCTACTGATGGGTACAGGGCTCCGGTCAGCAGCAGGCACTGCCTTTGTTAGACTTCATTACTTGGGAAAGCTGTGCCCAACTGCAAATTTTCTGTATCAGCACTTTCGAAAACATTTGCAATTTCAACAGAAACCCCAGCAGAAGGAAAGAAAAGTGGTTTATTTTTTTTACTAGTTTGGCATTTGGGAAGACAGCTGAGCATGCCAGCAACTGAGATGTCTTTACTGCTCGATAGGACAGACCAGCAACAGCTAGTTGGCAAAAGTTTCCTTGAGCTCTTCCATCCCACTCTCTCTTCCCTCATGCTGAGTCTTTTAACACCAATATTTGACTTGATTTTAAGGAATTCTTCAATCCCACCATATTCTGTTTCAGCTTGCATGCTGCAAGTTAGCTCAGAGTGCCCCTTTTCAGGGCCCCTTTACTCTGACCTTGCCTCAGTGTCACACACATGGCTTGTATTTTGTCTTTCTCTTCCTCTAACAGCTTCACTGTGTTCATCTTTCAAAGACCACAAACCTCTTGGAGGGCCAGTGACCTATGTCAGTACTGGGAAACCATTTCTTGAAATTATCCTTTGGGTTCATTAAGGCTTTGCAGTTTAAGCTCAGTTGAAGGCTCTGTGCCAAAATTCAAATGTTCGCCTTTCATTTCTCTGCCTGGGCCCAAGACACTTAAAGTCATGAGCGAAATTATCCTGAAAATCTGAAGCCTGTCAGCAGCAGAAGGTAGATTAGATCACAAAACAAGCCTAAGCTATGAAAATATCAATTTTCTTTGCATAGGAAAATTTCAGAATCAGAATGTGCAAGATGTTTTCAGGCATAACAACAGTTATTAGAATAACAGCCCGCATACTGTATAGATAAAACATATTACTATAATAAAAGTCAAGAAAAACATATCCATGTGAATAATGGTTTTGCTGGGTTTGCTGCTAACCTGAAGAATCTCACATTAATTTTTATTTGGGTTGTCCTAAACCAGAAATTATGACTACTTTCTTCAACAACCACAATCACCAGCCTGGAAATATACTCTTGGGCTGAATAAAACATTTTTTTTTGACTTACAGCATTGTTTATTTAGAGGTTGTACTCTGTTTTACTGTTGTGGATATTTTCTCTTTTTTTGGTTTTGAACAAATACATCCATTACAAAACAAGAACCCTTTTTAAAAAATAAATCTTTGAACTGTTTAATTGTCCCTCTATGTTTCCATCCAAAATTGTTCTCTAACAGATTCAAATGAGTTTTGGCATCTACAAAATTGAATTTCCTGATAAATTTTGGATCACACCCCAGTTAACTTTCTCCCACATCTGATCAAAATCTCTAGCTAATGCTTGCTCTTGGTAAAACAAGAGTGAGACAGCAAAGACCTAGAGGTGAAAGTAAAGAAAGATTTTTGGTTTTGCATGATGTACCTTTAAATCCAAGAGTTGGTGCTTGCTTGTGTTTTTTTCCCATTCACTCATTTGCTTTCTGTGTTTCAGATTAGTATTACCTTTGGTCATTTTGAGGGGGTGGGGGAGGATTCCTGACTCACGATTCAAGCCTTTGGAGCATTAGCTGTAAATTAAAACAGATGCTTTCCTGAAGCTAACCCAATCAAACCAATATGGAGCCAAAGGCGCCCCTTAGATGATGAAAGCTGGCTTTAAAGTACAGTAAAGCTCTTTTACTGTTCACTCCATCAATTTCCTTTTCCTGCTCTGCTCTGATACAGGACAAGTTGAGGCCACTGACCCTTTTGAAGAGTCCAACATGGAAAGCTCCCCATGAGACCAGCAATACTGCCAAAGGAGACAGATAGGGGGGTTTATGTGCTGTGTGGGACAAGGTTATAATGGTTTTAGCTGTGTTTCATATTGCTCTCTGTTGCAAACTACGGTCAGATTCTCATGTGCAGAGCTCACAACCAACACAAACACGGCCAAGGGGGGACCCGGGGTCGCTCACAGCTACCAGAAAAGCCACATGCTGCCTCCCTGCAAAGACTTTCCTTTGCCATATCCTGCTGCAAAGCAACCAGGCTTTGTGCTGGGGCCACTCTGCAGACCAGCAACCTCTCGTCAGGTTTGGGCCTCACCTTGGGCTGCTGAGTCACAGCCGCCCTTGAGGGCAAGGGGTCACAAATGCCAGCAGGGAGAGAGTTTCAGGCAGAAGTGCCATTCATGTTTGCTCTTTGTCATGAGATTACAGGATAACTTCTAATGCATTTTTTTTTTTCTTAAAGTAAATTTTTGGGTGTTTTCAGGGAAACTCTGCAAGATATCACTCCTGAGAAGGTAACAACATGAATAAGGTAACAACATAAAAAGAATTAGTTCTTTACAGTTTTAAAGAACTTCAACTCGCAGCTTTTAAGGCAATCTCATAACCACAGGGGTCAAGATAGTATTGAAATGATCAGATGGAAAATAGTTTCTTCTGTTTTAGCTTTCCTATCTATTTTTATCTCTTCCTGGTTTGACTTAATTATTTTTGTTTTCCCTCTTCCTCTAACTAGCTAAGCATTGAATTATTTTCCCCTGGGCTTAGCTTAGTGTTTACAGGCTGAATATATCAGTACTAGACTTTGTAGGTTGTTTATTCTTGACTTTTAAAGGACATTTTTCAATACCTTTATGGGCAAGAAAATAATAAAATTAAAAAACCCCTACTAACAAACTGTGCTGCTGCTGCTGCTGCATGAAACACCTTATTTGTGCATATTCTGTGAAATCCAGCCTTTTAGAGTAATTAAATTATTTAGAGCTTGATAGTTGTAAACAGAGATCCTTACTGCTGCTAGAGTTCATTGCAATTTTAATAATTTTAATTCACTGTTAATGATTGCAGAGGAATATTCTAGGTTCTATTTTAAAAATGACAAATCTAAAAAATATACATCCTAATTTACATTTTAAAAAATAATTATTTTTAAGTTGGAAAAATGTCTACAGAACCATTGAGGTTAAATGTTCTTTATTTATTTTTTTTTTTTTGCAAACTGATTCAAATTTTAAATTTAAGATTTTAATTTTCATAGCAACATTTTCAGAAAAAAAAAATTCCTGCTTCTCATTTTGAATTTTACTTCCTTTCCCGTCACGCTTAATTTAGTCATAATTGCATCTAATTTTAAACAGTATGAAACTTTCTTTATTACTGCAGAAGTTACTTAACTCACTCAGCTACCTTCAAGAGTGATCTGTTCTGAAGGCAGAGATCAAACATTATATCCATAGCAACCCTTATTGACAGCTGTCTCCCCACATTACCTCTCCAGCTTGGCACCCAGTTCCATATCAATATATTTATAGCCTGAGTCACGAGAGAAAAAATATTTGTGAAAGTCCTATTCTACAATGTAAACATGAGATGCTGTGCCCAGGGCTGGCACCTGCACAGAGCATGCACAACACTGTGTATTCTCTTTAGCTATCTAGCATTTTAGAAAACCTTTTGTATACAGAGAGACAGTGAATAAAACAACCCCTTAAAATAAGGACTCATATTGGGAAGAAGCATTGCCAAATGTGAATGTAACTTAAGTGAGAGCTTTCTGGACACAGGCATGTGGGACAATCCTGTACTTTAGTATGCTGGATTTTAACAAAATAAAGGTCACACAACCTACAAAGACTTTACTTGCAATCTTGGCTGTTCTTTACCTGGCAAATCTTAGATTTTTGCATTTTAAGTAAGACTAACTGATAGGTTTTGATGTTTCAAACACTAATGTCTCTTTGTTCCTAGGATACTGGAAACCACCACAGAATTGAAAAGCAATTTTACAAACCTCTGAAAGCCAAGGAGCAGATCACACATTTTGCCTGAAGCTACAGAATCTACATCCACAGCAAAAAATAAAAGCAGAGCAGAGGAGATACTCTAGAGATCTTACCAAATAAAGATGTAGTCTATCTGAAGGGTGCACAATGACTGTGGAAAGAAATGCAACAAAAGAGTCCATGTTCAAGATGGGAATGGGTGGCTCTTCATTGAAGTGTCAGATGACACAATAATAATTTTTTTTTAATATTGTTAAGATTATTTACAAGTTATACTAATTACCCCTTCTTGCAAATTACAATATTCTAGGTTTTATTCCTTAGTAAGCCATCATGTAGGTCAGAACATTTCCTAGTAGAAGTGTGTCTTTGGGAAGAATCAGAGAGAGGGAAATCATAAATCCTCTTCTAGATTTGTTCTGGAAAGATGTTTCCATTTATGTGCTGTATTATGAAGACAGTGACAAAATGGTAGATGAAGAATATCACATGCCTTCCAGGAGAATGAGAAGGGTTAGACCTATAGAGTACTTTGATAGGAAATATGATACTTCAATTTGAGGTGGCAGGAAATAGAATCTGCGGTGAGATCTCTGTGTATGATTCGTGCTCATCTCCTTCCTTGTTTTAACATGGGGCACGCACAGACTGTCCTTCAGATGAGAAAAGCAAGATCTGGCTTGACCCACAGTACAAAGAGTTATACAGCCCTCACATCAGTGTGACTCATGAAAATAAACGCCCCTGGATCCCCATCTGCCATACATTATCCAGCAGCAACTTGTCCTTGAAATGAACTAAGTACAGGTTTCCATCTGGCCAGCGACCAATTAGTCAGTTTGCATGGTGACCTTTTGCCTTGTGATTGCTTTTAAATGAAGTCTCCAAAATCTGTATTGTTCTGGGTAGGAAACATCTGAAATTACTTTCCAAAGTGAGCTTGGCACCTCCCCATGATTATACCATTGTGCAATTTAAAATACATCATCTCACTTATTGTTCAACCTATTTGGTCTGCAGCCCTGCTTTATCCATGCAGCCACTCCTCTGGAAACAAAGAGATCTCCCATTCCTTTCAAGGCTGAACTAAAACTGCTGTCCCCAGCAGTACTTCTGCTGGATCCAAATATCTAGCAACCTACAATGCACAGAGACTGCCTGTCACCATGTCTAAGAGACAGGAAGGAAGAGTCTTAAAAGTAAACTTTATTTTCTTAATTTTGGGTGTATGATGGTAGATCAGAGTATATCAGTAAGGCTGAACTTTCAATCCAGTCCCAGAAGCCATAGGAATAACTTTATTTTGGCTTGAAGACCCAAGCCAAAATAAATTTTATCCACTGCTTTTATTGTTTACATCTAGTAAAACACACATTTTTTTTCAAATGATACCACTTCTTAAAAGTGTGTTTATTTTTTTCAGCCTTACTCCCTGATTAAACAACTGTTGTGGTGAATAGTATCTAGCAATGGCTCCAGTTGAAGACTTCCAAGCATTTAAAAACTGACATTAAAGTTTTCTGAACACAGTTTGCAGTGTAGTGTTTGGTAAGATACCATAAACTTTAGTGTAACTCTAATCTGTGAAGCAGTTACCCTAGTTTTACGTAAGTTTTTTTTATATTATGATGCTGTCTTACACCTTTACCTTTTGTTTAAAATACTCGTCTAAGTTTCTTGTAAAATGATTTATGATACATCATCCTAGCAGCCACTCTCTATCAGAAAAATCAAACGTATATCCTTTAAAACACCAGCTAACAAGCCAATATTATAATTTCTAACCTCTTACAGACTAGGAGTGGAAAAAAACCCCACCCATACGATTGGTTACATACAGTTCATCTTCCTTTATGGTCACAGGATGGATTAGACTTCTCCTTTCTAAACTTTTCTATGGTGGTGCAGAAGTGTAAGCAAGTGATCTACTCAGAACATTTCTGTCACAGGCCACTTGAAGAGGGCAATATTTTTTAACATATCTAGCTGGTCAATGTGTGTTGCACTAAGTTACTCTCCTAATATTCTAATATATATATCCTAATATCTCCCACCACTGAATATTTCTTTTCAAGGGTGCAGTTTACAGGCAGCCACATAATATATGAGAAGCATTATGAGGGAAAATTTCAGGAGTCACAACTTAGACATGTAGTGCAAGATGTCATGCAATGGCAGAAAACAGCTCACTCTCTTCAAGCAAAGTCTGTGGGGGAACATCTCAGGAGACATTTTCACCAACATATGGTATATTGGCTGATCAGACAGTCTTTATCTTTTGGCTTGGGTTCAGCTCTTCCGCCTTAGCACAGCTTGCACTGCCAGCCTAAGCTGTCAGTGAGTCACCTTTAATGCTGGCAAAACCCTGTGTCTGAGGATCACCTTCATGAAGTACCAACAGTTTATGGATTGCCCTAACCAGTTCTTCAAATCCCTGCACCTCTTCTGCTATTTTGTGTCATAGAAGAATGGCTTCAACATGACAAGTTCTGTCATCTCTACATCTTGTGTGATACAACCATGATGGAGCCGTCTGTCCACCTTTACCAATGAAGAGTATTCACTGAGAGTGTAACCAGAGCTAGACCTACCTATGTTCAAAACCTAATGAAGACCTGGCAATCATCATCAGCCTTGTCTGGCACTCAGATGGATGCTCACTCCTCCTGCTCTCCCTCTGACAGCTCTTAACTACTCCCTATATGCTTTATATCTGACTGGGCTTCCAGCAGGTGCATGCATTTGTACTGAAGCTCAAAACAGGCACCAAAGGGCTCTGTGGACTTCTGTCAGTCCTAAAGGGGTTGAGACAGCAGCAGTATCATGAACAGTGTCACTACCACACAGGCAAAAAAAATGCGATGAGGGATTGAGAGGGAAAAACAGGAACCATGCAAGAAAGTAAGTGTAGAAATAGTAGTACTGGGGAAAATCAGAGGCAGAGGAAGTGTGTTGAGATCTATACTGAGGAAAAACAGAAGTGAAAATATTGATGGGAAGTAAACGAGAAGAGCTACAGAAAAGCAGAAGCAGTTGACGACTTATAGAAGGAACAGAATGGGATGACAGAACCCAACAGAAATGCCAAGAATTATTGAAGCTAATGACAACCTGCATGAAACTCACAGGAGGGTTCCTCTCTGCTGAGTAACTGTATCCATCTCTGGCTCTCCCTGCTAGCTCAGATTGCCTCTATTTTCCCAAAAGTTCTTGTCCAGTATTCCTATGTGCCGTGCTGCAATTTCTGCCTCCCCACATCTGTTGTTTCTGCCCCTAAGAATTCTGTCAAGCATTTCGAGTCTCCGTCTGATGCTGTTCACTTCTGCCAAAACACTGTTTGGCAAAACCAATGTTTATGGCTGTGCACACAATATAGGTAAACATGCAAATCAGTTCATTAAAGAAGCTGCAGAAAATGTTTTATAAGCTGCTGCACAAAGCTCTGCAGCCATGCCATGGGGAAGAAGCAGCGTGCATCTTTCCCAGGGCCCATGGAGACCACCCTGTACACAAGAAGGTTTGGAATGCTCAGTTGTTGCTTTAGGTAAAGCTCCACACCAGCCCTTGCACAACATGGTGAGTAAATCCAACACTTTTTTGCTTTGCTGAAAGCTGACATACAACAAAACCAGACATCCCTCAGAGATGTCTTCAGGCATTGCAAGTGACCAAGGGTCACTGCATCAACACATTTTAATTATACTTTTTCTGAAGGAAGTTCTATGTTGTCAGGAATTCAGGTTTCAAAGTCTCAGCATCAAAGCAAGAGAACTTGCATTACCAGAATGACAAATAAATATCACTGAAGCATTCCCTAACAATAATGAAAGGGCTGATAGCTGAGAAATATTGAGCCAAATTCACTTAGCTCAGAAGTCCTCAAGAAATTGGTGTAATTTGTTAGCTCACAGCTACATGAGTGGAAAACTAAATGTAATGCTTGATAGCAAGAGTTGCTTCCACACAGAAAACAATGGAAATCAAAAAAGAGTTGCTGGAGCCAGGAGATATGAGTAAAGATTGGAGTTCAGCTATATCACAGAGTATAGGCTGAAAGGAAGAAAAAGTAAATAAGGATGTAGAAAATATCCTGATATACCAAACAGTTTTATTGAATTCCAAAAGAAATAGAAGTTCGCATAGTCCATTATCTAGTAAAAAAACCACCTTTCCAGTTCAAATGCAACTATTTTTCACAAGGTCAAAAAGACACAAATCTACTAGGGACGAAATACGAACAAAAAATAGACTAGCTAAAATTGCATTCTGAATTTATTCATCATTCATTTGATCACAGATGGCATACAGTTTAGGAAGGATCTGGTTATGTGATAAATGGTTGGTTACTGGTGTAGCAGCAAAAGATATACAGCACAAAGAAAGTGCACTTTCACTGCATTGTTACTGAAAGCTGAGATTTTATCAATGTGCAAAAGGTAACTGGAGAAGGGCTAGTGTTAGAATCAGTAACTTCCAAGAAAACTTTACAAAACTGCAGGTCCTGGCAGAATTATGCTATCAGCAATTATTAGTGAATACTGAACGCACAACTTCATTACACCCGGAAAAAGGATGGGACTGATGCCACTCTTCAGATGAGGTGTAAAACTGATCTCATCTTGTCCTTAGTTATTCCATCCACCTTTTTGCTTGAATGGGGATTCAGTCCCAAAATCTTGACCCAAGTGACTCCTGGAACACATTGGACAACGCAGTATTAATTTCACCTTTATTCATGTTGCAATGTGCCCCTTAGCAGGCAGCTCTTTGCAGTCCCAGAGGAGCCGTGTTTCAACACAGCATGAAGTCATTCTTAGAGAGGCAGGTCAAGCTTTGCAAGGTACTTGGGAATGAGGTCTTTGAGGATGAAAAAAGTCATATGGTTTTGTTGGTAGAGAGGAAGAGACTCAGAGAGTTCAGTCCAAATAGTGATCATCTGACCTGATCATTCTGTGCTGGGCTTCTTCTTCTTTCGATATATTTTCTGCTCATTGACCCCTATAACTGAGGGGGAACAAACCCAAAAATTGGGTAAGACCAAATCAATATGTTGAATATCTGCCCATAACAGGACTTATTATTTATCCGAGAGAAATGGATAGAGAGAGAAATGGGGGAATCAATTGCTTTTAACCCATCAGTATGATGAGTTGACCTCAGCTATATTTCTAACCTAGCTGTTTTTTTAGAGGTGTGCTGTTGAGTGAGGACACACCTTCATTCAGCCTGGAGGAGAAACAGGGTTAGCAGGACAGGCCTTGATGTTGTGCCTCCTACTCCCTCCAAAAATCTGTGTCAGACATATGCTGCAGCAGATACTTCTGGTACTGAGGTGTTCCACGGCCTTGTCTAATCCTGCATTAAGGCTGTTATTGCTGATACCCTGGGCAACTGTGGCAGCACAGAGCTCAAGACCCATCTGAAAAACAGGACAGGTATTTGGGCTTTACATCAGCCCCTGTGTTCACTGATTTATGGACTTGAAAGGTGAAGGATTCACAAAGCAGCCAGCACTACACAGCAGATACAGCCTGTGGAAGCAAAAATATGAGCACTGGAATTTATGGCGGGAGTAACTCCAGGGCACTCCAAATTATACCTGATCTAAGGATTGCATTGGCTTTGCATATTTTTTCCTTTTTGAGTGGTAGAATGTGATTTCTTTGCTGTAAATTACTCCTCCAGCCCCAAATAATATCTTGTAATTTTCACAGGTAAAATTCTCATCACTAATGTTTTGTACCTTCTGAACCATGTTCACACAGATTTATAAGTTAAAAAAAAAATTAAAAAGGAGCAATTGTGGTTAAACAAATAGGCTCTATGGAAGCATAATCAGGGAACCACAGCAACTCTTTGCACCTTTTCCGATCTGTCTTTCTATATGACACAAAAGTCATGTTATTCCTGAAGTTCACAGAAGAAATAGAACATATCACTATCAGGTTGCACTTCTAGCTGAAAGAAGGGCTATAAAAGGCTCCCACAATAGAAAAATGCAGTCAAATCTTTTGGGTTTCTTCCAGCAGCTCAGTCTCTTTGAATAAAGATGATGGATGTGATCACAGAGAATACAGGATGGATGGGGATAGCAGTGTTTCATTTTCTGGCTGCTGCCCACTGCTTTGCTTCTGTGAGTGGGCTGGAAATGGGAAATAAGTAGAGAGTTGTCTTTGATTTTATGCTTTCTCATCAATGGAGGAACCCCAGCTGGGAAGCTACAGGCAGCACAAAAACAAGCAAACCAGAGAACCTGATCCTTATGCAAATATTTAAAACTATCCATGCTGTTCCCATGTGAAACAATACCCTGACACTGAACAACGAAGGAAAGTATTTTAAGGCATACTGTACAAACTAAGCAAAAGTGGGTTTTCAGCCTAAAAAAAGTCTGATTTCTGATGTTCTAGATTCTTGGATAACCCTTTACGATAAAGATTTGTACTTCTCACCATACTGCATTGCAAACAGTATTTAGCTCTGTGGTACTTTCTTGCAATAATGATACCTATCATAAATCTGTACAGTGAATAAACTTTAAATACATGGTCTGAGAAGCAGCCCAAAATACTTCAAAAAAAAGAAGCCTGAGATCTACTTTTGCTGTAGAGGAGCATTTCTAGTAAATCATGTCTCACTACTGATTAAAGTTCCACCATCTGGAGTTCACCAAAGTGGCATCTGGCATTCCAACAATTTTAGGAAATGTGCTGGAGCTATAATAATAAAACTGAATATCCTGGTTTTAAATAGGCAGTTTCTCCAGCTGATCTTTCTAAGAGATATGCTTCAGTTCCAGCAGAATGCTTGACACATAAGCAATGATGCTTGGTGAAATTCTGTGGCTGAGGTTGCACTAGAGGTCCACTGGCTGAACATAATTCTTCCTTCTAGCTTTAAAATTGTGGCATAAGAGCCTCATCGAAGTTAAGTACTTTAAGTATATAAATATACAGGAACCCCCTATTGTCCAAGGCTGTAGGCACCTTCAGAGCATAACTGAGCCCCACTGAGGCATGAATTGTCTTTGAGAATGCCTTCTTACCACTTTATTGAACAGGGAGACTGCACTCCTAAATTATTTACAACTAAGCAGAATGCATTTGGATCTATGACATTGCATACTGTATCAAAGGCTTGATCTTAATTAAGCATTGCTCAACCTATTGAATTATGATCCTTGCTACATTTCTGCTATTTATAATTAGGCTAGTTAGGCCTAGATTAAAAAAATTGTGGATGCTAATCCTTCAAAAATATGTAGATACCTGGTGTTCTCAGGTACATGCAATACTGTCTGATAGCAATTCAAGCTCTCCAAAGGTCTTCCACACATCCAAGACTTCCTCAGTCTTGGCAGAGCTAACTTACCCAGAAGCTACTTCTGGCCCATGCAGCACAACATCCACAAAGCAGATTTTTACATACCTAATGAGGTTAGGGGTGCTCTGATATATAGTCATGGAAAACAAAAACACATGCATAACTTACATTTTAGAGCACAGTGGTAAAAGGGGAGAAATATGAGTTGATCTGCCCCTTCTTTCTTTTAAACAATACATTAGTGGCTGAAGTCACCATACACAAAACATGTGAATACTCTGGGCATCTGATTCCATTTTCTGGAACCAAATGCAGCCAGGTAGGCTAGACTTACATGAATGAAGTGCAAATAGTCTATTTGTAATCAGAGGCTTTTTTAAATTTGGATTTATTCCTTACAAGAGGAAATTACTTGTTCTGGCATTGCAGTAACTCCAAATGGTCATGCACCAAAACCAAGTTATCTTCTTTTACAGTCCTGTTCTTCCACAGTACTCCCAAAAAGTGTCCTATGCAATACCCACTGTTTTTAAAACAACTTTGGTTCTGAATTTATCGCTTCTGTGTTCGTTACACTTCTTTTGCTAACACAGTTTTACATCAGCATGTCAGTGACCCATGAATTAAACTGACAGTGACTGGAGCAGTGTCAACTCTATTGGCCATGAGGTATCTTTTCTACAGATGATGTCAGTTGTGAAAATACAGTTAGCTATTTATAAGCAAACTCCTAGTGTTTCATAAATAAGTGCCTTTTCTCCACAATAATATGAATAAACATGTTCACAAGCCTGGTGTATTTACTGAGAAAATCTCAGTGCTAGATGGACTGAACTTCAGTGAGGTGTTGCACATTCGAATGTCACCTTTTATAAGAATACAGACTGAAACTTCATGACAGCCATCAAACATTACTTGCATTTGAGTAATAGCAGGCAAAGTTCTGCTTCTGTATTTTAAGTGCAATGCATAGTAGTATTTTAAAAGTCTTAAAATAGGAAAACTAAATTTTATGTGAGTCTTCAGTCAATTTTTTATATATTTTTTTAATAGCAATATCCCAGGCTATTTGCAGTAGCTTGAATGTGACATTGAATGTGTGCAATGACTTTTTATTTGATGTCATTTTTCTTTCAGTCTCTCTCCTGTAGCTTTAACCTTTCCTACTTCTCTCTTCCTCAGCTTCCCTAACATATGCACCCTACCCTTTTCATTGCGAAGCAGCATACATTTTTGCAACTCTGTTATCCTGAAGAATGTAAAAGTACCCTGCAAACTTTTAGTGATTAACCCACTGCGACACAGTCAGCCAATTTTACCACACTGGAGGTAAAAACTACAATTGAACATTAACAATACCATTTAACAATACACTAGTTTGAGGGTCCCATTTTAAGCTGAGGTCAGCAGCTTGTGTGCAGGATTCTTCCTGTGCAGTGGCTGATATCTCCAGCTGAGCTATGCAGATGTAATTGCCCAATGCAGATGCAATTACCCAAACTGGAATTTTGCCAGGACACGAGGATGAACACGTTTAAGAAATATGCCATGAAGTTGTTCCCAGAAAGAAGTTGGAAGATCATATTTTAAAAATATCAGTCTCAAGACAAAAACACCCCCAGAACTACTGGGAATCATGGAACCTCCTTGGGGATTTTCCAGCACCAAGCATGCCCTGGTGTCATTTGTGACAGGATCTCTCCCTCACGGCTGGGAGTGCAGAGGAGAACCCTGTGCCACAACCCTGGCTTTCCTCTGTGATCAATTTCCTTGCACGAGGAGGAAGCAGTCTCAATTCTTTATATTTTTTCAATAAAATGTTTTCCTCTACCTCCTATTCCATTTCAAGCTTACGGAAATAGAAAGCACGTTTCAACTTCTTCAGTTACATTTTTCTGTTTTGTGTTTCTTTTCTTCTGATCTTTTTCTTTCATCTGCTGACTTTATTATACCAATTTAGCTGCCACAGATGTTTTTTTCCCCTTTTCTTTTAATGGATATGGCATTGAAAATAACTGCTTCTGGCCTTCTGCCCACAGCCACTACTTTTTGGTGTCTCCTTTTCCCTTTACCAAGTCTTTAAATGACATGCAATGAATCTTGCAATACTATGAGATGCTGACATCTCTTTGTCAGCAGACAGAGTTCCCACTCAGCATTGCAAGTGGTATCCCAGGCTATCTCATCAGCCAAGGCAAATTGTCACATCTTCATTGATTTTCCTGAAATCAGCAGAGCTTCAATAATTTAATTCCCCTGGATAAATGGACTGCTGAATTCCCAAAGTACACCTAGAGACTAAGATTGGGGGTTTTTAATAACTTTAAGAATGGCAACAAAACTGTAAGGTCATCCTAAGTTTTCTTCTCACCACCATTTAGAAATTTCCCATGGAGTTTTTTCCATATTGGATTGTGGTTGGCGCTAGTCAGAGTCACCTTCTTTGATTTCAGGCTTACTCAGCAGCCCTGCGTGACAAGGGCTTGGAGTAGACGCTTCTGATAAATGTGTCCAGCATCTTGCAGCCACAGGCAGACATCAGCTGTGCAGTGTGGCTGGCATAGGACTAAAACAAGGGATAAACCAGGACTCTGAGGCAGACAGGACCAGGTCCTATATCTTGATTTCCCTCAGTTTTACAGAATGGTAGTGGAATGAGGGGTAATGGTAGTACCCCCTTAATAGGGGTAAATTTGATAGCAGCAGCTGGTCAGCCCATGCACCTTTAGAGTCAGAAACTACAATAGGAGAGGACAAGGGAAGTGCTCTGTGATGCTACTCCTGCTGAGCGCTGCAAGGTTTTGACAGAGAAACACAAGTATGCATTTCAAAATGTCTTCCCCGTTCCTCTAAAAACTGAAAGTTATTGAAGATGGTCAAAACTAAAGGGTGAAAGTAGAGAGAAGTCTAGCAAATCTTTCCATCATAAAATATTGGAGAATATTTTTAATGTAATTTGACAACTAATTCCTAGGAGAGCAGATAGTAGTCTGTGCACCTTGCATAGCTTAACCAGCAGGCCAAAATCACAGTCATATGACATCTACATTACTTGTTAATTCAAAGGATTTCTTTTTCCTTTAGGTTACTTCAGCTCTAAAGGCAGTTGCATGTTCAAATTTAAAGCTTCCTGACCCTTAAATTTCTGAGAGACTAAATTCTTAGAGCTGATGGTTTTAGTTTAATCTTTAATCTCAGAAGGAGCTACCCAAATGTGTGAAGAATCACACATTGCTCGTAGATTGAGCCCTTCTGAGCAGCATCTAGATGTGATATATTACACCCTTGCCCTGTAAATTTCCAGGTGTTTCTAAGATCTGACAAGTAGAAACACCAGAACTCCAGACAGAAAACAGTTTGCCTGAGATCGTGTCAGTGATTACAGTTTTTCCTCAATCCATTGTAATTGTTACATAAAACAAACAAAAAAAATTTATAGCTTAAAGTCATAGCCAAAGCCCTATGGCTTTTTCTTTCACTATTACATTTTTCCCTGTAATGAGACATTTTGGTCCAGTTTCTTTTCTACATATGATGCCCCCAGTCCTTCCAATGTAGTGTACTTCTTCTTGGCCAATTCCAAGTAGTTTTTGCAAGCCTATTACTGCATATTTGGCTGACCACAAGTTACATTAGATGTAGTTTTATACAACTTTCATTAAAAGCTTTTAGATCTATTAAGTTTATTGCTGCATGGAAACATAAAATAGATATGAGGGCTATAGTTGTGTTCCGTTTCTTGGTTTGTAAGACCAGCATCAGAGATCACTTATAATCCTTTATAATGGCATTCACCTGTGGTCTGCTGTACTGCCCAAGCTTGCTATTGACGTCAGTGCTTTCAACAACCTCTTGAGGCATCCAAGAAATTCTTGGGAGCAATAATGTGAAAAGGGAAATTATAAGGTGTGTTTCTGACAACGTTGTGAAAAATATGTTTGCCTCTAAATAAATCTCTATCAAAACCCTTGTGTCTGAAAAAAGGTGATTCTATTTCTATTTGGTTCACCTGAGGAGAAAAGTCACAAGATAAAAGTGAGACGAATCATTCCTTGTACCCAAAAATGACAGGAAAAAGAAAGGGAATGGTGGTCCATAGGAAAAAAAAAAAAAAAAAAAAAAAAAAAAAAAAAAAAAAAAAGAAAAAATTNAAGAAAAGAAAAAAAAAAAGAGAAATTGCTAAATTCTTAAACTTTGGAAAAATAATGTAAACTGCAGACAACTGTTTGGACATCACAGCTCCATCAGATTATCCTCATTTTATTAGTGGTAGCTTGGTGCTGGAGTTGCCACCAGCTGCTGTGCTGAACCACTTCTAATCCTGTGCACATCAGACGGAGCAGCCACAGTTCCTTTCTCACAACACATTCGTGAGACAGAGTGTCCTTGCTGACACTCCCAGTCCTGCCAGATGTGGTCAGACAGAAGCATCAGGGTGATCTGCAATCAGAAAGCCTACACTGAAACAGACTGTTGAAATTGGGTTATATTCCTCTATCTGTTTGTTCATAAAGAAATACACTGAAAATAAATTTCCCTTTCACCTAAATAAGTTAAGGAACTTATTAGGGGACTGTTACTTTCATTTCATTCTCTGACTCTGTTTTTCACTAATGAGATTTCCAACAGTACACCTTAATTCACCTCTTTGCTAAGTATCCTTCTCTTTCTTTAGATTCTTCATTAAAGCCAACTATTTTTGTTTGTTCTAAAGCTCTCAGCACAGACTATGGCAATAACTGTTTTTTCTCCCAACAGTTAATGACTGTAATCTAAAATTTACAGTTGCCCCCCTCATCAAAGCTGATAAATTTTCCTTGGTACTAAGTATTGTTGAAAGGTGAGAAGACTTCCATTAGGTTTTCAATCTATGGTAATTATTTATGTGATAAAACAGAAATCTCACAGTAAACCAAGGATTTCCTAGCCAGGGCCCTTAAATATTCTAAGATGAACACAGATGGTAACTGTAGAGTTCCCAGGAGCTTAGGAGGGAAACCACTGTGATACAGGATAATTAAATTTTTTTCAAGTTTCTCAAGTGCTTCGGGAATACCTATATGTCACCAAATGTCTCTGACACACTAGTTTCTACTTTCTTTAAATGAGTTAAATTTGCAAAACTTAAAGAGCTATCACATCATCCAATGGTCTACACGTCTGTCCTTGTTAAAAATCAACACCGAAATCAGTTTGCAACAGTGCTGTTGATACCTATCTAACGTGGGCCATTTTTGTAAAATGTTACAATGATCTGTCTGGAGAATTCATGTGTGATTAATGTCTCAGCTGTGCACCATTAGCCTTCTGCTGACAGTAGTTAAGGAGCATTTTCCATATATTTCAGGTGGCAACAAATTCTGCTTTTAGGGAACAGTATATGTGTTATTCAGTTCCACACAGTTTTATCCTGGGACACCAGGAATCCAGTCATACAATGTGAACTCAGTAACTTTGATGCAAATGTTTCCTTATTCTATCCTTACAGATAACATAGACATATTTTCCCTTTTGTCTGTCTATATCTAATCTAAATTCTGTATTCAAAGACACATTGCTGTGATTCTACAGTCAATACAAACTACATTTCCATTAGTGTTTTGGTGCTTTGCTTTATTTAATTCTTAAACAAATTAATGGTTTCTAAACCAATTTCTCTCCAACCATTAGCAATAGATGGCATGGGCTTCATGAGGCTCTGCTTATCTGAGCTTTCTAGGAGAACATACAGCAAAGCTAAATAAAACAGTGAAAGGCATAGCACAAGGAACAGTTTTATATGAATACAAACAGGTGGGAATAGTTACAGTCATTAGTCTTTTACATATGCCAACCTCTTCTCGTTGTACTGTTTTCGTTTTTCTTGTGCGCTGCAGCAGAAAACCTTTGGCTTTAATGAATAAATTCATTCAGTATCACCTGGTATTCCTGGGTTTGAATAAATTTCAGATTTTGAAGAAAGCCTTAAACAAAGCCACTGTATTCTGAGTAGTAATAGTGTCTTGGAAACTCTTGTATTTTTTTACAAGTATTCACCTACCGAGAAACTCTATATTTATTGAAAATTCAGCACAGTTTCTCTCTTTTTGCCTGTTCAAGTCTTGAACAACATTTTCCAAAATATTTTTAATCCTGGTTTCCAGTGAAACTTCCAGTCCAATGAGTTTCAGTTTCATTTGGTTCTGCACAGCTCTAATGTAAGCTCTGTACGTGCTTACAGAAAGTATTTGTTAAACCTCTAGTATCACCAAACCATCATTTTCAAATGTTTCTTTCAAAAGAGCCACGATTTAACTCCACAGAGAGTGACCGCAGGTCTGCCCTTGTATCAGAATGGCCCATGGGAAGGCAGGATTTAAGTCGGTGTCCTTCAATTGTTAAGGACAATCAAGTTCACAGTAACACTGCCTGCTTTGCCTGATACCTGCACTTCGCTGTGGGGTTCCGATGCTGATTAACACCGGTGTGCCATGGCCTTCCTGGAATGAGTGTCCCGCAGGGAACAGCCCTTCCAGGAGCCCTGGCAATGCCCCTAACCAACCAGTGATTTCAGCAAGAACAGCAATATTTCAGCTGCAAGTGATTTCAGCTCTTGTGGTTTCAGCTCTTGTGATTTCAGCTCTTATAATGCCACTCTTTTAAAATCACCCAAAATGTGGACTCTGGGGATGGAGAGAGAGAGGAGTTTCGTATAGCAGTTCCACAGGTAGCCTTTATTGTAAGCTATCCTGCAAAGGGGAAGCTAGGAATGAGACCACCTGGCCTGGTGGCACAAACAGGGGCTTTTTACGGGGAAGGTAGGGGTTGGGGTGGAAATCCTTTGGCCAACGGGGTAAGGGCTATTACCGTAAAGAAACAAGGCATGTTTGGAGTGCCTCTGAACTCACTGAGGAAGGTTTCTTTGTGCCTGGGGAGATTCTTTTTGCCCTCAGGCCTCACTTCAAGGGCGTGCAGAGAGTGCCTGTGCCAGGGGCTCACAGCCCTCCACACCTGCAGTTCACGATCTTCTTAAAAATCTAGGGCCCAAGAGACT
>VZRZ01006742.1:135105-173020 GCA_013398175.1 Climacteris rufus | reverse complement strand
AAAAAAAAAAAAAAAAAGGAATCTGGTGGAATCAGTCTGTCATTGATGTGAAGCCTGTTTTTTTTTCCTTGCCAAGAAAGATTGATGATGCTAGGCCACAAGTACCTAGGATTTGGAGGGGCTGTTCATTTCCATATATCCCCATGAATGAGAACTGTAAGTGATGATGCTGAAACCACCACTGGTGGTGGCTTTAGGAAAGGACTAGAAAGCCAATAATTTTTCAGAGATCTTTTGTCTTCTTGCCTTTTACTATCTGCAGAAACAAGAAACACTTTTCACACAGTGTTTTTATCATTCCAATATTCTCCTAACAGGGCAGTCAAATGACTAGGAAGAAAAAAAGGAAATTTTTATTTTCCTTTTCTGAAAAAACCTCAGAAAGATTCAACTCTGCCTTTACTTCATGTTGTATTTTCCAGTGGTAATCCAAGGGTTTATTCTTAGTGAACTATTTTTAATTTTTTTTAACCAATAAGCTGTGTTCTGCTTATAGCAACAAGAAAATATAATTCCATTGAAGGGAAAGAATAATGCAGACTGAGAACCACTAAAAAACATCCATCTAGATGAGCAGCAATAAAAAGCAGACATTTACATATTGATATTTTGACATCAGAAAAAGAACAGGGAATGAGATAAGACTTCTTAAAAAAGAAGTCCTTAAAACCAGAAGTTATCTAATTGCTTATTTTACCTAGAGGTAGAACAATCTCATTCTAGCTATCACATAATAATGAGAAGTCATTATCTTGGACTCGTCTTTAATTAACATCAATCCTGATTAGTCAGAATATATTAGGCTTTTTGTCTGTTACCATAGTATTTGAATCTCCAGTAAAGGAGGTATTCAATCAGACATTATCATTTGCACAACACTTCTGTGTAATTATTACGTTACCACGTTTCATGGATTTTTTGTCTATTTTTGAAAGGTAAAATCTATTGTTGGTCAACCCTTTTTTACCCAGAGCAGATTCTGGAGTGCCAGGTTTTTGCATGTTGTAGGTGAGAATAATGACAGAAGAAAATGTTCAGAGTAACTGTAGTTGTCTTGTGCTATTTTGAACCTTGAGATTTGCCAAGTTTTTAATATTGAAATTTCAGACTAGAGAAAATACGTAAAAAGAAAGCTTAAGTAGTATAAGCTATCGACTGTGTAGAGGAATGAATAGTTTGCTTCCACACCACCTCTTAACAGCACAGTACTTTTGAAGGCACTTGTGACTAGAGGTAGAGTGCAGGCCAAGCTCTGCATGATTTGGCTGTAGAAGTAATGTACGAGAGAAGACATATGGACCATTCCTCATTTTGCTAGACTTTTTTTCCTGCTGGCATATCTATCCGTATTCTTTTGTTTGTTGATTCTTACCTTTGTGGTTATGAATAAGTGCTATCAGTTCTTGTAGAAAATAGCAACTTCAAAATAACTTCCCGAATCTGATGAAATTTAACAGGGAATACCATTTTAGCAAGAGAATTCTACAGACAGGTCAGCAATTATTATGAATAAGATTGTTTTTCTATTAAGGTCCACAGGGTTTTGGTGTATTATCTGTTGAACTATATTACATTTCTTTGTAATTTCTTTGGATTTCATCTAGACTGAACAAAAAAGAACCCCAGATTTAGTATTTCTGAGATCATGAGCCCATGTGGTGCTATGTGGGAGATGAGCAATTCTGAGCAGGCCTGAGGGAAATTCAGGCTCCCCATTTGACAGATGAGGTGTCAGAGGGCCAGGCCATGCTGAGTAGCCTCCTGGGCTGTAAATGCTGTGGGGCTTGGGTGCCTTCCAGCTGGGATGGATTTGCACAAAGCACAGCCCACCCAGTGGCATTGTGGCACTATTGTTCAGGCTGAAAGTAGTTGGTGTTTGACCTGCTCATGCTTGGGATGCAATAAAGGGACATCACATAACATCTTTCACTCTCCGTAATTAATGGCCAAGCAGGAGGGCTTCTTAGCTTTGCTGTGAACAAAAGAGTTTTGACTTGCTCTAGTCAGTTAGTATGGGTTGTCAACGACTCTGAAAGGGCTGCTGTGCTTGTTCCGGCTAGAATTTCTTCTTCAGGGTGTTATTGCCCAGGAGATCATGGAGGTAGAATATACTGACGCTGGCTTTCTGCCTCTCAGGGATTCCCCTTCACCTAATCATAAGGCAAATGCCCACTCATGCAGGCCTTTGACAGCTACACAGTCTATGGGTTAGTTTTATCACTAAATAAGCAGATGTGGAAGAGAGTTCAACTCTGTTTAAAAATAACTATCCCCTGCAAAAAAATATCCATGCTTTACTTCAGGTCACAGATGTAGATTAACAGCACTTCAAAAAGATGCCATTAGCTACATGCACACTAGTTTTGCAGGAAAAAACCCAAAGAATATTCCCAGTTATCATAGGGCTGACATTTCAGCTTTACTACATTTCCAAGCAGGGAATAAGGGATTCAGTCGAAGAGGAATTACAAAACTGAAATCTCTTGCAAAGCTTTGAAAATTGAGGCAGACACAAGCCTCTAGTGAGCTTAATGAAGTATCAGAGTGAAAAATGATTTAGCTTCCTAAAAACAGTGCTTTTGTTTTCTGTTTAAAGCAGGAAATCAAAGGCATGTCTTTAGTACTTTATTCTGTGAGGCAGCCAAAAAAGGGTTTGCTTTCAAGCCCGAATAGTGAATATGGAGATAAAGTAGCATTTTTGAGAGCCTTTCATATGACTTTCTCCTTGGTTTAAACACTTGAAATATGGAAGCACAGTGTTGCCACACTCTTTCAGGAGGAAAAGAAAAGGATATAAAATTACTTCAGTGTTTCGTGATGCGATTTGGGAACACAGCACCAGACAAATTTTCAGTTTAAATGGGGGATTAAAGAATGGGATGTGGTCAGAATGAAAATTTTGTTTCCTTCATTTTCTATATGTAAATATGTGAATGGTCCTGCTTCAGCAATTAAATACTACCCATCTGGTTTTTTGAACTTGGAGTGATAGCTCTTAGTAAATCTATTATAAATGTTTCAACCAAAAGAACTATAAAACATCCTGAAGCAGGAAAAACTAGAATTGAGCTTGTTCTTATTCTGTATTAGAGAGCCCAGCATTTAGATAGTTTTGGTTTCCAACAAATCCAACAAGCCCCCTTTACGAGCTCTGGGTTTACCTTCACCCTAGTCTCAATTAACACCTCATTAACACGCACACGTGCTAAGCCCTTACATGTTGACCATCACTTTTGATGCCTTCGTGTGCTTGCATTATTTCCTACAGTTTCATTTGAACTGCAAACACAACCATGGAAAATCCTGCATCAGAAATCATCAGAAAGCAGAAATATTGACACAAGTGAGTTTGCCATTTGCCTCCTCATTATTTGTGCTTCAGTTTCCAGCGAGACGTGGATATTAAATCAGATGTAGAGCACAATAACAAAGGGGATCCTTATCTGTCAGCCCCTACATGTCTGCTTCAAGACTAACTCTTTTCACATATTAGCACCCGCATTAGCTGAGACAGATTTTTTTCCTTCTGAGGACAACAAAAACTAATTAAAAAAAAAAAATCCCCCAAACCAAAACTCAAAACAAGTGATGAAAAAAGTACCCTCTGACTCAGTGCACATTGAAACTAAATGCTCTGAATTTGCCACTGATTGCTGGTTCTCACCAGAATAGCTGAAAATGTGTTCCACTGTGTCAATGAAAGCGTGGTAGAACTTGCAGAGAGTAGTGGCAGAGGTGAGTGGATTGAACAAATCTAATTACTTCATTTGCAGGAGTCAGTCCTCACCTGACAGCTGTCCTCTGCAGAGCATCATGTACCAAATCACTGCTTCCACTCAGACCTGCAGCTAGTGAAGACTGGCTTTTATAATACCACAAGCAGCTAAATTTCTCTGCTCCATGCTAGAGCCCAACCCACCCTCTCTAGACAGCTGTGGCTATTCCTTGTGCTTAACCTTTTAACAAGGAAACAAACAGGAGAGGAAGTCAGGCTGGTAAATATCTACTCCCCAGAAAATGCTTGCTGTCTGTTCACTGCGACTTTTGTGGTTTCTTTCTCAAAGACTTCTCTGCACACCCCTTAAACTTTCTGAGTTCAAAACAGTCAGTATCACCGTCTGTGCTCTGCAACCTGGTCTCTTCCCCTTCAAACAGTTCCTCTTTGGAACAGACATGCACAAGGAAAGCTAGGAGGTGTTTGACTGAAGTCAGATGAATTAATGTAGTATAAAGTCAGTGTAGTGCTAGTCTCCTTATGTCATACATGGTAATTCAACCAAATGGCTCTTGACAAAACCTCTTAATTTAAAGCTGAGTCTTGCACTAGTTGGGACAGGGTTAGCTTCTTGTGAGTCAATAAGGTTCTGCTGCTTTGACTCCATGCTGAGGACTTAGTCAAAGTGTGCAACAATGGTATAAATACCCTTCCATAGGTGGCAGACTTGAAATTGAGGAAATGATAAATTGTATTTGGGTGTTTTGGACCCTGGGTTTGGATGCAATGAAACACTGTTAACTTTGTCACCCACCAGCTCCACCACATCTACTGAAGGAGATAACATCGTGATGGATCCAGACCCCAGAAGCAGGAATAATTAGGATTGCACTGTTTCCATTTTACATTTCTTTTTAATGGCTACCTCCTTTAGCTAAAATCTACATTATTTTACTAAATTGTGGTTTGTTCCATCCTGATCTTATGTTCTGTTTTTCAGAATGAGCTGGCTTGTAACTTGATAGGAAAGAGCCTTTTGTGCTTTTCAGATTTGTTCACTGTTTCTCTCCTCACAAGCCCCCTGGGTTTTGGGCTATCTGCCGTAAATCTTTTCATATATTCCTCACTTAGCTGGTTTTTCTTGTTTTCTCTCTGTGTTAGTCCTTTAAATTAAAAAAAAAAAAATGATGCTTCTGTTAGATTTTGTGAAGGTGAAAATCCATTTGTTCAACCAAAAGTTATTTTTGTGCCTAGATTTTTCCTTTGTTCTTCTTGTATTTATTCAACTTTACCCATTAAGCTGCAAAAAAATGGTAAGGGTTTCTTGCAGTGAAGGAAACAAACAAGGCTGCTGCAAAGAAAACAGGATGCTTCCCTTTCAGGGACTGATCTTTAAAAAGCCCTGGCTATTCCTTGTAAGCACGATCTGACCTGAACCCAGGTGACAGGGTAAGCTTTGAACATCGCTTGTCACAATCGCTTGTCACAGACTTGTTCAGGTGTTAAAACAGTATCTTACTTCGTGAGCAGACACATTAAAATCAATCAATGTCACTCCTGAGGGAGCAAGGCCCTTCTCAGCATGAACTGTGGCTCCACTATTCCAAAGAATTTTGACTTTGATGACTGATTTATTTTTCACAATTAGAAAAAAAGGATCTGTCAGCTTCTGTGCTTACTGACAGAGAAAGCAGTTCAAAGAATTTTAAAGAGAAGCATCCTTGGCAATTATACCTACTAAAAATAAGTAGTGCTTTATAATGCCATTAATTACTGTAATTACAGAGCCTTGAGTGAAGCTTGCGATGGGCGGGGAGCATTTGAGCTTTTTGCATTGTGCAGAGCACAGCTATGAGATATTCAGTTTCCACAATTTATATTTTCTCTCAGATCCCTGAGCATAAATTTCATCAACATTAATATGAATTCAAAACCCCATATCGAAGTGCAAAGGATCTCATGATGCTTTTATACTCTCAGGATCTAAACTGTAATTTCAACCATTAATAAGCACCATTTAGCATTAGATTTGCTAATGTTCTGGCAATTCTATACAAGATGCATTACAAGCTCAGTGAAGACTAAATTGTGGCACTGAATAAACACTTTCAATAATGAAGCAGAAATAAACATTTAACGTTAATTTAAGCACTTTACTTTAAATTTTCTTTTAGATGACAAAACCAAGCAAGATTTGCAAAATTCAAATCATACCATACCAGTAAAAATGAAATGTATTGCTCAGAGATACCAGTAGGAACAAATTCTAGCTGCACAATGTTCTTCCCATCATCAAAATTTTGCTAGGCTCTGGGTTTGATCTGTGGCTCAAAGTGTCGGCTTCTGTCTGTGGCACCACATGGGCCAATAAAAATCAGGTCAGGTACTAGTCCAACACTGATGATATATTTCGAAAAGCCCTGTTCTCATGGTAAAACCCTGTGAAACAGCAAGCAAACACACCTGGCAGGTCTTTGTATACATAAACTAGGGGACTTTTATCAGCATTTTTTTTTTTCAGTTATTCCCTCGCTGAGATAAAATTCCTCTGTTGTGTTACTATGAGAAGTTTCCAGCGTCACCTACACTCGCACAGGCTGCTTTAATCTTGGGTTTCCCAAGAGCAACCAGCCCCAGCCACTCCATGTCTTGTACAAACTGATGGAAAAATCCCCCTGCAACAGCATTTGTTCCTCCAGCCATGTATATCCCACCAAAATGGTTGTGTCAACAGTTACCAAATTATATATATATTAGCTTTGCAAGCCCAGTTTATACTTTGCCATGAAAACAGGTGCAACTGCAAATATTTTCCATTAGAAATGCAATTAATATGCATAAAATTATTTGCAAAGCAATTTGCAAATGAATCAAGGATTAAATTCAATACAGACACCTCTCCCCTTCCCCCACCCCTTTCCCTGTCTGGGTAAATAGAATTTAGAGAAGTTTTCTGGGTAAATTTTTGGAATAGTCTCTTTGACTTTAGCTTGTCATTTTTTCACACTTTTCTTCATTATTAGATAATGAAGATGAGATAGTAGGATTTATTTCTGAAACTGATTTTCACCTACAGTGAGAATCTCCTGATAATAAAGTGGATATATTGTCATGAAGTATGAAATCTACTGTGTCAGATATGAAATAGAGACTAAACAAGGACTGGTCTTCACAGAGCTCCCTACCATTCCAAAGAGGCTACCCCTATGGAGAAAACTCCATGTGACTCAATTGCTTACTGCAGAGAAGAGTCATTATAAATCAGATACACAGAATCAAAGGATCACAGAATAAGCTGAGTTGGAATGGACCCACAGGGATCATCAAATCCAACTCCTGGCCCTGCACAGCACCATCCCCAAGAGTCACACCATGAGAGCATTGTCCAAATGCTTCTTGAGCTCTGTCAGCCTAATGATAACCTGACTGTGAAAGATATTCTTTATTCACATGTGTTTGCTAAGTTATTCTGATTAGTCAGTGTGCCTTTGTTCACTATTGTGCCATTTCATCATCCAAACCACATGGAACAGCTCCTGGTCCTTGGCTGGAGGGCTGAATACCTTTAAAAGCAGAGTGACAGAAAGCAACTAATGAATAACCAGGGCTGGCACAAGCTTTTGTGATCCCATTGGCAAGATGGGGCCAGTACCATGCTGCTCTGTTCACAGACTGGACAGAAAAGGGAGAAGGGGTAGAGCTGGGAAAGAAAGAGGGAAGAAAGTGCACTGAAAAGATTCTTGCTGGGATGGCTAAGGAAGGAGGTGGGTGGAATAGAATCAGCAACTACTATTTCTGGAAGAAGACCCTTCCTTGGAAGTAGTTGCCATCCCACAAATCCTGATCTTGGCTTTCCAGTGCTGTGTATTAAGTAAAGCAGGTGGTGTGGCTCTGACCCATATTCTGATCCATGCAGAAGGTCATCTTACCCATGCCTTGTGCCATTCACCGAAATGATTCTTCCAGTTTAAATATTTAAATAAATAATTTGTGCTAATTTCCTGCATGTCTTTGCAATTCAGACACTCTTCTAGAAGTTGCCATCAGTCATGGTAATGAGAACCACACACTAATTCATACCAAATGTGTTTGTGGGTTTAGTTTTTTTAAAAAAGACTTAGAAGTGGTTCCTTCCCACTATTTTTATACTATTGGAATGATTAATCTATTTTCCATGATCTGTTCCAACTTTGGCTGTTCTGGACACGCATTTGAAAGGGGTCAAAAACTATTCCAAACAGAATTACCTCTGGACTGAGAACAAGACTTCAGCACCAATCAGCCCTTGCATGGTTTCAGCTTGGTTAGCCAGCACAGACATGCTGTAACTCTGGGAGACAAAAAGTTGCACATTCCTGTGTTGGTCTCCCAAGTCTTTCAATTTTTCCTGAATATGTATGAATATGTCCACCCCAAGAAACACAGCTTGATAATCTTTCATTCTCCCTCCTACTACATAATGAATTAGAAAATAAATATTTTTAAAGGGAAGTTTAAATCATTCTTTTGTTGCTGTATCACAGCACCAATAGGTTTTTTTTCTGCAGCTTAGTTTACTTTGATCATGTGTCTCAAAGTTTTGTTATAAATTGACAGTTTGTATTGCTTCTCAGCAGAAAATGATGGTAGGTGGTCAATGAAAGTGAAGATGCAAAAGCTCAAGCTAAACCATTATTATTAACCAATAAGTGAGATGTTTGCACAAAGCATCACAGTTCTGTATCCAAATGGATTTTTGTAGAGCATGAAATTGCATAAAAGTAGCTTTCAAAAGTGTATGAAATTATTTCTTCAGTTGAAATGTAAAATCCATAGATTTTGATGATTTGGAAATAATTGTGTGGATCTTAATTTCTCCATTTCTGTGAAAATCAGTATATTGTGCTTCAACGGAACTAATTTTAAATGAAGAATTGAAGCATGAATTCAATCGAGAAAAGAGTGCTTCATATAGGAGAAGCATAAACTGATTTTTTTTCTCACTGTCATCATCAGTGACAGTCAAATTGGCCAGCACTTTAAATTATCTGAACTACTCAGGTAGTGAACAAATAATGTTATCTGTCTATATCAGTTCACCAGTAGATTGAAAAATTCATTATTTGATGCTCTGCCTTCTCCATTAATTAGTTAATGTTTGTAAAATGCTTTGAAAATGAAAGGAGCTATATAAGCAATGCTATTATCATTACACACTTCAGGGCAGATAAAGAATAAACTAATGAAAATCTGCAGTAAGAAGAATATGGACAAAATTTAGATGAGGTGTGTTCTGGAGGGACTGGGAAGGTGAGTAGGTGGCAAAAGGAAGCTCAGATAGGACTAAATCATTACACTGTGATTCTAAGATTTGTTGAATGCCCAGCATAGAAATAAATTGGTGATCTTAATCCATATCCTAAAGGACAGGGCTGTCCTTCATATCAAGTCATCATCTTTTAATAGACTTTCTCTACAACTGAGAAAAAAGCACCTCTGCAAAGTGTGCAGGGGACGGTGAACTGCCTTCTTCCCCTTTCTGATTCAGTGCTGCAATAGAGGTTTTCTATTTCCAGGGCTTTGTGATTAGTTCTTCCTGATACCACCGACAATTTTAAAAAAAATCTATATTTCTCCTTTTCCAAACAGGGAGTGAATATGTTTCTTAAATTCTATAAAGGGTGAACATTATGAGACTCTGGGGTACTCTACAGTGACAGAAAAAATGTTGAGGCCTTAATAAAAGCAGAAAAGAGGCAGAATTATGGTGTCCTCTGTAGTTTGTGCATCTTCTATTATTTGCCTTAAAAACCTCTGTTCATTAAATCTTTAAAAACAGCTACAATAGCTTATGTTATATTGAGCACATTTCCTAATATGATCAGAATCACAAAATATGAAAACAAAGTGGGCAGGAGGAAAGCAAGTCCTTATCAGAAAGAGGGTGAGGTCAGAAGTTGATCAGAAACAGAAATGAGGAATCAAATATGAATGAATGAGAAAATTTGTGTGGGGACTGGGTTTTGGCACAAAAAAAAGCTGAGCAAATGTGAGCATTGTTCAAATTTATTTTCTATCCCTACCACACTTACTATCCTGGTATGTGATTTTGTTTTTCCTGCTCAACACCTGCTAGTGTTTGCAAGTAAATATGACATTCAATTTTAAGCACCAGTGCATAGCTTTCTTCTTTTAAATTTTTTTTTTTATGTAATGCTCTGTGATTTTGGGTCTAAGCAAAGCTGCAGTGGATAGTAGAGCCACTCTTGACTATAATTAAGGCCTTAGAAAAAAGCCTATGTAGAATATCTATCAAGATGGTTTAAGACATGGTATTGCACCTTAAATGCCTAATGCTGCTCCTTCATGAAAGCAAAAAGAAATGCTTACAGAGCCTGGTTCCTGGTTAGTGTGCTCTCAACTTGCAGATGTGGGTTTATTTTGCCTGGGCACTTATCAGAATTATTTCATTTGTGGTTCCATGTACCCCAGACTTCCTCCTTCAGTGGACAGGGGTGTGTAATTCCTAAGACTGACCCCCTTGTCCACCCAGATCTCTCCTGGCAATAAAGTTTTCAATGTAGGAACTCCAGTTATGAAAGGGAGGGAAGGTAGGGTGACTCCAGAACCTGAGACAAGCACTGATCATCACTGCCTCATCAGAGAACCATGGCTTCACCTCTCTCCTGTGTCTCTGGGAGAAATAGGCTTGACTTCACTGCTGTGGGACATTCCCACAGCCACTGGTGCTCACACAGGCTCCCCTGACTGAGGAGTCCCCACTAGGAATCAGCCATGGCCATTCTATCTCAGCCCAAGAAAATGAGCAAGATGAGTGATAAAGAGTCACAAGCTTCACACCATCAAAGTAAGTACCTAGTCACTCTGGCACATCCAAGAGCCTCCTTTGGGCTTAGCTGTTCTGGCAGCATTACTTCCCCCTCTTCTTTGTTGTCACTCATTGTCATCAGCTACACATTAGGCTGGATTTTTACCAGAGCATGACCCAAAAATTGTCAAGACTGCCCAGGTGAAGTTTAAGCTTAAGCATAGAAGGTACTGATGAAATGTAAATGAATAATCCAGTTTTCAGATTGCTATTTTCCCTTTAGAATAAGGAATTTTCCACGTTTGCTGCTTTCAGAAACTGAGAGAGAGGTTTCAATATTTTGTTATAGCTGTTTGTGAGTTTCTTCCATGACTTTTAAAAGAGTTAAAGATAATGTGTTAATAAGTATTTTAGGAAGCAGACATACTGCCAGTAGTTTCTTTGTAGTTAGTGGTTTGTGGCTGAATTCAGCTTTACTGCTTTCCTTCCAGCCCTCATGGGGCTGAGTTCACAATTTGGTAATTTACTTTTTAACAGCCTTTAATTGTCATTTAATATCTAAAACTCTATTTACACACAACTGCTGAGCTGCTACTAACCATCACCTCTTTTTGATTAACACAGTTCAGTCTGTAAAATTGGTAATTACATGTTTAGCAAGAAGGACAGAACAAAGAAATGCTCAAATTCAGAACTACAACCCCTTCTTTTATTACCTCTTTTTTTTTAAGTTCTGCTTTTATGTCATTTTGCCTCTAGACTTTTGCTCCCTTCTGTGGTTACTTTAGTGCCTCACTGATACAGCTCGTGTAGCCAGCATATCTGGAACTCTCCATGTTTTCACAATTTCCTTCCATAAAACACACTAGTGCTCCCCTCCTGAAAACAAAATCTTAAGAGGGGAATAAATGTTAATGATAGAATCCCAAGGGCAATGGTGTCATTGATTCCAGTAGATCTAGTGTTGTCTTTACAGTCTGATCATACAAACTCTGGGAAGAGGTTTGATGACCTCTTTCTTCCTGAGAATTTTTGCAAAAACTCTTTAGAGAAAATCCACGGATTCTTCTACTCTCAACACATACATGTTGTCTGTTCAAATACCACTGCTCCTTGTTCATGAGTTTTGGAGGCCTGAGTTTAAAATAAGTGCTTGAAAATGTCTTTCCTGCATATCACCTTTTCAAGGATTTACAGCCTTCTGATAATTTACTTTGTATTCTGTGTTTCTACATACATTAGTTGGCAAAAAAAGCGCAAGGGATTTGAAGCAATATTTTTTGCCAAAGTTTCTCATGGAGTGTGTGAAATATGGCTCTTTCAAAAATAGATATCTCAGCCTTTTATACAGGAAAAGTTCATCAGATTAGGGTGTCAAACACGAAAAGCTCATCAGATTAGGGTGTCAAACAGGAAAAGTTCATCAGATAAGGGTGTCAAAGTTAATGGTAAAGAACTTTGACGGTCAGAGGTGTTTTCATTCTACGTTAATAACTCCTAAGTGTTCAAAAACAGTTTTGTCTCATTTTTATCAGAAGAAGGAATAACAAATATTTTCTAATTATTCAAACCAATTTTAGGAAGAGACTAAATCAGCCAAACTTTTGGCATGTTTAATAAATGTGACTATAAACGATTATGTTTATGTGTATATTTTGTCAATACTATCTGCACAGTATTTTAAAAAAATTATTACTACACCTTTAGTCAGGAGATGTAGCAATTAGACCCTGACCTATCTGCCCTGCTAAAAGATATACTCTTTTCATCCTGTAGTTAGAGAAAGAATGTTTCAGTCTGAAGTCAGAGCCAGGACACAATCTTAGACCAAGCCAAACTTGCATGGCCAGTGAAGGCTTAGTAGTTTAATTCAATATTTTGTCTGACTTTGGAAAGGTTTGCCGGTATTCTTGGAACAAAACACAGAAAAGTTCATGTTTATATTCTATACCATTTGCTTTGTCAAGAGAAGGTGACAGAGGAAACACTCCAATCTTAAAAAGAAACAAAATTATTAGTAAGATCATGGAAGAGATAGGCATGAGTGGTAAGTTAAGAGAAAAATTCTTTCCAGAGATAACCTAATACTTGAAAAAGCTCTGAAGTTAATTTATTTTGCTCTTTCCCCAATGATCTAATATACAGATGTCAGCCAAAACTGGGACAAGAAACAGTAGATACAGTTGCACAGGCACTACACTGTGAAAAGAAACAGATTTTAATGCAAAGATAGATGTATGAAGAGATAGATTAATGTTTATTAGAAAGAAATCAGGAGAATTGCAGAAATAAAACCAAGGCTTCCCTTAAAAGCACTGGGCAGTTTTATTTCTCTGCAATTTGTGTTCTGTACATTCAGACCAAATCTATGCTTTTGCAGGAACTCACTGTGAAATTACATAGTATTACCAACATGAAATGCTAGATAACAACGTCAAGGTTGAAAGTCAAATGCTCAGCAGCTGTAAAAAGCCAAAATAAGGGTTACGGGGGCAGCCTCAGTTGGATTCCTTTCTATGTATATGCTCATTTTGAAAAGGAACTTCCATAAAGCTTTAAAATGGCACTGAACAAATATCCTCACCTTCTTGGAAGTGCCTAAACTGTTGTTGCTGAAAATTTCTACTCAGTAACTCCAGCTGATGTATATGATTAACATGACAATGTTGTGTCAATCCACAGGACTACATTTGAGCAAAGTTATAGGCAACTAGGGAAATCAAAGCTATTATTATAATAAAAGGAAGTACCAAGAAATCTCAGCTACAATCTTACCTACTAGTCCTACATATGACGCAGTCCATTTCTTTAATGTGCACTTCTCAATGCTGTTGCAAGGATTAAGAGCACTTTATGTGAACCAAAGTGTAACCAGCTGTCACCAGATTGTGTTTTCTTCATTCCCTGCCTCCAGCAATAGTTCAATTTTAAAGGAAGAAAGATCAGAGTGTTTGGAAGAAAACTCAGATGTAATTATTTTTATAGGCTGCTCTTGTTTCTGTTTTTAAGAAATAGTATTTGACTGTAGTCAAATGATAGACCATATTAAAATATGCTCAATATATCTAGAGCCTGATGCAGAAACAGGTATAGAAAAAAGATAAAAGAGAGAGAACAGAGGTGGCAGTCCTGGTTCACCATTCTGCCTCCTTCCACTTCACTCATTTGCCTTGACTGTCATATGGATGGTGGGAGTGCTGCTCATTCTCTACCTCTGCTTAAGTCTTGGCTTTCTTGAGCCAAAATAACAAAAACACTTAACAAAAAATCTGATATTAATTTCAGTTGTCCCTGCTGTTAAACAAATATATTTCTTAGAAAAGTTGGAGAGCAGGAAAATTATTTGTCAGTTCTATTCTTGCTACATAAGTGCATCTTATTTATCCTCCTTTTTTGCCTTTCTTATGTGACTTCCTAGATGAAGGCCAGCCTTAGTTGTTGTCAGTGTTTGCCCTGTATCTTATTTATTATGCTTTCTCTGTGTCATACTTTTACAAGATAGTTTGAGGACACTTGAGTTAGTTTCTAAATTAGTTTAAGGACATTTTAAAACTGTAAAGGGGACAAAGAAAAACCATGCCGGTGTTGCATTTTAGACTTTGAGGATCCATATTCTACCCTGTTACCTCTCTTTTTCTTATTACTCTTCCCTTTTTAATTTCTTCCTCCTACTCTTATCTGAATAAACTGTTGTGCCTGGAACACTCAGAACAGTCTCCTTGCGCTTGGCCACTCTGTAATCCCGTGGATTAGAGAGTCAGGCTGTCCTCCCCAAGGCACTTCCCTTCCTCACTGCTGTACAGCCACATACCGAATCCCAACTCTGCTCCTCCTCCTGCAGTACATCATGAGGCTGTGCACGAAAACACTATGTTCCTCTTCGTACCTCAACACTCAGTCTGCCCCAAGAAGTGCGTCAAAATCACCACAAAACCCTACAAAAGGACCAAGGAGTCACCCAATGAGTCTCTTCCAAAAACGAAGGCTCCAGAGACTGAGTCCACCATTTCCACTTGTGAAACTCTGGGTCTTCAGAGTTATGACTTTTCCAGATTTGTAGCATCTTACCAGTCAATGGTGACACACACAGGTGTCACTACAAAGAAATTAGTAAGTCTTCTTGCTGATGATGCACAAGAAAAATCAAGAGCTAAGCTCACTCTTTCTTACCTCTTCCCTCTTCTTTGGAGCACTCCTCCAGCAGTAAAAATTGATTTTAATTATACACGTGAAAGAACTGCTGGTTTTACCTAATGCCTCATTTAAGAATTTTCTGATTTTTGCACCATTTAGCTATAATTTCAATATAACTATGGTGTGTGTCAGTGACAGAGAAAATGTTGCATTAAAATTACAGGTTATATAGCCGAGGAGTAGTGTGCGATTCAGATTGTGGCCTTAGTATCCATTATCTGATTATTTCCTTGCCAGCACACATACACACAGGAACAATTGGTAATTTAATGAAACAATCATATCCATGCAATCTGTTTAAAATACAATAACTTAATAATACCATCCACATAAAGTTTTACACTGTAAGTGCATTACTTCTGGAAGATTCTGCAGAAGAAATTAAATTGTAATCGAGTAATTATCTAATGAAGTGTTACACAATACATTTTTACCAGCAGTAAAGTGAGAAACAGAACTAAACCAGACAAAATAAACCTTCTCCAAAGTGATAAAAAGTTTCAACTTTGCAATATCAAAACAATGGCAAAGTCTACTCACTCTTTCCGTCTCAAACATTTTATATAAGAGCCATAATGTATTTGTCCCACAATTTCTACATGCAAATTCATCAGAACTTCTCTGAAAATGATAGGAACATTAAGTTAGCTTCAAAACACGTCTGAAAATACCATTAATCCATTAGGGTCTGTAAGGGTAAACTGAGGCACAAAGAAGTTGTCTAAATTATTCAATTTCTGAAAAACGTCTATTGCTTTCAGTAATACATGGGAGAAAATCAATATTTTGACTTTACATCCAGATTTCACATAGTTGCTTCTTCGTGTCCCTACATAATTCTGTGTATTTGTTTGCTACTGTCACACTGGCAAGAAGAAAGCTGGGGCTCCATGGGAAAATGGGAGGGAACACAGCCAGGACAGGTGACTCCAAGTGACCAAAGGGGGTATTCCAGACCATATGACATCATACCTAGAATATAAAGCAGGGGGAAAAAGGAGGGAGGGAGGGATGTTTGGAGTGATGGTTTTTGTCATCCCGAGTCACCATTACATTTGGCAGGGCCCTGCTCTCCTGGAGGTGGCTGAACACCTGCCTGTCCAGGGGAAGCAGTGAATTATTATTGTTATCAGGGCCCTGCTCTCCTGGAGGTGGCTGAACACCTGCCTGTCCAGGGGAAGCAGTGAATTATTATTGTTATCAATTCCTTGTTTTGCTTTGTTTGTGAGCCTGGGTTTTGCTTTTCCTATTAAACTGTCTTTATCTCAACCCATGAGTTTTCTAATTTTTTACACTTCCAGTTCTTACCTCAATCCCACTGGTGGGGGAGGGAGGGAGTGGCTGTTTGGTGCTTGGTTGCTGCCTGGGGTTAAACCATGACAATTACATATAAATGAATTGTACTGATACATTTCATAAGTCCTCAATGAGATGTCTGACTGCTTCACTTGGCTTTATTCTAGCAAAATCACCATTCTGAAATAGTCTGTTCAAAATCCTTTCTGAAATTCTTTACATCAGTCATACAGTGCACACTGTTCAGCTCAGTGGAAACTGGCTCAAGGTGCTGACCCCCCACTTGCTGGCCCAAACTACTGTGAAGGTCTCTTCCTCAGGTTGCCTAGAATTCAGCTACAATTCATGTCTGCCTGTAAACACTGTACTCAGTAAAAGCTGTGTGCAGAAACAGTTGTGGACAGTGTTCTCAGCTAACTGCCGTACACAGGGTCTTGGTATTTCATGCCCAACGTAAGCATGAAAAAAATGGAATAAAGGTGTAAATTCAAAATAATCCAGAACACTGAAACTGTTTAAAATCTGTCAGTGATCTGGAGATGGCTCTAATTTCTGTAAAGAAATCTAAGCCTTGAAAAAAGCTTTTCATCAGACCTTTGAGAGCCAGTGGAGAATAAATCCCAAGCCCATATAGAATATTTCACCCATGAAGGGTGAGTATTATGTTTCTCTCGTGAGTGTAAAAGCTCCATAAGTCATGGCTGCGAAGGCATGAATGAATTATGAAGGTCTTTTGCTTTAGTAAAAGAAGCAGGATCAGCATTTGTACACAAGACATTCTATTTATTCTACCTATTTCTTGATCTGTTCATTTAAAATTGTTTAATACTGACAGTTCTACCAGTAAAGAAATGATCATAGAGAAAAATAGATCAAATTCATTAGAAACACATAAAATGGGTTTCTACAGGTGATCATAAGTAATGTTGATTTCTGCAAATGGTTCTCAATTCCATATTTCAAAGAATGGCAGGCATTCACAAGACTATCTTGTTTCATTTACTGCTGCTCTTTTGAACCAAATGAGACAGGGAACCTCAGAAAATAAATAATTGTGAGACAGTGCCATCAGAATTGGAGACTGAGGAAAAAGAGAGCTTTTGCCTTCAGAAGGTCTATTTCATCATTAGTTCTTATACTGAATCAGATAGAAAGAGCAAATAACAATGCTTTTGTGAGAAAAAAATGTTGAGAACTGTGTCAATGGAAAGAAAAATACTGTAAAGTTATGTTTCAGGCTGGGTCATCAATGCTTTCCATGATAGTGCAGGGTCCCACGGGGCCTCAGGGCAGCTGTGGTTCCAAGTTTCTCACACCCTTCCCTTCCACACTCTCTTTTCAGAATCCCCTTACAGTCTGAAAAGGATCTGGGCAGACCCCAGCACACCTTGGCTTTCCCTGTACTTCACTGATCTGTTGTCAGGAGTGACGGAATTCTGTTCAACTATTTCTTTCCATTCTTATAACTGAAAATCCTGAAGTTCATCTTTTCCCACAGAAAACTTTCTAGCAGACATATTATTCATCTTCAAACTTTCTACCAGAGACTACCCACATGTAAGAGGGAAGATACATCAATGTTATGAGGCAAGACAAGGAAAGAAGAGCAGGGGAAGTGAAGACCAAACCATTACAAGGCTAATAAAGAAGCCCCTGCAAACTTTTAAAAATAGAAAAATGGTTTTGCTGCATCTATGCTTCAATATTTCACCATGCATCACCAAATAAATTTCAGTGAGACACTAGAGGGAACAATTTGACCTCCTTTTAAAAATTTTCATACTAGCTCTGGGTGACATATCCTTTTCATAATAATTTTTAAATTGTTGGGGTTTTATGTTATGTTGAAATGCAGTTGTGGCAAGCCCTTTTCTTCTTACTCTCCAGATGACCTGAGATCAGGCCAACTCAATGCTTTTATTGAGTCTGTCTTTCTCTTATAGATGTTTCCAGCTACCCATCTAATCCTTCCTTCCTAGTGAACAAATGAAAGTGTCTGTTAAACAGGAGGATGAAATGTCACCACAGTCCCTCTAGGGAATGGCAGTCACTGTCCACTTCCAGCTAAGTATATGCCATGTGGGAAGGAAGTACTGAACTACCTTTCCATCTATTCACATGATAGACTCTACACCCTGAAGTAACATGACCATAAAAAAGTCCTTTGCAGAGAACTTCCACAGCTGATGCTCTAGAAATGTGCTGCCAAGATGACACCAGAACACAGATATTAATTACCTTATTATTTGATTTTCTTTATCCTCAGAGTCTTCCCATCCAATTTTATACTCTGCTCAACTCTCAATCCAAAACTGGCATCAGGCTGGCTTATTAGCTTTGAATAAGTGTGAATCCCTCTTTATATCAGACAAGCCTAAAGTGGAACTCACTGGAGGAATTGCAATAGACTTGTAGCCATCTGACACTGTTTGTTCTTTTATTTTCTTTTTCTTTTATTTTCAGTCATTCAAACAACTGATACTTTTATTGTCTGGTATCTCTTTACTCACTTTAAGGCAAAAGGCTGCAAAATACTATATACTTCAGTGTATAATGAAAATCTAACCACAAAAAGACGCCAACCAAAACCCAGTTCCTTCCCCAAGAAAAAAACATTCCCCTCCCCACCAAAAAAATCCCCAAACCAAACAACCAAAAAACCCCACAAAACAAAACACACTCCCCCCTCCTTAGTCACCAAACAGCTCCATGTCTAATATGATGACAAGTGAAGGCAACACACACTTGTGCGAACATAAGCTTTTCAGATGCCAGTTGATTTTGGGATTAATTGAGCCGTTTAAAGTGAAGAATCTATTTGAAGAACCATATTTGATGCCTGTATCTCTTGTGCAGAATTGACTTTACTTCTTCACCCCATCCTACAGACACAGATCACTGAAAACAATGAACATATACCAAATTGGATGGCTTGGTCTCCTTCTTCTTTCTCAGAAGCAGTTCCAGATAATAGTGTTTTGATTAAAAGGAGGTATTTTTATTTGGTTAATTGGTTTCTTGTTCTCCCAGAACTTCAAGAAAGTGAAAAAGAACCAGTGGAAATGTTTCATGAAAGTTCAGAACTGTTTTGGCTCTACGAGCGTCATCAGTAATTGCAATTTACCTCCTGAATATAATCATCCAGCCTCTCAACCATTTTTAAAGCATACAAACTAATTAATGAAAAAAATTAAAACAGGCAATCCAGATTTCAGATGGAGAATGAAGTGCATACTTTCAGCAGCAGTCTTTTCAACTACCTTTTATGCTTAATCAGATGCAACCAAATCCCAGGAAAATATGTCCAGTCCACCCACAACTCATTTAGCACAAATCCTGACACACAGGACAATATCACTGATTAATTATTGGCAAATAATATGACTGAATTTGGCCTCAAAATAAGAGGAGTTTACAGATAGCAAGAGGACAGATTAGAGACATGCAGGAGAGGCATCAGTTAGAAGCTGAAACCAAAGGATTAAAAGCTGATCCAGAAACTAAAGGGATAAAGCTCAGATTATAAAATAAATAAAAATTTATATATCCCCAAAGGCTCATCTAGAGGAATGGTTATTGACAGAGATGGGTAGATATTACTTCAAAAACTCTAGGTTGGGAATCCATTACTATGAAAAATCCATAAGACATTCCTGCCATGTGCCATGTTATGGCTGAAAGAATTGCTCTAAACAAAGCTAAATTTGTCCCGAGTCTTCTGGTGTATGCTGAAGGCTTACAGCCCAAAAAAGCTCTGATCTAACTAGTGCTATGTTCCTGACAATGCCTGCGGGCTCTGGGAAGCTGTGATCCACTGAAGCAGTGCAGATTTGGCTGATGTCTCTCCTGTTTCAAGGGTAGCCTCCATTCAAAGGAATGAGAAAAAGGTTAGTCTGGCAGTGCGGTGACATTTGGCAGTGTCTCCTGTGGGTTCTTGATGGCCAGCAATCAATGATAATATAGTAAATTCACTGCTTGTCACATGGCATTTTCAGGTAGCTCTAAAGTCTGTTTCAAGGATACCAGGCATATGAAGAAATATTTTAAAGGTAAGAAGGGCTGAAGCTCTGAGATATTTTTGGCCCACTGCGATAAGATGATCTCCAGTTCCTGTTTCACACTTTGTGTTATACACTACAGCATTTATGGATAAAAAGACACCTAAGTACATTTTCTCTGCTCAGTTTATCTTTTGATCATCTGCCTAGTAGCTCCTAAATTCTGAAATGGGCTGTAGGGACACAGTCCTGCTGCTACACTGTAGCACCACTGAGAGCTGCAAAACCACATCTGAGCAAAATACTTAGAGGCTGCACTTGTGTTGCCCTGCCTGCTGTGCTGTGGCCTGCATGCCTGCAGAGGAAGGGAGTGCAACACCTTTGCGGAACCACCACAGCTGCAACAGGAATGCTAAATGTTTGCAAACCTTACTCTTGGGCTCGCTGTTCAACAAGGCACCATACAAAGTGTTACAAGTCTGTTGCAGACTCAGAAATCCTTGGTGATTTTAAAATATTTTCTAAGGTTCCAGCACACTTCTCCTCCTTGCTGGCTCAGGTTGAAAAGCCAGATGGCTGGCAGGAATGACCTCAACAGCAGGGAGAGCTCCTGCTCTCTGATCCAGTTTGCTGCAGTTGACTGATGAGTGTCTTGGACTTATTTGTTGTTTTTCGAATTTCCACTATGATCTTTCCAAGATGTTACCAGACTGAAAAATATTATACTGAACACAGATGGGCATGTTGTATTTTTAGCAGAAAATTATTTAATTAATATGGTTTATGTAAATTTAGAAACTGTTTAGAATGCTTCATTCTCAGTGCAATATTCAATATTTGCTTAATATCTTGTCAGACAGTAATTATATTCCCAGATAAGAATTTATACTCAACTGTAGCAAAATTGTTCTTACCATTAATTCTGTCACAAACAGGGAAAGATTAACTGTACTATGCCTGGCATGGATTATTTAGCAGTGCACAGACTATCAGTATGAAAATGCATGCATCTTCTGAAAAATGTATGGAGTAAAAAGGATTGTAATTCCATCAAGCATAACAAGATGTAACTAGTTTAAGAAAGGAAAAAAAAAGAGGAGGAAATAAGGCCTTTAACTAGTGTCTAATAACAATTAAAACCATAAATAGATTTTTTTTTTTTTGTTTTAGAGACAAAATAAGCATTTTTTTAAAAGCTATCTTGACCATTATTCAAATGTTGTAGGAATATCTTTGATCTGGTTCATAACTATTCCAGTGACATTCTTCATCACCTGTAACTGGCCTTAATTATAATAACTTGTACTAAATCAGATGCATATTCCATGTCAGGAATAACCCAGAAGTATATCTGGTTTGCTACTACAGGTTCAAAATCTTGGAATATTCTGGGCTTGTGCTATTAAGAATGTTCTGGAGTCAAAGTTCACTGTAGTTCTTAGACTGATTCATTTTTCACTGGGGAAACATCAAAATCCTGCCTGCCATACACTTCTCACTCAGCTAATATGAACTTCTCCTAATTAGAAATAGAAATGAGAAAAGCATGTACCAAAATCCCAAATTGTTTATCTAGTCTTCTACAGATTCAAAGCGAAGAATGCCAATAATGTAAAGGCCTTTAAAAGGATATTTTGCCAATTCCAAACACTGATTTCCTTCTTTCTTCTGTTCTTCCTTAGTCTTTATATAAGCCCATCAAAACAGTACAAAACTGTACTGGTGCTTGACCAGTACAGGCTTTGTGCAGCTGCACAGCTCACACAAAACAATATGCTTAACCCAGCATCTCTTCCCAACTCAATGCATGAGAGTTTATTCCATCATAAACTTCTCCCAGACAGTATAGCTGGTCTCCAAACTGGCATGTCAATTAATGTTTACAACTGCCAAAAAATGAACTGTAGATTTAATTCACACAGTAAAATGGAATCAGCACAGCCCAGGGAACTGTATTCTTCTGTATACTTCTGACACTCCCATTATGATTTTTGTGCTAGTCCACTTAATACTCTTTATTCATTCATGCCTATAATAAGAAAAAAAACCACAGCTGTTGAGTTTGTCCAGTGCTCACAGCTCCCTAGTGCCATTCCTCTATATCACCAAATAAATGCATCTTGTTCTTGCCTGTGTAATCTATCATTTTGTTTTGACTCATTTGTCTCTGCCTTTTCCTTGAAAGACAATGTCCTTTTAATCACACTCTCATGCAACATGCTTTCCAGTAAGAAATTCTTAAAGCTTCAAAAAGGTAGCTAAATACTGCTCCCCCATAATAATCTCTCAACTTCAGTGGCCTGACTTTGGTTTCCATTAACTCTGCGGCAAAACTTACAGTTTTCTGTGGAAGAAAGACCTTTTAGGACTTTTAGGATGTATCCAGTAACATGATGGATTAGTTACCAACATCTGCAGCTGTCTCCAGAAGAGCCAATACATTTATGAAGCACGATGTGGCACCAAACTAAAATAAAAGCTAAAAGTGTTACAGCCATCTTTGCTTAGCACCACTGCCTTGCAGAAGAGGGACATAGTTTAGGTGCAGCATCATCAAATGGAGGCACACCCCCATCAGGTGAGGTCTGGTCCCCATTTTGGAGCCAGCCTTTTGGGTTCTAGCTCAGGGATCTCTGCAGTGTGTCCCCTTTTTTCCCCCTCTATATACCTTATTGTACAGGACACCAGAAATCAAACTGACACTTACTCTGATGCTTGTGAGAGATGAAGGAGACTTGGTGAATGATTCACCACCTTATTTTTCAAAGTACATGTACTTTCTCCTGCAAAAATTAGCATCAGCATTAAAATATGAAATGTTTGAAAAAAATTGCATAAAAATTATTGTTACACTGTAAAACTATCCTCCTTGAATATCACCTTGATCAGATAGTTGTGCAGAACTAGGAAGGCTGAGAATGAATGAATCATCTCATTCTTAGCTCCGCATTAGTAATTTGATGCCTCCATATAGCACCTTACCTGCATATTAAAGACATAAAGGAGCTTCCAGTTTCTGCAGCTCACCTCAGAACCTGTCTGAACAAAAGAAAGGGTTTGCCATCTCCAATCAGGACATGGGGAGGATAGAACCTAATGTTTAAGTTTGTTGATGATCTAAAATTGAGTGAAGGAGTATTGGCAATCACTGATTCAGTGCATAAAAATTCTTAATATACTAATTCCCTTTCAGCTCTTTTTTCACCCCCACTCTCCTTATTTCTTTGGAAGAGAGTTTATCCTTTGCAAAATTACTCAGAGCTTCTCATTTCCACATTTAGCATAGGAAGACACCTCACACAAATATTTTTTCTGATTCTGACTCAAAACAAGATCCTACACATGGCAATGCCAGTTCCTTTGGTAGTCATTAGCAAGGCACATCCCTAACAATGATTAGGTTTGTAGGACATGTGGGAAAGTATCAGTGTAAAATCTATTCCCACTTCATGCAATTTCTCTTGCAAAAAGAATGAATGAAATGTTCTGATTGCAAATCCAGAAGAGTTTTGCTGAATTTAGCAAACATGAGGTATGTGAATAAGAGTCTAAATTGGCTCTGGGAGGGATGGCACATAGGGCAGGTGCATGGAAATCAGGGTGTTTGAAGTCAGAACACAATCTGCTTGCAAAGGTGACCCTATGGATGAGGGGCTTCACAACAGTTCTCCAGTGTCTGGGATGAGGTAAAAGTGAAAATACTATCTGAAAGTGCAGAACTGACAGAGCCATGAGAAACGTGATTAAAAGCTCTGAAAGGTGACAGTAATGCCCAAAAATGTTCTGGTTCTTCCCTGCTACAGTGACTTTGCAGTGAGGTACTCATTTAATTTCTGAACACATTGAAGAACTTTATATATGGGAAGAGATTAAAACATGTAGAAAGGTTCAATTGCAAAGTTAAATTTGAATTTTTGTTTTAAAACACTTATTAAAGGCAAAAGTAGCATTTCCTGCTTCCACCTTAATGAGCTAGTGACAATTTTTCCACCCCATTTGGGTTTCAACACTTCTTTTTTTACAAGCACTTATTCTAGCTGATGGGGAGCAAGGAAGACTCCTGCTCATCCATATATTCCTGGTGGAACTGCCTCTCTCATGCTTTACAGCTGTGCAGAAACTCTAAAGAGAAACTTTCACAAAAGTAAATTGAGTTTCTAACTCCTTCTTCATCTATATCTACAAACTAGAGATATGCATATAAAAAGTTGTAACACCTGATTATACTTTGTAGTAAGAGTGTGCAGCAGGCTTGAGGTTCCTTATTTGAGGACAAGTCAGTCTGCAAAATATTTCATGTTTCTGTACAGCAACTCAGAAGCATCACTTCTGCCACTGCCAGCATTGCCCAAGAAGTAACAGAACATGAGAGTGATACATATTTCTGAGCAGGACCTTCCCCTTTTCAGGATTTAATTTCCCTGTTAAGTTCCAGATGAAAAATGAGCTACTGTTCTGTTGGGATTAAATTATGGTTTACTAAATTTGAAAAGATGGAATTGCCCCAGACATGCACAGATCTAAACTGTACAATATTTTAATACACTACTGAACAATTACATGAGTAGCTTCATTGAATTTGGTGGGATTACTCATTCCAGCAAGGATTCAGCTAGCACAGTAGGAGCTTACAAATTCAGTTCATAATTTTTAAGGCTGTAGATTGGAGAATGACACAGTTAATATACTTTAGCCTGAAGTTCTGGTGATTAAAAAGACACACATTTAAGCAGAAATAATCAGAAGAAGAACTCTTAATTAGATATTTCTATGACTATCAATAAATTACTTTGAGATGCCTTGTCAATGAGAAGTGTTAAATAAATGTAAATTTCTTTCATGCTATTAATATTATTTATCTATTTAATCGAAAATACCCCGAGATTTTTATTGTATTTAGATTAGTAAAATACTAGATATAGAAGGCCAAATATTTCCTTGTTGAAAGCTTTTGAAACTAATAGTTACAGCACAAATGAATCTGGCCCAATACCTAGAGGACACTAGATTTGTTCATCGTAGAAAAAGGAGACCAAGGGGTGACCTCCTTGCTGCCTACAGCTTCCTCATGTGGGCAACCAGAGAGGGAAGTGCTCCTCTCTTCTCTCTGGTGTCCAGCCACAGGACATGAGGGAACGGGTTAGAGTTGCATCAAGGGAACTTATGGGATGTTAGGAAAAGTTCTTCACTTGGGTGAAGGGTGGCCAAGCACGGGAACAAGCTCCCCAGAGAAGTGGTTAAGGCTCCAAGCCTATCAGTGTTCAAAAAGGGTTTGAACAACACTCATAGATATAAGGTTTAAATTTTTAGTTGCCCTGTATTGAGACAGGATTTGTGGGCCTGATGATCCTCATGGGTCCCTTCCAAGTCGGTATAGTCTGTGAGCCTATGACCTTAAATATCTATTATGTTACTGAAAACAGAAATCAATGCTACTTTAGCTTAAGAAATATTATTTTCTTATATAATCCAAGATCTCTGCCTTCATCACAATTTCATATCCCTTGTCACTTTGTACTCCTGGTTAATTTTCAAGTGCACTTCTTGAAATTTAAATTTTAAAAGGTTTTTTTAAAACTTTGTCCTGTTCTCTCACATTAGTTGACTCAATTCCATAAAAAATTGTCATCAACAGCTTTTCTATATGAAAATACTTTCTTATAAGACCTTTCAGGTTGGAAGACTCAAACGTTTTGCTGGAAGGGAGGGAAAGAGCTAAGATAAATGTGTTAAGTAAAAAAACCCAACCCAAGAAACAGTAGGAAGGAAAGTTTCGGTCTTTTTTGTTTGCTTGTTTCAAAAAAGCAGGTGCTTGGAATAAAAATGTTAGGTGTAGACGAAGAAGAGGGAGAAGGAAGTGTTTTGAAATGATAGCAAGACATGGAAGCGTAAACATACAATGTATTCCAGTTTGTAATAATACTCAACAGAAGGATCAAAGAATTGATCAAAGAACTACTAATACTCTTCTGCATTTATTTTATTAAATTAGTGACCTGTGTTATGGGTCTCCCACCTTAACTTATTAGTTTCAGACATATGAAGCAAGACCAGATGAGTAGTGCATGTTCCAGGGAGGTCAGAGCAGGTTAACAAGGAGTTAAGGCACCCTGCCCACTCTCTTTCTTTGATTACCAGATCCTGAAGAGCCTCATACTTGAGAGAGGAGTTTCATGCTAGGCAACGTGAAACGTCTAAGCAGTGTTTGCAGTGAGTGGTACACCTGTGCCCTCAGAAGGACTCTCCAGGAGAACAGCAAGTAAGGCAAAAATCTGTCACTTAGAGCATATGGCAAGAAGGAGGGGGTGGGATGGGATAAACCTGGATCATTAAATGGACACTAGAGATCTCTAAGGGAGGTTATAGAGTTGGAGGGACTTGATGCTGGCTGTACCCTGCAGTGCTGATTGCCATAGCAAGCTTCTCTTTCTGTATGAACATGAGGAAATTTAAAAGCCCGATTTTCTGGAAACAGTTATTTTACTGGTGCTTCCGGAGGAAAAGGTGTCCTGCTTATCGTCAAAGGTAAAAGTAGAAATGACAGTCCAGACACAGGTCAAGGTGTAAGCATTGCTACAAGACATCCTGTGCTTATGACTCTTTCACAAATTGGCACTCTCCACAAAATGTAGAATGTCCTACTCTCCATGTATTTTCCCTAATTAAGGATTATTAAGAGCTCTTCAAAATCAAAGCACCTTGAGATTAGGTTTGAATAAGCAGAGGACAGTGCTTTGGTGCAGAAGATGGAGAGACTGGTTTCAATTTAAGAACACATTAAAGAAAGTATGAAGAGGAGCTGCATGGAAGAGAGGAGCAATTTTGGAACACATCTGTGCATTTGCTAGCATAGTGTACTGAAAAAACATTTTCACATCAGATACCACCCTGAGGTCTGCTTTCACATTCCATGGAATTATGTAGATGTTGTAAACCAGAGCATCAGAGTTGATACCAATCTCCTAAACAAATAGATGCACCATCAGTTCTATCAGTACTGGTTAGATAATTTAAAATCAGAAACAGAAATCTCCATTCAGGAGACAGCAACACACACGTATATATATATATATATATATTTAGTGTAATATCTACACACTACACTTGAAACCCAAACCTAAAAATGCATATTCCTCGAATATGTATCACAAAAGTAATTGGTTGCTATTTAAAAAGAAAACAATGGCAGCAAATGCACAAGTGAAGGTGATACACGTATATAATGGTTACATTCATGCATTGAGGAAGAAAAGTAGTAATGAATGTTCTTTGGATGATGCTTATTACTGTTTACATCAGAGCAAATTCCCATTTAAATGCTAATAATTGTAGTGAAGATTGTCTTGAAGGAACAGAATGATGATCCCAAGGGACATTCAGAGATTTATATTAGATCTGGACTGACAACAAATTACCACTGTCTCTTTGAAAAGAATCACCAAAGCATTAAAGGATGAATTTGCTGAATTCAATAAACAATTTTCAGGTGATTTCATTAGATAATGAGAATTTACTAGATTATCTGAAAATCCTAAAAATGGAGAAATAGTGACAAGTACTAACAATACAATACAATGGCAACATTCATTTCCAATCCTAAAACCAGATTTGGGACACTTACTTCTTAGGAAACACTACATTGAATTACATTAGGAACTCTGATCTTGATTTTAGAGGGTAGTTATATTAGAAATATATTTTTCTGATTTCAAGTGCTTTGGATTAGTTTCTTTGCAACACAGTCCTAATTCACTAATCATTTGTAACTCCTCTAAAATCCCCAATAATGCTTTGAATTAACATCTACCTGCTTTATTAAATCACCTGGCTTAAAGCTGAGTCAGAGGTGGCTCCTTCCCAGGGTCCCATTCAAGGCATTGATTCTGCATCAGGGAAGCCATTCAGGCATCTGCTAACACTTTTAGCATGGACTTTATTCAAGAACATAAACCCAGTTGAAAGTGGTCAGAGTAAGGATGGCTAAACATGTTGTGAGGACTTTCTCTGCTTGCTTTAGCCTGCCTCAGGCTTGCTCTGTTTGCTCTCCCCTGCGTAAGCAGTCATTCTCTCCTTCTTCCCCAGACACCTCCAAAATCATAAAATTTTGCCATAGCTCATCTCAGTTTTTTGGGTTTTAGGTAGCTTCCTCCTTTATTTACTATGTACAGGCTGTTCCATACTCTACTACTATCCATCCTTTTATAGAAAACAAATCTCTAATCAGCAAAGTCTTCATTGAACTAATTAATTCTTGAATATATACAAGTAGGTGCAGAACAGAAGCTCACAGAGTGGTGTTCATGGCAACAGCATAATACTGCACTATGCTTTACTTCAGTAACTATTTGGCTGTTTTTATTTCTCCACCTACTTCTGCAGTGAACTTGACAGTACTGGCTGGGTATAAAATCTTCATAGAAACATACGAATTAATTTTGTCCTGTGTTAAGACAGACACACATCCTTTTCTTTCACCAACTGCTATAATAATACTAAGAAGAAATGTAACAATGCCTCAGATCTGCTGCTATACTAGACTGTATACCTGGTCTTGCCCACAGAAGGAGTTACAGAAGAGAGGAAAGTCCTAGGGACCTCTCTCCCTATGGAATATTTCTGTTCTACATGTGGCCTGAAATGATCTGCAAAATCTAAGTCTTCAGTAGAGAAAATGTAAATTCTTTGTTAAATAAATGACTGTGGGAGGTTTCTGTGATACTAGAGCTGAACAGTAGATAAAACACCGAGAATGAGATTAATAGTATAAACAAAAAAGGCAATAAAGTTTAAAGAAATTGGAAATAATTATCTGCATAGAAAACAAGAAAGGAACAGGAAAAACTGGAAAGCTCCTTGGTGTCAAATTTTTGGATTTTCTAAGCAGTTTTGTCTCTAAGACTGAGACAATTAAAAGTTTTTAAAAGCTCTTTGGAAAATAGGTAACACTGAGCATCTATGCTGAGCAAGGCAAGAGAATTCCTGTGCATAAATCTAGAAATAAGGATATATGGGCAGCAACATCTGCCCATTATCTGGAATAGGATAAGACTCACAACAAAAAACAGCAAAAGCAGCAGGAGATGTTAGCTATAAAAGCAATACAATCCTGATTTTTTCCTGACTAAGGGAAAGACATCATTTAACTTCATCGGGTCTAGGATCTGGCACTAAGTCCTATTATACAGGCCAGATGTAAGGAATTTATTCCCCTTAGGAGAAAGCAGGAGAAGCAGATGGCTGTTTCTAGCAAACACATTGCAAGCCATAGGAAGAGTCTGTCTGTATTTCCTGTGAGAACTAAAATTTCACTAGAAATAAGAACATCTTTAAAACCAATGCATTCCTTTAATGGCTCAGAAAACAATAACTTACTTATTATCTCATCATGCCTAAAGGTATTAAACACTGTATGCTAGACTTGTTCCTTTGCTTCTCAATTCTTTCTGTACTTCAGATGGTGGATGGTCTCAAATTTTGTACTGCTGTACCCTAATTTATTTTTAATATCTCAGTGTTATAGTGTTCATCCTGCAGGGCACATTTAGCTTTAAGTGGGTAAGTCCCGTTTAATTCAATGGCCAATTGTGTACTCAAATAACTTGCTGAATCTAAGCCATTTGCATCCACCAATAAAAAGTAACAATAAGTTACCCTTTTCTCATTTGGGGCCTGAATGTTCATGGGTAACTCAGCAAAAGACTGATATTTGAAAATACAGTGCTTGTGCTGTTTCATCACCCTTTTCACCCTTTGCTAAACAGAGGTTGGAAAATCCATATCTAACAAATTAATGTATCTTGAATCTTGGCTTTTCATTTTCCTCCTCATCTCACTATGAGTTTGAGAATACTGTTTGCATTAAGGCAGCATCTAAAAGTGTTCATTAGTATCAAAACTCTATTGAAAAACCCCTTTGTCCTCGTCTGTTCTGTATTTGCTGTGTAGGACACCTTCCATGCCAATCCCCAGGATGTGTGCTGACAGCAGAGCGTGGCTGAGAACAGCCCCTTGTGATGTGGTGGTTCCTGGGCTGAGCCAGAGGCTTTCCACTGTGGGTTGTGACCAGACTGCAGGAAGAATCTGAGACACTTGCAGGAAGGATATATTTTATTCAAAGGTGTACTGCTCCTAAAATAATAGCAAAGGGGATACTGGGAATTGCCAGCCCTAGGAATTGCGATTTATTATAAAAAAGTCCAAGGAATGTATTGCTTTTCGAAATTGTGCTACTATAAAATATCCTCTTGAAGCTTGCTAAAGTGAGATCTAATTTAAGGCATGTCACTGCATCTGTGCTTTACATTGTTCTCTGTAGATGTTACAGCAAGAGTTACAAAAGATCACAAGTTGCCATCATATTTTTCTTATGACTAACAATATGGCTTAAAGAAAAAGAAAGGAAACCTTAACTCATATTCTTCTTCCCTGGGGTTTATAAAAAACAACCAACCTTGTAAATGTTATTTTCATTGCCTTGAGTTTTATATCCTTTACACCTAAACCAAAAGGAAAATGTTACATTGTTCAAATAGGATTTCAGTGGCAGCATTAGGAAATTCTGTTTCAAGTTATGCCGGGGGAGGTTTAGATGGAGTATTAAGAAAAATTTCTTCACTGAAGGGGCTGTCAAGCATTGGAAAAGGCTGCACAGGGAAGTGGTTGAGTCAGCACCCCTGGAGATATCTAAAAGATGTGTAGAGATGGTGCTTAGGGGCATGGGTTAGTGGTGGACTTGGCAGTGCTGGGTTAACAGTTGGAATCAATGATCTTAAGCGTCTTTTCCAGCCTAAATGATTCTATGATTCTACATATGAATCTACAGCAGAAAAGACAGTTCAAGAGCAATCTGCTATGCCTGGAATTACTTAGGCATAGCTCTATGTCTACCTGCTTTCTTGCAGTATTTGATGCAAGGGATAAAATGGGCTTGGTAACTCTCAGGGTGGTAGTGTTTCTCAAGATGTCAGACCAGAATTAGTTAATCCTTATGTGGATAAGGATAATTCATTATCTTACCATGATTAGGTCACAGTGAAAAATCTATCTTAAAACCAACTATGTTATGCTGAAGTCCATTAATTTAGCCTAATTTCAGAATCTAAATTTTCACACAGTGCTATTAAATTTTCTCAATTGGTTGTCATTTTGAGAATAGCTTTGCTTCAACCATGGAACCAAAGGATATTACTTTCACACATATTCAATAGCACATACCAATGAACTCAGCAAGAAACTTCTATGTGCCAGTAAGAGAGATTAGCACAGTCTGGCTCCTCCTCAGCATAACAAAACTTGTGACATCACATCATCAAAGAGCCACTGGTTGCTGCCAATGAAGTGAATGTGAGGCTTGATGCTGACATTAAACAAGAATGTACATTAAACCTCTGAGAAGTCAACGACAGTGCGCAGTGAACAACACAAGGTTAAAGGTAACAATACCACTTGCTCCCTTCTTCACAAACGAACTACAGCTCAAAGAGAACTCAGGAAGATATTAATTTGTTGTGTTCTGAGATAAGGTTATTTCAAGGCTTCTTTCCACATTTAATTTTCTTTTACCTTTCTGAAAAACAACACATTTCCAGATGAATTCCCCATATTTGGTCTCAGCCCTGGAATGATTGGGGTTTTTTTCAGTGAAATAGACTAAAATCTCATCACCTATTTTGATTTATAGGAGAGTACAATAGTTTCCAATTGCTTAAAAAGTGGGTTTTTTTGTTGATTTTTTTTTGGTCAAAGATTACTTAGATTCAACTGAAATTGCAAAGTAATCCCTTCTATATGACTGCTGCGCATGGAAAAATCTCCAAGCTACTGAAGGGTGGTGCAGAACAAGGAAGGGATAAAGTTATATGAGTCTGCCGTTGTACCATTGAGTTTATGATTGATAGAAAATGTCAATTATTTTACACTTAAACTTTTAGTACTGCAAAATGTTGTAGCCATGTAAAAATGGTGTAGCATTGACATTAGATTTCTGTTATGGACTGGCTTAAACCTCATTGAAACTGGTGTATTTTTTTAGGATAAGAAAGAAGTTAGGTACACTTTTCTACTCAAAGGTGAATGCAAGGCTGCTGGGAAAAAGCAAGACTGACATTAAGGAGAGCATTTCAGAATATTATTTTATGTAAAGGAAAGTGTGAGAAATGCTAAAAATTGAGCAATAGTATAAAAGAGACTGAGACAACGGCCTACCAGGACCTAGACCCTAATGATACTAGTCTAAAGCAGAAAATGTAAGCTGGGTTGCTGACTAAGAGAAATGAAACTGTCCTGGAACAATGTGTTTAGGATATTTAAATTCCTCACATGTTAAAGACATGCATTTGTGGATTTTAAAAAGAAACACAAAAAGAGACAGTTTACCACAAATAACAGAAACTCAGCTATGAGGACAACTAGCTGATCCCACAGTTTCTTCTTCAGCTGGAATAATTCAGTAGAATATCAGGAACTATAGTGTTCAATTTGGATGCAACTTTGATCATGCACCTCTGGAAGATCAGTGAAGTGTTTGTCTAGAAAGATAACATCTAAATAGAATTTCATACTTATTGCTGTGTCGTGATAGCAATTTAAATGATTGCAAATGAAGGAAATGGAAATGTAGATGTTTCACAATAGTCATGACTCCACCAATCTAAAAAGAAGTGTTATGTTTCATATTGATAAATGTCCATGTTACTCACAAATGCTGATCTCTGACAACTCTGCTGTGAGAAAAGCAACTAAATTGGTACTTGTCTTTAGTAGCTGGGCATCCTAATACCTCTGGAGTAGTTGAAGTTTAGCATTTCTACACTTTAATTGCATTTTTGTATAATATTTATCTAGTGATGGATTCAATAGATTTCAATACACTTCACAGAAAACAACTTGTTTTTATTACCTTATAGCTCTAAAGAGAAAGATGAATACAACCTTGATTAGAAGTATTGAAAATAGCCAATTATTTTTTATTACTTTCACTCACTGTAGTCAAGCTAAATTAATGTTCCGAGATAAGAGACTTGACCAGACAAGGAGGGAGGGAGAGAATGCTGTGAACGACCTTCAAGGTAAGACAGATTTTGCAGTGAGGAATAGGACAAGGCAGAATAGCAAGTGAGATGGGAAGGGGAGAGGAAAAAAAAGAAAAAAAAACTCTCAGAGAATCAAAGCAACAGGCAAAAGAAGAACTCAGAAGCTGAATTTTAAATGGATAAGACATCAAAGTTCATGCTGTAGTAAGAAAATGCAATCTGCTAAGAAGAGAGGATGATTGGAGCCAGTATTTTGTTCTGTAATTGCTCCGAGTATCAGGGACAGAGAAGCACAGATTCCCATTGAAGAAAGTCATCCACAGACTAGCTTCCCAAGATTTTCAGGGAGACAAAACCTCCTCCTGTATTTCCTAAAAAGTACAGAAAAGGGAATACAAACAAAAATGGTGCAGGTGTTTCCCTGTTACCAGCTGTGATAGAAATCACAGAACTAAGAATGTCCAATGCCTCGTGGATATGGATGGAGGGATTTTGATACAAGGAAGAACAAATAGGGTTTTTTTCCAAAGCAGAAGTTTTCTTTCATTCTAATAGAGTCCAAGAACCTCTGCAATCACAAGAACTGAGCTGTACTGTGCGATAATATCTCCTGTACTTCAAAAGGGCCACATACATAGGACACCCTTCACCCTCAACCAGTACCTTTTGACACTTTTGCCTCCCCTTGAACAAGAGATGGAGAAGCACTTGCTTATGACACCCATACAAAAAATTGTTAAATCCAGGAAATATACACTCATTTCTCAGTAGGGGAATTGTTTTTCGATATAAGACACCTAACTGCTATTTAATATATATCTACATGTCAAATCACACTCATCTACATATAGATAGCATGTACATATATATATTTGCAAACATCACCTGAGAGTCAAAATATCTTGCTAGATGATTCACTCTATTTTTATTATCTCCTGTTTTGCTCATAAAGCAGCTTTACTGAATTATTATCAGCAATTATTAGAGTCCACAACATTAAGACATGGGCTTTGCTCAGAAGAGGTAAGGGTGCAAGCCTTCATGACTTTATCACAGCTCTTGACATTTTTACTCTATTGAGATTGGGTCTTAAGGTTAAAATCACATAAGAATATTGGTTTGATTTTATTTTAAAGCAAAATACTCTCCATAGTTGATAAGGGAAGCTTAAACCTATGAAATGAGTGGGTTCTAAAAGTTCTAAAATGAGAAAGCCAAGTAAATCCCTCCTATGTCCTCAGTACTTAATGTTCCTATACTATGGTCAGTGTATGGATGAGTGTATATGTGTGTGCATATTTTAACTGAACACCATTTTTGAGCTTGATTTGGGTTTATGAATCCTTGAGATTGACAATACTCACACTGATCCCTGCAGCAGAAGTTCATTAGTTCAAATTTCATATGGAAATGTGAAAAGGACATCTCAAAGAAGAAAGTTGTATCTATTATACCATGGGGGGTTTTGGTACTAAAATTGTTCTTGTCAGTTTTGCTAAAGAACATGAAGGCTGACAACTTCTTGTCTTAGGATCACCGCAAAACTTTTTGTGCAATTTTTCCTTTGTTGGTTTTATAAGGAAACTGAAAATGTATCCACTGAATATAATGCTTCAGATATAGATCTGCTGCACTCTTGTCTTAAAGTGATTTTGAACAAGCTCTTCATTCATATGTAGATCAGAGAAACAAGTGAGTAGGTGGTTGAGGAGGAAAAAGGGCAAAGCAAGACATACTTTCAAGTTTTTGTGGTGAGGACTCAGCACTGATGAAAGATTTCTGCTGTTTAGATCATGCAACTTCCTGGTGTTTGAACTGTTTGAGCACTGAGGATCCTATGGCAGGGAGCATTTTCCTCCTACTGACCCTCCCATGCTAAGATTCAAATGTTGATTACATTTTTCTTATTTAGACAAGATCTTACACTGCCTTTCTTAAAAGCTGACTTGCTGTATGATTTGCATAAAGAGATAAATTGTTCTAAGCAAAAGAGTAGCCATATTTCACTAAATGGAAGTCAAATTTGAACCACAGTCTATGGTATTTTTAAAATAAGGTTTAGTTACCTTTTATATTATTATGTTTTAATGTCACTGTACTTCTAATTTCTCCAAAGGAACCCCCCAAATTATAACATAAAAAAGGCTTCTCAAATATTTCCTTCTAGGTCTCCTTTAATATTTCCTTCTAGAAGGAAATCAGTTCCTCCTGAAGAACCTTTTCTCATTTTATCCCTGCAATACTAACACACTAATTTTGAAATCTCCCTTAGCATCTAAAAAACCTGCAAGTTGAGTTCAGTTTTAGAAGCCTTTGAAGTTAATCCATTGCTAGTAGTGGTCTATTCTATTCTATTCTATTCTATTCTATTCTATTCTATTCTATTCTATTCTATTCTATTCTAATTTCAGAAGAAATAGGAAAGTCTCCTGAAGAATTCAATCAAATACAATCAAATTAAATCAATTAGAAAACTAAAAACACTACTGATTACCAGTTCTGAAAAATATCACGAGGTAAAGTAGCTCTTGTTTTTGCCTGCTTGGTCAGTTGCAATCTTTCCTCAGCTATCTGACTGCAATTTCACTGTTCAGGAATTTAAGAGATCTCAGAATATCATTGGCTTGATTCATTGCACTGCTCCTCATGCCCAGGGTACCCCCACTGATCTCTAGCTGCTACTACAGAAAGATATGGGTAACCAATGGGTTGCTTTTGGGTTTTTTGTTGGGTTTTTTTTTGGTTTTTTTTTTTTTTTGTTTTGTTTTGTTTTGTTTTGTTTTAAATCAAACCTGCTAGTTCTATCAGGCATCTTTTGGATACCTTATGGTGTCTCAGCACAAGATGTCTCTGCTCAGGTCACTGAACTGAGGCCTAAGTATCAGACAACAATTATTTTTCTTGCAAGCCCAGCATCCAAACAGCACTGCTCCAACAGCACACAAGGCTGTTCCTATGGAGTTGCCATCTTACATTATAACAGGCTCACCTGATTTGATGATCATCAAACTCTTAAGAAAAAGGAGAAATTAAAGCTTTACTTTTGCCTGGAAAGTGGTAACTATTCCTGGAAATCTCTATCAAAAGTACAATTCACCCTTACAGCTTCACCAGCACGTTAAAGCAAACAGAGGGAGAAGTTGCTTTCCCTCCATTAACTGTCCTTTACAACCTCATTGCTCAGCTTTAATAAGAGTGGATCCCATGCAGAGAAAGAATAGAGAAGGATTAGATGGAGGAGAACCACTTTTATGAGCTGTAACTCCATCAAGGCTTATCTGTAAGTGAATTACTCTACACTTCTTAAAAAGAAAAGTAAATATCTAAATGCTATAGCTTGTCCTTTATATGTTCTCCTTTCTAAGCTATTTTTGCCTGTTTTAATACTGTGTAACATTATTGACTTAGTGAAGTTCACTCCATTACATATCAGTATGATTAAGGGTGGAAATAGGATCAGGTTATTTCCTTAAACTTGCAGTTTTTTCAACAAAAATGTCTTTTGATGCCTAAAATACCTGCCCATAAAGCCAAGTGTGTTCTGGACTGCATCCAAAGCAACGTGTGCAGCTGGGTGAGGGAGGGTATCCTGCCCCTTTGCTCCACTCTTGTGAGACCCCACCTGGAGTGCTGCATTTGGCTCTGGGGTTCCCAGCACAGGAAGAACATGGACCTGTTGGAACAAATCCAGAGGAGGCCCACAAAAGTAATCAGAAGAATAGATCACATCTTCTGTGAGAGAAGACCAAAAGAATTGGGACTTTCAGCCTGGAGAAGAGGAAGTTACTGTGAGACCTTATCACAGCCATGGAGTACTTGAAAGGGGCCTCTGAGAAAGATAGGGACAAAATTCTGAACAGCGCCTGTTGTAATGGAACAAGGGGTGATGGTTTTAAATGAAAGGAGGGTCAATTTAGATTGTATACAAGAAAGACATTTTTTAAAAATGAGGGTGGTAAAACACTGGAGTAGGTTGCCCAGAGCAGTTTGAGATGCCCCTTCCCTAGTAACATTCAAGGACAGGTTGGATTGGGCTCTGAACAACCTGGTCTAGTGGAAGATGTCCCTGCTCTTCACACGGATTTTGAACCAGGTGACCTTTAAAAGGTCCCTTCAAGCTCAAACTATCCTATGACCCCATACACAAGAGATGGTCAGCAGTTCCTCATATTTCAACAGCTTAAGCATTCAGCCTTGGTAGGTGGGAGAAAAAAAATCCAAAGCTTTAAAAAGCACAGCAAGGACAGAAAAGGGTTTTCAGGACAGCACTGACAAAGTTACAGAAGCCAGGAACCAAGAGACACAGTATCCCAAATGTTTTATATTGTCCTTTAGAAACAGTTAAGCAATTAGTCTTCACTGAGAACATCTGTCCACATAAAAACTTCAAACTAAACACTACCGATTTTCCATCTAAAACCTGAAATATGGCTATTTTTATTTTAGAAGGAAGTCTTATTTTGAAATAGAAAGATTATTTCTCTGTGCTTTAAAAAGAGAAGAATGGGCTCAGAAGATTTCATTGTGCTTTACTACTTGGCCATGGAAAAAACAGCTGTCTCTCATATTGGCAAATCAGCTAATCACTGTGAAATAGCAATTGTTTTGAACGGATAACTGACTACAGGTGCAATGAATTATACATCCATTTCTGGGATTCAAAGACATAAAAAGAAGTTGAATTGTGTGTTGTTTTGTGGGGACTTTTTTTGTTGTTTGGGTAGAGGTGAATTTTCTGGTTGTTGTTGTTAGGTTGTTGTTTTGTTGTTGTTGTTTTCTTTTTTGTTTTTTTTTTCTTTGTTTGGTTTGGTTTTTTGTTGTGGCTTGTTTTTGTTTTGTTTTAGGGTTTTTTGGGTTTTGTGGTTTTTTTGTG
>VZRZ01006742.1:133-135058 GCA_013398175.1 Climacteris rufus | reverse complement strand
GTTTAGTTTCCTACGCAGCAATCCTTTGGCAGCTGCAATTTCTGGAACAACATGAATGGTTCCCTTAAGAGACATACGTTCCTTCTGCGACACTATAGAGAACAACAAAATCAAAGCATCTGTTTCTTTTATATTATTCTGAAGAAAAAGAAGGGACAGAGTTTTGAGGGAGAAAGAGGCAGATACAGGTGTGCACTCTAAGACTGACAGTCAACCCCGGGTATTTTCATTGACCGGTAAAACAAAACAAGCATACAGAAACATTCTCAAATCCTATGCTACACTGGGCACGTAGCCCTTTCTTGAGGATTCATGTACTATGCTGTGACGTGATGAAGAAGTTAACTAAATCAAGTAAGTTAAGTGTGAACAACAAACACTACATAAAAGTCCAAGTATGAACTGGAATACTACATGTTAGATGATATACACACATCAAGAGCCGAATAATTTGTCACAAGAGGTTTCAAAATTGCTCTGCAAATTACACATATAAGAATAAACATCCCCTGCTTTGCAACGTATGGTATATTTTGGATGTTACACAACATCTGTTCAGCTTCACAAAGCAACCTCACACCACAGTTCAGCAACAGGAGGTAAAGCTCATTTCCAGAAAGAACAGAGTCAGGGAATATGTCACCTCCACAGCTGAAACTAGTAGGGAAGCCTTCTTTTGCCTTTGCTAAGGAGGTACAATGGAAATCCTAGCAATGACCCCTTCAAAACCTTGAGAAAAAACTATCTTTGCTTAATGCAGCCCAGTGGATCTGTAACTGATATATCCCAGCTGTGCCAGCTGCTTAAGGAATTACCAGCCAGATACTGGACAAGACATGTTATTTGAGATCTGAGGAAAGCTCTCTGCCAGAGGAAGACTGCTACCCTCCAACATTTGATTTTTGGGCGTTCCTTCCTCAGAAGTAGTTTGCAGGGCTGAGTCTCACTGACAAATAGCAAAAGCACATATACACATTAACAGCTTAATTTCACAGTTGTTTTCACTGTGTCAGCTCCTATTCTGCTACCCATCCTCATCTACAAAATCCCTCAGAGAATGTGCTTCTCTCTCCCCTCCTTTCCCGGGTCAACCTGGTGCTGTCTATTTTTTCCTTCAAACTAGAGAATAAGCAGGGAAAGTTACTGAGATCTGTGTACGGTGTGTTGTACTGACCCCTCAGTAGGATGCCCCCTACCTGGGCATTGGGTGAAGCAGAGTCAGGCTGTTCCTTCCCTTCCTCATCACTATTGCAGCCCCTTGAAGTATAATCTACTAAACTTCTGAAGTGTAGGGCCAGTATATGGGGCTATAAAGACATGGATATAATACTGGAATGTCCAACATCATATGAAACAAACAGATTGCTTCAGATCAGTATCCTGTGTCCAACAGTGACCATACATAAATAGCCAAAGGACAGAAAGAAGAGGTCAATCATTTGTGATACTTCTCCCAAGTATTCTTCCAGCCACCAGCTATGCTCAGATCAGGGATTTCCTGATCCTCATGACAATAGTCTATCTAGTGACCCTCGAAGTGTTTCTCTAACAAGTACACTTCCACTCTCCTCTTGAAACCCTATATCACCCACCTTGTAATCAAAGCTTTCTTTGGGAATGTATTGCACCACTCTATTACTTGTTGTGTTAAGAACCAAGCTGAACATAGTATCTCCTTGCTTTTCCTATGGCTTGAAAGGATATAACACTGCTGAGGTGAAAAGAGTGATGCTGTTTCTCGCATTGGTGGAGATTCCTTAGCTGTCCATCTAGTAATGAAAGAGAAAAGTGTGAGGGGAAGAATGTGGAAGGGAAGAATAAGTGATAACAGAAAGAAGAAAAAAAGGAGATGAGAAGACAGTTTTCAGAGCTAAAGACTTTAATCAGAAAGATAAAGAATAGGACAAATATCTGGACTGTATTTTTGAGGATAACACAGTAGAGTAATAGTGAACGAGAAATTTTCATTAGTCTTCAAAGAAAGGTTATTCCCTATCATGTAAGAAGCATTTATATGCACGCCTCCTATTAACTGTAATGGGAACTAGACATGCAAATCTTCCCAGAAACTCCCACTGAGTTTTGTGCATAAATCCTGCAAGAAAGGGTAGGTTAATAGGCCCATGGGTATAAAACAATTGCATGCTTATTAACCTCTGGAGTTTTTCTTGAAACTGGTTCTAACAACTACCCTTTTTTTTTTTTGTAGGACAATGGCTATATAACTATGTTAAATTCCCCCTCTGCTGTTAGGTAGAAGGCGGTGCTTACAACTGGTAAAGCACATAGCAAAAGATTTAGTCAAAACTGGTCATCATCTAATTTATGTCTGACATTGGCTGCTGAATGTCACGCAAATTGTTCAATAATTTGATGCATTTGGTACTTTTTCCTCAAAATCAATTGATTACAAGTACATATTCACCTATTAATATATTTTTATCAAAAAGTTATACAATTACTTATCTCTGCCATGCGCATGTCTTATTTGATACTTGTAAATAATCATTGAGACTGGATATGTGTCACTTAAGTGTCCTCTTTCAAATGATGCATTGTAACATTTGGAAGGTAATGGTCCACATCCTCCTGTGGTGTGAAGCCAAAGATCACCAGAAATCTGTGCCACTTCCTCAGCCACTATCTGTTAGCAACAGAAGACTCATTGATGGGTTCCTCAGTGAGATTCCACTCTCTCAGTAGGCCACTGAGTGCATTCCTTAAGCTGCAGATGACTACATCTTAAACAGCAAGAGTGCTTCACACTTCTATGCTACCTTCAACTTGAAAACATTAATCAAAGGGCTAGCTAGTAATCATGTAGTCTCCAGCACCTTTTGGAAGTAGGAAACTGCTTTTGCCCTCAATGTAGGGAAAATAAATTCTCAGGGGTTCATAATCTTGTGCAGTGCTGCTCAGGATGTTTAGTCAGGGAGTCTTGTAGACACCATGTGAGTTGATCTAACCAACTCTCTCTATGTTCATGGCTTCATTTTGATCTTCTGTTTGATATTGAACTACTGCTTTTGGTGGTGGCAGGGATTTTGCTTGTCACAAGTGACCAATTCATCAATGAGTCATGCATTTTCCTGGTAACGTTACCGACTTGGTGCAGCTTGGGCTGCTTAGGAAGTCACTGTTTCATGTGAAGTAAGAAGGCCCCAGAATTAAATGACTGCAGCTGAATCTGCAAAGACAAGCTTAAAGCTACAAAGAATCTAATAAATTGGATTCTGCCTTGGTTTATACTCCTGTGTCTGTGCATTTTATGACTAAGAGTATCATATTGTGTATTATCAAGGTAACTAAATGATGACTCTCTCACTGTAATTTCTGCAAAAATGGAAACAGAAGTGAAAGCAATGAAGTGACTTCAGGACACTTAGGCTGAATACAACCTCAATTTTCTAACAGTGAGCTCTGTTGGATCTTTTGCAGAGAGGACTGCTCTTCTATTTAGGACAATTCTGCAGAAAGAAAACCAGGAAAGTACAAGAGCACAGGCACATGGGTTTTCTTGGCAGGAACCATGCTGGCTGTTCACTGTAGCTTCCCAATCTATACTGCTTCTGCAGCCAAAAGATTGCTGTTGTATTTGATAATGGAACATCCCAGCTGAGAGTAAACATAAATCTGTTGACTTTTTTCTCTAAGAGAGTAAGTCAGTCAAGATCTCCACACCACAAAAACTGACTTGGAACAGAAGGTGACAAACTACACAATATCCCTAGAAAATCAGGCTGCAATCTGCTAGGTGTATGGTGTCATGGTGAATGAGTTTTTTCTGGCTTTGGGACATGCTCTCCTTGTTGTCCCTGAGACTTCACACTCTGATCAAAGCTTAGCAGGAGTCAAGTGCCAATCTGAAAACACTGGTGCCTTTATTTGCAATCAGCTTTAATGCAAAACCCCCATAATTTTGACTAACTATTCTGAAGCTGTTGAAGCTTCTGGGCTTTCCAGTGTGCTTGCAGTTAACAGCACCACAATTTACAGCTTTTCCTTGAGTACCTCCACACTCCCATCCACTGTCAGAACATGCTTAATGAAAGTCATTTCTGCAGAAGATAAGAACCACTTTTTCTTTACAGGGGCTTTAAATTGTAATGGTATATTAAACCAGAACTATGGATTGGAAAGGAAAAAACCACAACGACATGATTAGGCATTGAAACACTCAGTAAAACTGTTACTTATAATGAGTAAGAAGATGAAGATGTACAAATAAAAGCACAGCATGTTTTCTTTGAGCGTCCTTATTAATGAGAGGGACTGTGGGGCTTCAGTATTAAACAGCCGATGAACAGCAGCCATTTACATCCGAACAAATTGATCCTAGCAAGATTAGCAGAGCTGGGGGACAGATTTCAAGCCTCTCATTACTTTATATGGAGACAGATCTTAGACAGGACTGCCTCCTTCAATAGTGTTCTCCCTGAATTGTGTCTTAGAGGCAATTTCTGTGCACACTGGGGTTTTTGTGGAGGTTGAGGGTGCTGAAGGGAAATGGGCACTTTGTTCCTGCTGATCTGCAGTGGAGTTGAAGCATCTATCTTTCCTCAATTTTTAAAATAACCTAGGTTTTTCTTTCCTTGGGAGGAACAAGTATGAATGCATTTGTTGCACCACTGGGAACTGTACTGAATTTCTATAAAATATTGGAAATACTTGAATAGTACATTTAAATTATATTTTGAGGTTTTCTTTTTACAAAATTATTATGCATCAGAATCGGGAATTTTTCAGCAGCAGGAGTGGGAATAGCTTTTTATGGAAAGCTGCCAATCTCCTGACATGTCTCTAGAAAAAGATGAGTGAAGCAAAAATTGAGATTTTTCAGTGGTGATGGGGTTTTTGGTTTTTTTAAAAGGTGTATATATATATAGAATGAGAACTGGGGAAAAGACAGGTCAAAATAAGACAATGGCAGGTAAGTTTCTGACTCTAAAACCTTGAAGTTTTTATAGTGACCCCACACATCCCCTTTAGAGCTAAGTACCATAATATTCAGCAGGGGTTTCACATAGATGGTTTTGGGAAGCTGAATGGGGTTTCATTGCAAAAAAATATTTTCCTTTTCTGGTCTGTGTAGGAGGACCCGGTTATTCTTTCCTATTTAATCACCATATTCACTTAAAATGTGCTGACTGGTTTTGGATTCATAACTGATAGGCAATATACCAGTTTAATCAAATCCAAAATGAAATGTGCAATTTACAAAGCTAAATAGAGCAATGAAAGATGTGATTGTTTAATAGAAAATAGTGATTTAAGATCTTTAATTCTGTCCTTCTGTCACTGAATTTTGTTTGTAACATACAGTCCAAAGGCACTCTTTTCTAAATGCACCATACATGTAGAAAACCATTTAATACATGCAGCTTTGCCAATAGTTTTTCTGTAATGTAAATGCATAATAATATGTGCAGGGCCAGACAACAGGAAGTCTGAAATACCCCAGACGCTTGGGAACCATTGCACTGCCCCTTAGGAGACTGCAGAACAGTCTTAACTGGCCAAAATAACTGAGAAAAGAGTAGGCAACCTCATAGTCACGTTTTCTGGGATCTCCACAGAGAGATTTTCTCACTCTATGGTTTACAACTATAATTGCAACACACAAAAGGGGTGAAAAATGCTCACCCTGGTCTTAGTACCAAATATTCATGAGGATTTACATTTTAAAATCAGTTTCTATCCAAATATTGCAAAGTTCTGTTTTCTCCTTTCTGCTTTCACATCATTGATTCAAGCTGTTTATATTGACTCTATCCTACCTCTCTGGTCAGGTTAATAAATTTGATGAACAACTTATATTTCAGGAGAATCTCCCTAAGGTGACTTTTTTTTCCCTGAAGGCCTCTCTTTACAGCCTCTGCCTGCTGAAGACACAGGACTACTTCTCCATCACTTGCTATTCCATATGAGCCAATACATACATATATTTTAGGATGCTGTGATCTAAGGCCTATGTCTGTCAAAAGAATTTTAATGGTGAGCTATCCTACCACCTATGTTCTTAATAGAGACAGCTCATAGGCCATAAGCCATGCAAGCAGAAAAAGCAGAAACAAATAAAAGATGAAGAGATGAGACAAAGACAATATCAGCAAGTTTAAACCAAAGAAGTCAACTCATTAGAGATTTAGGAAGAAAATTCAACCCTAGAGACACGGCAAGAAGAAAAAGCCAATAGAAGGAAGCAAAGGAGGAAATGTCAGCTCTGCAAGATCAAGGGTCATCCCCTTGTAAGGAGCTCTGGAGACTGACATTTCTTCAAGTGACAAGTGCTTGACCAGCCAAGACTCTGTGATTGCCGTGCAAGTGATAAACAGAGATGTGGTCAGCCTAACAGCATGTCCATCTGAGATCGTTACTGGGAGCATTAGCAAAAGTTAGGTATTTGCTATGTTATCATGGTGGACTCTCAAGTGTATCATCCAGCTTCCAAATCTCCAAGCCTTGCCAGAAATGCCCAGATAAAAGTCACATATAGACATGAGGGATACAGTGTGACAGAAGGTAGTAATCCCCTCTCAGTAAGTATTTAGTCAACTGAACTACATACTTGTGTCTCTCTTTCCACGGTCTATCATGAAAACCGAGGCAATTGGATATCTTGCCTTACCACTAGATTGTTTCTATCTCATTTGAGAGATTTGCTACCTTTTAACTTCTCCCTAAGGGAGATTTAAGAGTTTTCTTATAAGGAGATGGAGAAATTGACTCATTGAAAAAGAGAATTACCAGCACAGGTTCACTACAAAGGAGAACTGACACAAGAATAGGAGAATGAATTGATGAGGACATCAGGACAGGAGCCAATCTGAAGTAATGTAACGTATAATCCAGAAAGTATTTTGACAGCATTTTTTATGCGAAGTTAAGCAGAACAGGCCTAGTTTCTGAACTAAAAGTCAGAGCAATATTCTGTGTATAAAGCTTACTGCTGAACTGAAAGGCATTTGTAAATAGTGTTGAATCTCATTTCAATGGGGAGATGTGATCTCTGCTAAAATGGAGTAGTAGACCTGGTTTTACACAACAGTTTTAGTATACTAACTGTCTGAACAGAGAAACACGTTTATGTGCTGATCCTATACAAAAGGAACATCCTAAATCTTAATCAGTTATGTAAATATTAACAATTTCCTGTAATTGTACCATAAACCACAAGAGTTACCCAATAAAGCATTAGACAAAATGATTGGCAAGATTGTTCTCCTTGCTTTTCAGACTAGTGTAACAAGACAGAGACACTATTACAGCTGTGGTTATCTAGCATCTTCAGGATTGGAACAATTGAGGAATAGGGGCTTAATTTATTCTTTTAAAATTAAGGAAAATAATTTAAAGTCCTTTCAGTTTCCAAATTCTTATATATAAAAGGGTGTTTGCTCTCTGATAATTCCAAGGTTGCAACTAAATCTTCCGTGTTAGAAAGGAGATTAAAGAAGGCCAGACAATGCCCTGTTACAGTACTGATGTTTCAAGATATGCCGTAATACAGATGTATCTGTGAGCTGATTTTTTGCTCACAGTGGTTCTTCTGAATAGAAATATAAGCCATTTGTTACCCATATGAACCTCTCTTCTGTCTGTGCAAAGTCCATGTACTCTGTGTGACTGGAAATGGACCATTCTTCCCATGAGCTCAGGATGCTCCATTAAACAAGCTTGACAATTTCCATTGTGCTGTGTTTCTTTCTAGAGAGGGAAGATTCATGGAGGTCAGACAACTGGGAATAGCCTTAAAGAAGGGAAGAAGAATAGAAACTGCTTCACTTCCTTCTTCTCCCCTGTCTGCAGCCACTGTTACATTGGCTCAGCTTTAAAGGGATGGAGAGACTTGCAGTGAGAAGAGGCTGGAGAGGAACCAACTATGTAGGCAACAGGGCCATGGCAACAAGAAAAGAAAACCAAAAATTGTTACACTCAGGCAGTTCCAGGATAAGTAAAGATTGCTGGCAAGTCCAAATGGGTGCAGAGAAATTAGTAGAGTATTTGATAAAATTCATTACTTATTGTGAATCCACTCATTCAAAAATGTAGAAGTTAATCAGAATTTTTTTTTCAAAAGAGTGCCAACCTTTGGTAGTAGAGCAACAAACAGGATACCAACAAACAGAACAAAGATAATTTTATAAATGGATATAGTGGGCATTTTATTGTACTATTTTTGCAGCTTTAAGTGCTATACAGCTGACAGCTTAGATGATTTCTACTCTCCAAAGCTGACTGAAATAGTGTGCAAGGGAAGAGTAGCCAAAATTGAGATGGTTCACTTTGACATAAACTCAGTGGTCTCAGTCAAGATCTAAGTGAAGAATTGCCCATGGCCCAGAAAATCACAATCCCCAGGAAAATACTGGACATCATACAAGGGCACCCAAGGCCTATCTGGAGATGAAGACTCCAGTTCTCTCTGACGACAGATGTAAATCATTCAAGTTTATAAAATAGGAATAGGAAGCTCTGTGGGAATGAAAAGTGTAATTTGTGAGGAAGGATAGAATGATGAAGGGCAATTGTTGTCTAGGTAATCAAGGACATAGTTCTGCCAGCTGAGCCACTGAAGTGGCAACACAATCTTTCACGAATTTAAAGTCTGATTCCATTGTGAAGCAATTAATTTCTCAGTTTGCAAATAAAAGGTTGACACTCAGATCCCAGCAGAGAAGGGAGCATGATTTAATCTTGCCTTGCAAAATTCTTCTCACCCATTCGGCCAAGGGAGCTTGTTTCTTGGCAGACATGCAACTATCATTAGTTTTCAGTTATCAGTATAAATGACAAACAAGCATAGATGGTGCCTGGGATAGCCCATTTCCCTGTCGGATTTGCAGGGCTGCTTTAATCTCATCTATTATTACATATTGGTGCACATCATTGAGTTCAGAGAGTGGATTTCCAATGCATGGATCCAGATGATACAGGATCCAAGGATACTTGGGTGGTATTGAGCACTGGCCTAACTGAACATGGACCAGCACCCTGCAAGAGGGAAGTGAGGGGAAGACTCAACATAAAGAAGAACACCATCACCCTTATAAGGGGGTAGCTGACAAGGCTGCAAGGCAAACCAGGGAGAGAAATAAGGTGGCCTGTTGAGCCATCTGTTCCGAGGTGTTAGTAATGTGGTTAACAAAACAGGAAGAATTTGAAATCTTAGTACATGGATGAAACTGCCAGTACTACAAGAACATGATGGGACAATCTGTAGGACTGGTATGTTAGTATTATGACAAGGAAGGACAGCAAAGGAAAAAAGGGAGAAAGGGATTCAAAATATATATGGTAATGGTACATGCTTGCTCTAAGTTTCCATAGAACAGAAGAGTCAGAGTTCCAAGAAGTTCAGAAGGAGGAAAAAATAAAGGGAGGGGTATTTCCCAATAGCCTATTATAGATTTTTAGCTGGAAGCAGAGTATTGATTCAGCTGTGTTTGGGAACAGATTAAAACACAAAGCATGGCATCGGTAAGATTTTCCAGTTCATTCATAGTGGGGAGAACTAGCTGGAAAGTCTGAACATTTGTAAAATATCACAAAAGACAACTGCTAAGCAAAGGATAGTATGAAATGAGGAAAGTAAGGATCAATGGACTTAGACAAAAATAAGTTCAAAAACTGTTGGGAAGGTTTTGTTAGGAATATAATCGAAGGGATAAAGGTGTATTGTTTCAGAGTTGGCACTACTGAGAGAGACTTTATTAAAGACACAGTGATCAAGTATTCCAATACAGATGAAAGATAAGGAGTACTGTAAGAGAATATTACAACTGTATCAGAAGATCATTACAGACCTGGATACCAAAAAGGTATTGCAAAAAATACAGAAACAAGATACAGAACTGCAGATGACTATAAAGGAACAGCCCAAGCATGAAAATACACAATTAAAAATAAAAAGAGTACTGCACAAGAGAAAGCTAGCAAAAGACAGAATTTAATAAGCAAAATATGTGACAAGCACAGGGAGGCAAAGGAGAACACAAACCCCTGCCTGACAGGAAAGAAAGCAATCAACAGCTGCTGTGAAGAACAGTGGTTTGATATTACCTTTTGTTCCATCTTCAGGCAAGAGGTGAGGAACATTTAGATGAATTAGTTATATTGCCATAAGTGATGTGTGATGAAATCCACCAATATTTAAAGAACAGTCTTAAAACAGTCAGCATCAAAAAATGATGAAAGGCAGAAAGATCCTGAGGGACTGAAGGAGGGAAACGAACACCTAGGAGATGCTAAGAAAACTAAAAAATAATCAGTATACCTTTGTTTTTTCAGAATTCTGAAAAAAATGGCTAAGTACTTGTTTCAGAATCTAAATTTTGTAAAGGGCTGAGAAACATTCCAATGGAGGGGTCCAAAGCAAATTTTGTTAAACCATTACTTTTCCTGGGTTTTATTTTATTTTATTTTACTTTACCAGAACATCTAGCCCAACAACTTCAGAAAAAACAGTGACATACGAATCTTAATGTCAGTACGATTTCTGATATTTCCCTCCTTGCCATTACTATAAACACATGAGGAATACATGATCCTAGTGCAAGATGAGTGGTACTGAGGGGAAAAAACCCCATCAATCACAACAAAAGCCAACCCTCAGAAGAACAGTTCTCTTAACACTGTAAAAGTGGGGCAGACTAGGGGTGACCTTTCTAGGGTGATTCTTGCAAATAATATCCTGAATTTGGCCTTATGCATTATTCTCCTAGAATACAGAACAGCATTTGTGGAAGCCATCAGACTAGAGGGATGAGAGGACTGGAATGAAAAGTGATCTTCAAACAGTGAACAAATACCTGAAATCAGCAAGACAAACACTGTAGACACAAGAAGAGAGTACTGTATTTAGGAAAGAGAAACGAAATGTTTGAATAAAATCTGGGAATAACTTACCATGCTGCTAAAAAGGAACTTGAGTGTTATGGACCACAAAGTAAATATGTGATGCTGCTGCAAAAAATCAATCAATCAATAAAAATATACATTTAATATTGACACAATCAATATAAAACACAGAAAGCCATTTGCAATGCTGATGTACATTTCAGTGCATAAATGGCTTTCCATATTAAAAGATCAGAACAATGTGCTTCCACCAAAAGACGAGCTGGGGAGACATAAGGGAAACACTTGGGAGGTGAGTGACAGGCAGGAACTGGCTACCAGAAGAGGATGGAAAATGGCCTTTACTGAATGCTTTTGACAAGTCAACAAGACAAACATATTGTGAGAGAAGGTCATGGCATACCAGGATCCTGACTGTCTGTGGAAATATGGAGAAGGTTATTTCTCTGGGGCTTTTCAAACATTCTACATCTGTGATTCTAGATTCATCTGAAAACAGACCCTTCACCAAGATTTCCTTAAAAGACAAGATATCTGAATTTACTCTCATTTGAAAAAAAAAAAAAAAAAAGAATCTTAAAACGACTTTAGTGGTGCAGGCCTTGGTTAAAGAGTCATCTGGGCAAGAGTTTGGGAGTTTTCTCTTTCAGCAGGTCGGGATTTCAGCCAAAGGCATTGGTATTGCTCTTGTCTATTTTAACTTAGGAGTTAGTAAACCAGAGCTGTGTGTGGCATGAAAGAAGGAACGGGCCCACAATATTCTGGGTTTGACTGTTTTTGGAAAAGCAATAATATCTGCTGTGAGCCAGGGGATGGTCCAGGTGAGCAGAAGCAAAGCAATATAGATGCTCTTGAGAAAAGGACATTTCAACATTCAACAAGTCTCAGGAAGTGCTTGCTCAGAAATGTAGTGTTTCTTTTCACAGGCACCCACTTATAGGCTTAGTTTTCTGCCACATAACTCCATTAATCCAGCCAATAAAAATTGATTCTGATCATCCTTTCCTCAGTTCAAAATTGGGTCTATGTTGAGGTTCATCTTTCATTTTCAGACCTCTGTGGTTCTGGGTCTTGACAGAAATGCCAAACTGCGATGTGAAGATGCATTATCATTTGTATTTCATCTTGCTGAAGGATGTTTTCCATTGTTGTTATTATCATATAAATTAGAACTCCAATGCCATGCAAGACTAATAGTGTCATAAAAAGAATTTATTCTAGTACTCTTTAAAAATTGATTTAAAAGGCCAATAAAATCTGATTTTTGTCTGCTGCTTCTAAGTATCATTTGGTTCATTCTAAATATCAAGCAGCACAAAGTTAAAAACCCTAATATAATGAATGAAACAAAAGATACAAAGATAGTCACGCAACTTTACATTGGGGGAGCAATAATTACTGTCCACATGTGAAAGAAGAATGTTGATTTACTGATCACTAAACTTTGCCGGGGTTTTTTGGGATTTTTTTTTAAACACTTGGAAAAACACCTAATTTCGATATGAAGTTTCTATAATCACAGTGGAAACAAGGCTTTTTGTGAAAGGTGTTATGCTCACATAAGACCATAATTTACGCAGTACATGCAGCTTTAGGGCATCCAGTACTGCATCAGAAACACTTTTTGGCTATAACTCTGGTCTGTCAAGAACTGAGTTTCCCTACTCACCTTTCTTTAATAAATTGCTCTGGTGGGTTAATTTTGCACCAACAAGCTCTATGACGGATCAAGTGTCACCTGTTGTCCTCACCTGCTTAGCTTTATTCAGATTAGGCATCGTGTGTCCTTCCACAGCCAGCATAAAGCTGGCATAAAGCTTAAAGCCCACATAAGCTCCTGTTAATTTGGCAGCAATATGACATAAATTCAGCACAGAATCTGGATCAAAAATTGTACTGCTGAGTGATCCATTCATGCACATACATGGCATTAACAATCAGAGACACAGAAGAGGCTAGCAGTGTGTGAACCACATAAAATCAAAAGAACTGTAAGCAGTTTCATACCCAAAGGTGGTAGTACTGGAAAAGAGGCTGAGGTTACAGTTATGGGATCATGCAGAAGCTGATGGGAAGAGGCACATGGAACATGCTGTAAATCAGCAACATCCTATAGGGGTGTCTTCACATGCAGAGCACTACAGAAACAAACAGTAGTTTGAACAAAGTGTTGCTGCCTAAGAAGCCACCTGAGAATTTACTTAGAGGATTGAATATAGTTTAGCAAACAATTCCCACAAACTCTTAGCTCCATACAGGCACCACTGGAGATCCAAGGTAGGGACCTTACCTTTCAAACAAAAACAGGTTGCCCTTGGGCAGAACAATCAGAAAAGTGATGGATTACTCAGCAGTTCATCTCCTGCATTCAGTGGTGTTGAGACATGTCTGATAAAAAGACTCTTATTGTGCTCATTCTGCAAACCCTGAGAGCCTCACTGACCTGCACACACCACACAGGGTTGTTCTTGGCTACAAGGGACTTATCAAAGCCCTGATAAAATGAGTACATTAAGGCAGATAAAGATCTAGCCCTCTTTACTGTAGGATCGGGGCACCAATATCTAACATTTATCCTCACAACACTCCCAGGATATAGCACCTGAGGCAGTGATGGCTAGAAGTTGTATGTTCAAAGGTACATCAGAAACTACCTAGCTCTTTAGGTAGGTAGTTTTTGAAGCCCTAGACCTTAAATTTAGATGCCACAGACAGTCTCAAAACTTCCTTCAGGCAACTAGAGCTTCTAGTTAGATGACACAGTCTCACATCTTCCCTCCAGTTACTCCTCTAGGACTTCAAAAGTGGTCCAATTTTCTACAAGTTGACACATACAAAACTGAAAAGATACTGAAGACACAGCATAGCTAACCATGAGCTGGTTGAGCTGTTTGGAGCTCTAGCTCAGAACACGGAAGCTATGAAGGGAGATTTCCAGATGAGGCTTTTCTTCGTCTCAGAGATTTCTACAGGTAGGCGTGTTCCTTTTTGCAGACTGGGACTTCAGAGATGCATGAAACTGAGGCTGAAGGGATTCGTGGTGAAGTCTTCTACATTTCAGCTACAAACCTGTATGTCATCTCTTCCAACCCTACCCATTCTGTGATCACTGAACGAAGAACCATAGAATGATTTGCCTTGGAAAGAACTTTTAAAGATCATCTAGTCCAAGAAGTCAGAATTGAACCTGACATTTCCAAGTATTTTCTTAAAGACTCATGAAGGGAAGATGTAAAAGGCAGCAACATGGTGATGTAGGAACTCTCAGACTGAACAGTTAAAAATCTCTGCTAAAACAAGTAGAGCTGAATTCTGAAGGTGTCTCATTTGAATTTCAGTTAAGTGATGAGCAGCAGGTAAATTAGCCTGTGTTGAGCCTTGTGCTGCAATGACCAAATAGCTTTCTTTTCAAGAAGACCGTTCACTACTTCTCTGAAGACCCTTCCTAGAGGTAATGGCATCGGCATCAGAGGCATTGGCATGCTTGTGAGATCAGTGTGATGCTGGTCAGAAATGCTGGTTCTGGTGTCCAAAGCTACGGAGCCTCACTGAGCCAGTCTTGAATCCAGGATGCCAAGTCCTGTTTCACTGCAGGGTAATGCCATGGCCCATTTGATCTGAGGGCACTAATAGTAATTCCTCCTCATGTGCAGTAGTATGCACACACTGTTTGCAGTGTAAATGTGCCACCATAGCCTGGATAAATTACACAGGGCAGTCAGTGTCAGAAAAGAACATTGAGCTTCCTTAGTTCCAAGCTTTGCCACTCTCGCTGCTGCACTGCTCTCCACCATGGGCAGGGGGAATGGCCAAGCTTCAAACACAAACCTTCACACACCTCCTTGCAGCCATGTGGGGAGAACTCAGAAACTAATATTGAAGCACAGCATGATTGCAAGGGCAAGAGAAGTCTGAGAGAGATGGGGTCCTTTTAGTGGCCCCATTCTTCCCTTGCTGCAGTACCCAGACCCCGGCAGTTACTAAGCCTGAACACAGCAGTGCAAAAGAAACATGTTTCTACAGAGGAAATAGTAAAGCAAAGCTTTACTATTTCCTCACAGCTCATAAATCCAGTGTTCATGTATTCGACTGAATTAAAATAATTCTTATAGGCAGGGATGGTTAGTCCTTGACATTATTTCATACATGAAGCTTTCAACTTCTGTTCCTTCTGATTTACTGTGCATGCATGACCTTCTCTCTAAACTTGACAGTAAATATTCTGTTTGTTTATTTTCTCGAATAAAAGGGAAGGACCAAGCCCAAGGCTGCAAAGTCAGTATAAGAGAGTCAAATTTATTCAGAGAACATGCACAAGGATGTAGATAAAAACAACAGTTTAGGGTGAGGGCATATAAAACAGAGCAGAGAGGAAAGCTTTTTAGTTGCCGTTTTATATTCAGTCAATTTTCCTGCTAGAACACAGCTAGTCACTTTCCAGACTTGCTCAGATGCTGTTCACATATGCAATCACTGGCAATCTCAACCCTAAGCGTTTCCATGAAAATATACACAGATGCTTAAACATTTGCCAACGTGCTCACTTACTGGCAGGTAAGTCCAGAAGTGTGTAATAAGATATTTATGGATTTACAGGAGCTTTTACCTTCATTTATTCAGATTCTGGCAAACAGGATGATACAGGAACAGGCCTATCCTGCCCTATTTGAGGTAGAAGAATGAGGTGAGGTTGCATCATCGTACAAGGCAGCAGAGTTCAGGTGGAACCACTACACCTCTCCCGGCCAAGCAGCACTAGGTGGCACTGGTGGTATTCACACACTTTTTCATCTGCCTTTCGATTTCTAAAAGGTATCCAATGCTACTTTAGACTTTCAGCAGGCAAGAATGTGGTGGAAAACAGCTCAAGTATTTCTCTCAGTAGTTTATGAGCCAAAGATTTTTTAAAAATACCTTTTGCCATATTACTTGAGGCTGAAGAAGGACTGAATGACACTTTCTATGTCTGCACTGTTAGACTGCGTCTTTAGCTTGTTAACTTCACTTTCATGGTGTTTAATGACTACAGGCTAACTGATAGAAATACTATATTGCACATAATGGTGTCTTTTTAACCACTGATTATGCTGTTTTATTACACGTGGGCAGTGCCAAAGGGCTGGGTTCTGTGATGGTGAGCTATCAGTGCTGACTGACGGCATCAATACCCTTACCTTAAAGTGTAGTTAGACTTATTTCAAAGTGCTAACACTACACAGGGGTTAGCAGCATCACAAATTATCCTTCTCTAAACTGACTTAGAAATTCCCTCAAGGTTGTGTGTCAGTATGTTTACTTGCTCACAAATTCAAGAAAACAAAACCAGAATGAAGTAGCAATAAAAGGAAAAGGAAATGGCTTTCCTTGGAGATAATTTATTAAGGCAAATTGAGGCACAGCTTAAAAACTGTGCAAGAGAGATTGTTCGGGTGTGACCAAGGCAGTCAAAACATCAGCAAGGAACTGTCATCACGTTAGCAAGCTTTGTAATGGAGGTCAACACTCAACCACCTTGCTTTTATATTAACTTCTTGCCCTGAGTTCTAGGGGAAGAAAGCCCAAACCACAAAACAGGGTAATTCAGAGAAAGAAGGGAGTTTACTTAATCTAAAGAACATAAAGTAATTGAACCTTTTTCCTTATAAATGTGCTAAAAATGGCTTTTTCCAGTCAAAGCCCTTGCACAGCAGTACTGGTTTCAGCCTGTGAAACCTTTCTTAGCAATGGCAATTTAAGAACAGAGCTGATCTCTGCACAACACACAACAACCCATTCCTGTGGGGTTCTGCTTCTCCCTTGTAGTAACCACAGTGCCCCAGCACTGTCCCTGCTCCTGATGCTGAGAGCCTGGTCTAGCAATTCCTAACCTCATTTTTGAGAGATGAGATATGCAGGTAAAGATGTGCAGGGCAGAAAGACAACTTGATAGCACCTTTTATAAATCCCTCGTAGAATATTTAGTTTCCTTTAACATGAAAGTTGAATGAAAGTGACAGTACAATGACACATCTAAAGGTCCACCTCTGCCTCCTCCTGATGTGATCAACCTGAAAGGTTCCCTGAGATACTGACTCTCTAAGCATACAGCTGTAGAACTCTACTTAATATCCAACTTTTTAGTTGTCTTTTATTCTTTTGCACATTTCTGCAAAATCTCAAACCACTCCATGCTTAGTGAGTTCAGACTGTCTATTCTTCATTTAGAGAAAATATTAAAAAAACACAAGTCAGGGATTCTAATCTTCCAAAATCTGAGTCAAACAGAAAGTGGACACAAAACATTGATTTATCCTTCTCTAGCACATCTCAAAATCGAGATTCTTCATGGGAGCTGTCTGCCAACACTCACTAACTCTGAAAATACAGCTAACCAGTTTGAAAATTTTTCTCTGTGATTTCTAGGTTCACTATCATCTCTTTTCAAGTTTTCTCTGTTGCCTGTCTTCAAGTTTCTGACTTCAACTCTCAACTTAATAGAACTAGTGGAAGCACGTAGGGAAAACAATGAATGCAGGGACATGTGAAACTATTTTTTCACCATAAAGGAGGTTAATGAGTGGAAGAGGTGCCTAGACAAGTTTGGGAAGCTCCAAATTTGGAGATGCTCAAAACTTAATTGGTCAGGGTATTGAACCAAGATGCTGTTCTAGCTGAGCCCAGTTTGAGTTGGGGGCTGGACTAAATGACCTCCACAGGTCTTTAGCAGTCCAAAATTTTCCACAGTTCTAAATTTGCGTCACACTTGTTAATATAAATTATGTTATATGCTGCAGAAATATTTTAAAATTGTGATTCTTTCGTATCTGTGCGTAGACATTTGTCTACAACATTCTGTTGTACTTAATTAAGGACTATTTATGAGATCACTAAAAAATCGACTGACTTGATTTCTTCTCTTCCTACTTCTTTCTGTAATAGCCAAAAAAAAATGCTGTCTAAGGATATGCTCAGTTATAGGACCAGAATTGATCAATACTTGAACAGAAAACTGCTGGGAAACTGCCTCAGGGTTAGATCCTGCACTTATGGTTTCTTTTCAGCAAAAAGCCTGCACTGCAAGAGACCAGTTCATGATACTGGAGAAGGGGCACAAAAAATACTGCCTATGTCTGTCTTATTACTAGAGAGCCCCTCAAAGCTTGAGTGCAAATTATTTAATATTGGTGCCCTGGCCAAAATTAAGCACAATTGTTATTGCATGTACTTCCCATCCTATCCTTTCCTTCTTTGGGTTTCAACTAGCAAGAGAGTTCTTCCCTACAGTGGAAAGCCCTTTGATTTTTTTTCTTTAGATCTTGTATGTGAGGGGGAAAAAACCCCAAACCCAAACAAAAAAACAATCAGGAAATCCCTCTCCATGTTTCTTTTACAGGTGGCATTCCTATGTAAATCCTCTGACAGAGACAAGGAACCGAAGGAGTGTGAGCTTCTGGCTGCACCTCTGTGGTTACCCATTCCCACCTCACCTTCTCCTCTTCCTTGTTTCTTTGACTGTTAGGGAAGCACCACAGTGTCCGTCTTGTGTCATGCATTGAAGTGACTCAGGTGAGCTGTGCTGGTCCTAAAGCTGCTTTATGGCAACCTAGAAGGTCTGAAAAGGCCTGAGAATAACAGTGCTTCAACCATTTAATAAAAAGCATGTAAACCTTTTTAAAGACACACTGCAGTACTGCTGAGCAGCTTTGTTCTTCAGAAACATCACAAAAAATTCTTCTCCCTTTAGCCCTGCTCTTTCAAACACTTCTCTGTCCAGCATCGTGATTTATTTTGTTTCATCTTACATAACACGACTGAAGTGGAGATGACAGCTCAGAGCTAAAAACTGAAATTAGTTTCCTGAAAAACGTGCCTCAACTGACTTATTGTTATGATTATAGATCATGGAAATTCACTGATTACTGCAAATGAGGAAAATACAGTAAGCTCCCACCAAAGGGATACAGTAGCTATAAACAGGCCAGCACAAGCAAATAAATGCACCCTGAGATTAGCGTTTTGAAAGCAATGGAGCAAGGAAGATATGAGAGGGACTAATCATTCACAGACAACAAACTATTTTATTTGGTCCATAATGAGGCATTTGAGGGTGTTTTAAAGTTTCAGATTGTCACCGAGTGAACTATTCTCCTATTAATCTGTTAGAGAATTGGTAAACAGCCACAAAAGGAGCAGCACATGCCTACGGCTTTAGAGGGAAAATTGCCTACAGATTACAGTAAAACTATTTTCCAAAGGCTGGAAGAACACCCGAGAATACTACCTGTGCTGATAACACTATCTCTGCAAAGGAGCAAATGCTTAACAATTATCTACAACACCAAGAATGGCCACATTTTTCTGAGTGCCTCTATAAAAAGCAGCCAGGGACCAGGTTTATGAGATACAAAACAGCCGGGTAGAGAATTACCAGAGGAGAAAACAAAGTATTAATTTTGCCTGAGGAACGGTAAGAAAAAGGAGAGAAATGGAAGCTTTCTTCATTTTATGCAGGATTTTTTTCCTTTTTTAATTTTAAACCTCAGCCCTTCTACATAGCTTTCTCCATGTTCAAGCACTTGTAGGGGTTTGCCTCTTCAGGGAGGATGTGTTGTGTGGGTCAGCATGCCCACATCAGCTGGACTAGGTTATTTACAAGGTGTTTTAATGAGTTAGTGTATTTTGTTCTCTTTTCCTTGCACCATATTGCAGAAGGTCTCTGCCAGCCAAAAAGCTGGGGGGAGGAAAAGAGTTTTCCTGAAAAACACTTAGAAAACATTGTCTCTATCACACCAAGACTCACACAAATATTACAGTTGCTCTGGATAGGGGCTGCTCAAAGCCTGAGTAGCGAAACTGGATTGTTGAAAGGGAACACTTTCTGGACACATTGCCCTGGGGAGAGGGGAAATGGCAGGTTATTTTTCCACAAAAAAATAATTGATGTCTGTGGACTTTGAACAGCCATTACTAAGACTCTCTACACCCAAAACATCTTTTAGTTCACACCTTGTGCCTGAAATATTTCAAAACAAAAAAGAATAAATTTTTGATGACAACAGAGATGTTAGAGTTAATATAGGTTATATTTCAAGTTTGGAACAAGCAATAGAAAAACACAGAGAGATTGCAAAAACCTGATGTGGAGCTAAAAAGTCTCTGGATAGAAACATAAATTTAAGGAAATAACCCAGTTTTCCTCTAAGTGACTGAAAAAAGAATGCAGCTAGATCCCCAAAACTTACAGGTCAGTATATCTCTATCTGCAGAGGAAGGAAGTATACAAAGATGTATGGGAATTGTAAATAGGGTGGGTGGAAGAGTCTATATCTATATTGGCTGCTGAGAATACTAATGCAGACAGAAAATAATGGTAATGTGAAGCCATAGGAAAATATCAAACAGTGGATAAAGGCATACTCTAAAGAGCCAGAGATAATGCTGAAGAAATGCCTTTAAGTGAGCTATCAGGCCCTACTTTTACTTTAAGGTATATTGGTCATGGCAGGCAAGTCAAATACATTCAGGACCTTATCTATAAATGATAAGCATAAGTAGAAAAAGAGTTTACATTTCCATCTGGAGGCATGAAAATTATTAAAGCTTTGATATGTGAGAGAACTATAGATAACACAGATCACGATGTTTTCGTGACATTTATGAAAAAAGAATAAGTAAACACACCTTTCTAATTTTTAGGAACTACTTTTTTTTCAGGTGCTGCTCAACGGTTTAGTTCTAGAAAACACACTTGGCAAACACATGATAACACCAAATATTTTGTCTATAGCTTTCAGATAGAGTTAAGGTACAGCAAAAACAACAGTCTGACACTGTGCAGCAAATTTCTGAAGAGACATCCAAAGTTTGTATAGATTCATTTGCTTGTTCAAAATACCAAAACAAACCACAAAATACTTTGGATTCTGGAGGATAGTATGTTCTTTCAGGTACAAAGAAGGGAAACTGAAACAACTGAGGGGACAGAGAGTCTTCTTTATGAGAGAAGACTGAAAAGGTAGAAATTCTTCAATTAAAAAGCAAAAATTACAATTTAGGGAATAAGATTAAAGCTGATTAAATAATTCAGCTGATTAAATAATCCTACAATACTAGGAATAGGGAATACTCAGGAAAGACAGAGATTGACTGAAAACAGATTAAAAAGTACTACCTTATGAGGCAGGGAATGCTTGCTGTCAAAGCTGCAGGAGCAGGTTCAGAGAAGGCTTAGACAAACCATAGACCAGAGATCCAGAAAGAGATGGATACAAAGGCCTAGGCAGGGATGCACCCTGTGACACACAGAACAGACCTGAAGGCTGGAACAATACCAAGGCAAGGGATTGAGTTCATGGAGTGACCACTCTCCTGACCTTCCCCAAAATTATCACTCTATTGCCACTTTTGGGCAGGATGGACCTATAGGTGTGGCTGGGTGGGGCATCTTCTGGGGTGTTAAACTGGTTCTTCCAATAAAAGATAAATGCAATTAAGAAAACAACCAACACCTTTATGTTTCCAACTCTTTCTCTTCTCTCTATCTCATATTCTTTTCTCTGCTGTTTGTTAAGATATCAGTTCTTATGTTAAAGACTTATCATTAGAAGCACTACCAATGATTTCCTATCATGATTATCAAATATTACTCTTTGGAGATAGGAATACCTATCAGATCCACCACTTCTTGTTCCCATTCTCCACTGCGAGTATCCCATCATTCTAACCCACATTCTCTAACATGACAAAAGAAGTGGTATGAGGAGCCATTAAACCAGAACAGTTTCCCATTATTTTTTTTCCCTTTACTGTCACTTCCAGAGAGATATGAGAGTGCAATTTCTCTCAGTCCTGAAATGCAGCCAGCTCAGCAGCAGTGTTTAATATTTCCCAACAGCACTAATCAGTAGGTAAGGACAGGAGGTTAAGAAGTATACTATGTTGGAATAAAATGAATAAAACCATTTCAAAGGTCACGCATTTCTTCAAAGCAGTCACAGAGAAGACCAAAAAAAGGTACACAGACACAAAAAGCAAGCACTGGAGAAGGCAATCAGATGGGATACTGAATGTGTGATGGGATTACAGAGGTGCAAGATGATGAGTTTTCTGGCAGCTAATTTATGTTGAAAACAGGGAAACTTGGGGCTCTGAAGCCCCTTAAACAGTTTGTCTTAAGGATCATTTTCTTCGTAATTTAACAATTAATCCTTGATAAGACCATGGCAAGGCAGATGGCTTTTTAAGCTGTGGTATAGAAAAAGTTGTTCTGCAGTAAGAGCAACAATCCGTGAAGCTATTACACATTTCCCAACCTATGTTCCCAACCTATGTTATTTTTTAGCAAGACTGCTTTTCTGTATTATTCTGGCTTTTATCTTGTGATTCTTCCCCTCTTCTTCTTTTTTTCCCCCTACAAACTAATGTTTTCAGTAAGACAAAAGGAGTCAGAATAAGTTTCAAAACACTTCAGTTCTCAAGACAAGGAATTAGAGAATGTGTGACGCTGGGAAAATCACAAAAAACAAATTGGATTGTGGATTCTGTGGAAAAAAAACCAGTACAAATTAGTGTTTAAAAGGCACAAATCCTTATTTCCTTAATACAGACATAAATCACTAAAATGCCAATCTCTGCTCTGGCCCAAGCGAGAGGTATGTACCTATGTACGTAGGAAAAGGAAGTTCCCTATTCCTTATCTTTCTCCTTTAGTTATTATGGCCATGTGCACATCTTACTTGCCAATGAGAATTGCAGTCAATACACAGCTTCCTGCTTTGAAGATGTCACTAAAGCTATTCAGGGATACTTAAATTAGAAAACAATTGAAAAAATTAATCATATTTGAACACTGCAAGCCATAAATGCAAAGCTTTTTTATCTCATTGGAAGGATGGCTATTTTATGGTGTTATAGTGTTTCTTGTTAGCTTTCTGAGACAAATTCCAGAGGTTTGGACCTATATGAAAGAACGTGTCAGGACAGCTAGACATTGTGCTCAGCATCACTGTCATGAAGTCCAATAACGGTTAGTACAAATCATCCTTGTATTTACTTTCTTTGATCAGGATGTAAAAATAATTATTAATGCCTGATAGGCAGAACAATTACACAGGAGCCAGTTCATATTACATTAGCTATGGTGGAGTTTAGGATTTCTGAAACATTCCTTATATGGACTTTCCTGATTAGCTGAAAAAATGTTCAAATATAATACAACTGTTTTATGAATTTTAGAAGAAATAAAAACATCTGATCATTGATCAAAGAGAGTTTCTAATGAGTGCAGTGAGTAAGGTGAGCTATTCCAAAATTCATACTAAGCAAATTAACTCCTGAAACTGGAAAATGCAGCAAGCTCTGTTCAGGAGTTGGGGTAATCCACTTGGCACATTGCTGTGCTAACCCAGCTGTGATGTTCCTGCATCCAACCAGAAATCTCTGCCCTGTTTTGCTCTGCATAAAGATACCAGCTTGTTCAGGCTGAGCTCAAGATACCTTCATCATGCTCCATTACACTGCTGGAAAGATGCCTCCCAACTCTCTCCTGTGATAATAAGAAGTTATACTGTGCCACTGGCTTTGTCAGAAGTTGAGGAGAAAGCCAGCTTCTTCATCATTTCCAGGCCTTTTAGAGCCCTGATAAGCAGTCCACTGGGAGTTTCAACAACCTTGGCAGCTTAGGGAACACTATGGATTAGTTGGTATTGAACAGGACTTATATCTCTGAAGTACCAGGGAGCAGCATACAAAGATTTGTGCCCCGTGTCTCTCTAGTAAGAGAGACATATAGGCCTCTGTATCTCTCTGTAACCCTCTCTAGGGTTGACGAGGAAGTCAGATGAATACATGCAAGCTCATGTCACTCAGGTCTGATCTATTCTCTTTGTCAGAGACAGAAGTTAGTGAGGGGCACAGACTCCAGCATAGACAGCTGGTCACCGCACACCTTTTCTCTTCAATCCACAAATGCATCAGAGCAATCAAGCATGTGAAGAGCAGCTTCCTCCATTAAGAAATGTGCAATACCTTGATTTGTTTCCACACTGGTACAATTCCTAGGATCCAACCTAAGGTTAGTCTGCATAGATTCCTTTAATATCTTTATTATACTTTCTACCACTCTTCTCTCCTCACTCCAGTTTCTGCCCGGCCCTGCTCTGAATGCATGAGCACACCCAGTGTCCAAGGTGAAGCAGGGCCAGGGGAGGATGGGGACAGTCAGAACTGCACTTCCTGTCACAGCAAGGTGTTAGACCAGCTGATGGACCCTGCCACTCTGAAAGGTTGCAACCACAACAGAAATACTTTCTAAAGAAAAGGCATGAAAAATACTTTACACTTTTTAGTTAAAAAAGGGCCAAGTTAAATGCATGAAAGCGTACTGCTTAGTATCTGTATTTCCCTGGACTTCTTGTCGCTATGGCAAAACAAGGACACAACAACACAGCTCAGTTCGCAGCAGAGCAGAGAGCGAGCCCCATTTATTTCCTATTCCCTTTTTATATGGTAGGAACCCAGGCAGATAATTCGCTAGTGTCCAACCATCCCCCGGTATGGTTGGCTGGGTTCTACACCACCCACATCAAAACATATCATGCCTGGACCTACAACAGCTGTGGAAAACAACAGGTGCTTATCTTATTGTTTTTCATAACTTCCATGGGAAAGAAGGCTCTCTCTCTCACAAGCAGCCCTGGGCCACCAGGCTCCTGGCCACTACATCTACTTTCTGTTCCATAGCTTGATCTGATCAGTTTTCAGATGCACCATTTAGATTACAGAAATGCTGAGTCAGGACTGCACCAGAAATGGAAGATTCAAGGGTATTATGTTATACAGTTTATATTATACAATAATACCATTGTATAGTATCATTATTATTCAAGGCATTTAGAGAAGTTTGCAAGACTGACAGATTTTAGGTTTCTCTTCTACCTGTTGTTGAACTGAAAGTGGTATCGAGAATGTAATTTTAATTGCAACTTTCTTCCTCTTGCAACTCTGAGCAAGGACAAAACTTCAGAACTGTGAGGTTCCTTACAAAGTTTCATCAGCAAAATTAGAAAACTTGAGTCCTATAAGGTAACATATATCATCCATAAATATTAATGGGAATCCGCTTTTAGTATTACTCAGCTGCTATCTCTGTTTAGCCCTTGCTAAAATAATTTCTGTTCCTGGTCATCCAGAAAGAGTTTTCACCGGCATACAGGCATTTTCATAGCTTTTGGGATTTGGGGCTTGTGTTTGCCCTGAGGCTTTGGACATTTTGTATAGTTCCTGTGAGTGACTGCTGAAATTACGTGTTTGAGTAATTTCTCTGTGGAGTAAGAGTTTTATAATCCCTTTAAAAAGCTCCTTGCTTCTGATGCTTATACTCGTTTGGGCTGACAGACTATTAAAGAAGCAGAGTTACTGATCTCAGAAGAAATTTTTTCCTGTTAACTGTGCACTTCATTTTACCTTTTCCTCTCCAGCAGTGTCTGCACCCCAAAACAGTAGTTTGTCACCTTTATGCAGTTCATATGTGAGTTGTTCTTTGGGGGGAAAGCAAAGCAAGGGGAAAGATAGAGAAGAATTAATCTCAGATCAATCACACTCCTTTCTAAGGGATTTGATATATAAGCCACAAACACTTCTGTATGATGGGCTCCACGCTGACCTGGTTCCTCATGTCAGAGTGAGATGCAAGCTTGCTGTGCTGGCTGCAGCTTGAGGCTCCCAGAACAAGCACGTCAGGGCTGTAGGGATTTGCCACAAATACCTTTCCTGTGCCAGTGGGAGTCACACAAGACATCTGCAGACAGCTTATAGTGCACCCAGGGAAACCAGGGACAGATATCAAAGGAAATAATACCAAATTTCTCTTATGCTATTTTTTCCTCTCAATGAAGGATATTTATGAAGGGATTATTACTTTCCCCCCTGTCTCTCCTCTGCATACTATATGTCTGTATGACCCATCTCTAGTCAAGGACTTGCTTTGTTTTTTGAACAGGAATTTGCTTAGAGACTTCTGCAAATCTTTTCAGTTTAGTTGAGATAGCGCATGCTATTCTAAAAGATCAATTGAAACACAATTTTGAAAAAAATATCTCAGCATCCTAGAATGAGGTATGTTGTACTGTAGTCTCCTGGGGATGTGGTGGAAATGACTTTGCTTGCAACATATAGAACTGCTGAAACAAAACACTAGAAATTATAGACTAAAGAGCAATTTAGAATTTTATTCCAGGGACTAAGCTGGGATTTAGCAGACAGTTTTGATTTTCTTTTCTTCCCACTTCTAACTATGTGTAAATAAGGAAGGTAGAGTGCTATTTATTAAAAAAAAAAAAAAAAAAGTAAAACAAAAATCAAACAACAAAAAACTCCACAGAAAATCACTTCTTTCGGGGAATACATTTTTCTGTGGTTTCATTGAAACTACTCTTCACTACATTTCTGCAATGTGTTCAAAGTTTTTTATGGTTTAAGCCTTATTTGCTTTAAAGAAGTCTCTTCTTTGAAGTGGATATTCTCCAGACTGTAAGATCTATCAGATTTTTTCACATCTGCAATTTGCTTCACATCTGTAATTTACCAAAATTATGTGAATGTACATTTCTTTTTCTGAGATGGTAAGTGTTAGCTCCTCGTCTGACTTAGTTATTACTTATCACTGTTTCTCCATTCATGAACTACATTAGATTGAAGTTTCTGCAAGGAAAACCCAAACTGCAAGTTAACACAATCCCATGGAACATGCTGTAACATCTGTCCAACAAAATCTACTCTGACAATGCTATGTCCTTCTATCTTTTCATATAAATCACAAAGAAACAATAATTTTGAAATAACCCTATCCTTTAAACTTGAAGGAAGCCACTTCTATGCTATTTTAAGTGTGGTATATGTATACCAGTAAAGGGCAGGCTTTAAGTGTCTCATTTGCCCACGTAAAATATGATAAATCATATCTTTATAATTTGAAGATAAAGCCAGAATAACATTCTATTTAAATGCAAGTGGATACTGAAGAAGTTACTGCATTCCTCTACCTCTCCTCTACACAGTTTGGTGCATAAGAGACAAAAATCAAATTGTGTCTTGGGAAGATGAAGGGCCAAGTTCTCCCCGTCATTCTTTTTGTTCCATTGCAAATACACTACAGTCCACTGAGCACTATGGGACCGCCACAGCCGGAATGTCTTGCATTTAGTCATGACAAAATGGAGGTATCAGATGAATAAGAACATAGATGCAAGCCTATACAGAACCTGTGCCTGTAGCACAGTGAACTAAACCAAGATTTTCAAATGCAGATGACAATGGTTGGCTGCATAAAAAGATTTACATCTGATTTTATAGCTGATTTCAGATTGTGCTCATCTTTAATCTTGGGTGGAAGAGTATCAGAGTCTCTGGGGAAATAAAATAAATAAATATGAGAGAGAGCAGATATTTAAGTGCTTAGCTCTGGGCCTGTAAATATGACTGGAATGGAACAGCTGAGATACCCAGATTTGTTCTTTTAAGAAATGGCTGATAAGGAGATCTCTTTGGTCTTCCCTGTTGATTCAATTTCAAGTACATATCATTGCATGAATTTATTCCTGGGATAATCAGTGGCTGTCATGAATATCTGTAATGAACTTGCAGATCCTTTGGATGAATTTTAGGAGGCCTGGATCAGTCTCAACTGTGCAACATGTCTTTTAATATCTGATCCCCTGTACATCTAGAAGTGAGAAACCTGTACAAGTGGTAGGTCAATTTCCCCATTCCCTATCTAAGGATAATTTTAAGGATTTTAATCACTCTTTTTAAGCCTGAACTTCACATTTGGTTTGCTTTCAAGCTCCCTACTGTATCTGGTTTTCCTGTGGGCTTTTGGTTTTTATTTTCATTTGGTGTCAACAGATGTTATTTACTGCTATTTTCCCTCTGCTTTGGAAAGGATTTATCATTGAGATGTATTTTCATTTTAGTGCACAAATACATTAAATCCAGGCATGAAGCCTGACCAAAACAGCTGGAAAGTGACACTGAAATTAAGGCTATAGTGCTGCTTCTCTAATCTGCTGAGCAGTTTATATAAATGCAGTTTAAATAAAATGAGTCTGCAAACAGAAAAGCTTAAAGGATGTTAAATCCTGGCTTTATAAATGATGGTCAAGCTAGCAAGAACCACCCCACAGTGTGTAATTTTTTTCTTTCATGTAACAAGGTTATCTGGCCTCACAAGGTTTTTGGAATAAACTCAATTAAAGGTAATGAAGAGAAAATGCAAAAGCCGAAAGGTAACAGATTTGATTTCAGAAATCAAGTATATTTACCTATATATATATATATGTGTGTGCTAGAGGTATGTCTCCCTAATCTTAGTGGGAGAAAACATAATTTCTTTTTTTTTTTTTCCTGGGACATTAAAATCATACACGCACACACTCATAGTGAGCAGAGAGAACAAGGTGGAGATGAGTGGACACTTCCCTTTCCCCAGGACCTCACTCAATAAAAAGGTTTTTGACAGGACAGAATATGCTACACATGTTGGCAATGAGTTTGTCAGTGTTCCTAACATTTCTATACAGCTGTAATCCATGGATTTAATAACATATTGATATATGTTTCCACAGTTCTATTGTGCAGCAAAAATCTTAGTGTGATCTAAATTAAACACTTCTGCAATGGGTTGGAGACTGCATGTCATTTCTTGCCCTGGTGGAAAAGTTTTGTGCCACCCCATCTGCTGTTCCAAACGCCAAACTTCAGAAATATCACTAAATGGGAGGGCTGTTGCAGTACTTGCTATTTTATTTGAGATTCTGTTTAGCCTCGTAAAACATCCCCCTATCAGTTTGTATCACTGAGCTGTTGCTGAGCTACAGGCCCAAGTCTAATCTCAGATTGATGAAATGCATCCAACATGACATTTGACTCAAACTGTTCATAAATAATAATAATACTACTTTACATTTATATAACCCTTTCAGCAAGAGCTCTCCCAAAAGGCCTTTTTGACCTCCAATTTATCTGTTGTGACTCTCAGTGAATTAGAGACAAGCATAATGCTCCCTACTCCACTACCACATACAATGTGGCAATAGCTGTGAGACAAATTACATTTGTGATGAGAATCCAGTCATTTTAGCTATGTGATGCTCAATAATCCACCAACAGAGATCACCTGTAACATTATCAGTGTCTCAGTGGTTCAGACAGCTGTCAATGGTATAAAAAGCCCCCTGCGTGGTAAGTATTGCCCCCTTTTTTCCAAATCTGGGATCTCTAACACTCAAATAAGTACACAGACCTTAGCTTGACAATATTTACTCCAGGAAAAATGACACCTATAAGTGCAGGATTTTACAATTCACTCTTGACTAAAACCAGAGTTTTCATGACTTTAAAAAAAAGAGGTTTCTGGACTTATTCAGAATTTAAGGTGTTTGTACCTTAATCCTAACTAAGGAAATATGGAAACATTTGAATTTACCACCATGACAGTGTCACATCAAAAAGGTTGTGTAGGTCATATCAAAACAGGACTTTGTTCTGCTTGTAGTCAGGATTTTTTTCCACTTTGCCTTTCGGGAATATATTTTCAAAGGCATCTAGGCATCAAACAATGCAGATAGGGATTTTCAGATTCATGTGCTGTGTCTATTGCAGCCTGAAGCCTAAATCCTATGAATAAAATTGCCTTGGATAAATCATGATGGCTCACTTTAACAACCTGCCAATGCACAGCACCCATCTACATACCTAAGAAACTCACTGTAAGACATTTTTTTCCCTGCTCCTTTTGACAGCAGATGTACGGTTCCTATTGCCTTCCAAAGGAATGGAATGCAGCAAATGGAGCACTTTTACTTCTGAGCAAAATTTCCTCATTTGATTAATAAAGAGTATAATGTTTTTAAACAATCTTCAATTACTTAGGTTACTTTAAAACACCTTTATGCCTCAAAGACTATGCCAAAGACAGATGATGACAAATGTTACAATAATACATAGAATACATGGTAACAGAATGAGAACACACCAACTCAGAACATGAAAATCTCAGCTTCTATTACAAGAGACCCACTTTTCAGTGAGAGCTCAGGGATTTTAGCTATTTTGGTGTGATTTTTTTTATTGTCTGATTTTATTGTAACATTTCAAAGATGCTTCTTGTTAATCCATTTTAGCTCAATTCCTAAGATAATGCCCATAAATCCATTATATAGCACCTTGTTCTTGCAAAGAGACCAATGTGATCAGCAATTATCAAAAGTAAACAGAATTCTGATATTATCATATATTATGCATTGAATCGATAGTGGAAAAAAAGAGATCTAATGAACCAGTGACTTTTTCTATATATCATAGCCTGTTCTGTCCTTTTTTTGCCTTTCTCACCTGATACCCTTGTCCCCAAACCCTCAACATTTCCCATTTCTGTTTGGTGTCTGCATATCACCACCTGAAAAGTCATATTTGTATTTGCTATACAAGAACAGCAGTTTTCAAATCTGTATTTACACTAAGGCCCCAGGTAGAATTAAAAATCTTACAGTGTTCCTGCCCAAACAGCAGGCATCCCATAACCTTACAATTAGGTTAAATATATACTATATGCCATCTTTGCAATCTGGCATTTGATAACCCTTTGGTTTCAGTTTGATAAGTCAGTGATTGATCTTGTAACCTAAGTCTGAGTTACTCATTCCTACTTTCCTTACCTAGGAAGCAATCACAGAAAAATGTGATTGAGAGCAGCCTTGAGGAGAAGGACTTGGAGGCATAGTTGGATGAGAAGCTCAACATGGCCCAGCCATATGCCCTTGCAATCCAGAAAGCCAACATACCCTGGGCTGCCTCCAAATCACCGTGGGCAGCAGGGAGAGGGAGGGGATTCATTCCCTCTGTTCTGCTCTGGTGAGACTGCACCTGGAAAACTGCATCCAGTTATGGGGCCTCCAACATAAGGAAAGACATGGACCTGTTGAAGCAGGTCCAGAGGCAGTCACAAAGATGACCAAAGGGCTGGAGAATCTCTCTTATGAAGACAGTCTGAGAAAGTTGGGGGTGTTCAGCCTAGGCAAGAGAAGGCTCTGAGGAGACCTTAAAGCACCTTCCAGGACCTGCAGGGAACCTACAAAAGAACAGAAGAGGGACTTTTCACAAGGGCATGTAGTGATAGGACAAGATGGAATGGCTTCAAATTGAAAGAGAATAGGTTTATATGAGATAAAAGAAGGAAATTCTTTACTATGAGAGTGGTGAGACACTGTCACAGGTTGCCCAGAGAAGTCGTGGGTGCCCCATCCCTGTAAGTGTTCAAGGCCAGGTTGGATGGGGCTTGGAGCAAACTGGTCTAGTGGGAGGTGGCCTGCCCATGGCAGGGGAACTGGAAACGAGATGATCTCTAAAGTCCTTTCCAACACAAACCAATCCATGATTCTACTGAAAAATAAAGCACCTTCTAATACAAAGATGTTCAGACCTCTGTTCAAGCCAGAAGGAATTTTGATAGTTCTGATTTTATGGACTGTAGACTAAGGTAGTAGAAGTATGTTTATTTTCTTACAGGGGATAGAAATAAAGAGAAATGAAAGCAGATGGATCTGCCCTAGCAGTGAACCATTGGATACAATACTTTGCTTCAGTGAGTATCCAAATGATTTTCAGGTAGTTTGGTGCATAGGTAATTTATGTGCTTTGTTCTCTGCCTGCTATTTAGAAGCTGTTTCTCAAGAAGAGATTTTTTTCTGAACTGTTCACGTTTGCATGCACTATTTCATTCTTAACTCTTCTAATATTCTACTTAAGGTTAACTTAGTGAAGTGAATTCAATATAATTTTTTTGTTGCACTCAGAGGCTCTGCTTGTGAATGGGGTCAAACTAAAACCTGCAAGGGTGTTCTCAGGTGACTGCTTGCTTGATGACTACATGTGTCATGTAACAGAGGCTGTCCTAGCCATGAGATGTTTGCCATCACTAACCAGGAGCAACACTGACCCTGCAAAGGGCATTGCTACCACATACCTTGTTTTTTGACCAAATATAAAAATACTTCTTTGGGCACCTCAAATGCAAACAGACATAGTACATTTCATTTAATATTTTGGAGTATAAAACAGAAGTCAGAAGCACAAAGTACTGTCTCAGATAAGCTGTATCCAAAGAGTGTGTTAAAACATGAAGCTCAGGTAGCCCATTTTCCTGCCTCCACAAACAGATAGATAAGAAGCACTGCTTTCTACAAAGATTCTTGCTTTTGTAGTCCTCATTGAGACATTAAAAAATCTGTCAATATTTTTATCAGTTCTCCCCTTCCCTTGGCAGGGGTGTCTAGGATGGAGAAGTGATACCACTCTTATTGACAGATACAAAAACTTTAGAGGAGGCAGCTGGAAAACCAAAGACTCTACTCCACAACAGTGGATCAATCATAGTGTTGAACTAAATATCCAGGATCTCTATACGAAAATGTTTATATCACTTCAGGAAAGTGTAAAATACATGTGCTTCAGTGCCTACAATAATCCAAGGGAAAAAAACGCCCAAAACTCAAAAAAACCCAAACCAAACTAAACAAACCAACAAACCAACCAAAAAAAAACCTCCAACAAAATAAAAGCCACCCCCAAATAGTTAAGCAATCCAGATGTGTATAACAATGGAATTATTACAAGGAATTTTCAGGCATCACCACATATCTATCTGGGTTAAATTACAAATGTGCACACGCTTTTATCTTTGGAGATTCCCAAATCTTTTAGAATCATCTGAACGGCTATAGAGCTGACACAAGTAGATTTACAAAAGAGGATAAATCTTGGCAAAACACTGCATGGTGGTTCAATTATCCTGCTTCAGGGAAATCTAATTTAATTGCTGGAATGCAATCACTTCCGATAAGGTTTGATACTAGCATGGTTTATTGTCAGTAAATGTATCTTCACCAGATGTTCTTTCCACAACAGCTAAATAAAATCCATAGTCACCCACTTCAAATAGCAAACTATTTGTTGCTACTATAATTTGTAAACCATCTAGCCAGAGGTCAGTAACTTATTTTATGAAGAAAAATAAAGATTATAGCTTCCACTAAAAAAAAACCATCCCCTAGTATTTATTATTGCAGAGTTCATTTTCTGTATGCACAGTGTCTCCTTGCTCAGTACTTCATTACTGTGTGGCCCACTTCCTACAGACTACTCTGCTGTGCTGTTTCCTGGAGGATGAAATGAAGTCCAGCAACTCATCTCTTGGATGTTTAAATGAACTATTCCAAAATTTGATGTTTAAGGATGTTGGGAAACTGCCGTATTGGGTTAACCCTGGCTGAATGCCAGGTACCTAGCAAAGCTTCTCTGTCACTCCCCTCTGCAGGTGGACACAGGAGAGAAAATATAACAAGAAGTTCATGGGTTGAGATAATGACTTGAAGAGATCATTCACCATACTTCCACGGGCAAAACGGACTTAAATTAGAGATAATAAATGAATTTATTACTAACAAAATCAGAGCAGGACACCACTGACCCTGGTGTCTGCAGAGAAAAGTTTCTCTCACATGTTCTCACCCCGCTCTTCTCTGGCTGCAATTACTTCTGTGCAGTAAATTCTTTTTCTTCTTAAATATGTTATCACTGAGGCGTTACCACCATTTTCTGATTGGCCCAGCCTTGGCTAGCCGTGTGTCCATCCTGGAGCCATCTGGCATTGGCTCTGCTGGACATGGGGGAAGCTTCTGGCATCTTCTCACAGAAGCCACCCCTGTAGTTCCACCACTACCAAAACCTGGCCATGCAAACCCAATACACTCTAACGTTTGAACAGTTCTATAAATGTACAGCTCCTGAAGTCTTTTAACACTGCAGGCTTGTGACATTAAGTATAACTAGAACTCATGCAGACACCCTATGGTTAATGCCAAATGAGGCAGGTAGGACAGGCATTTCTATGCACTTGCATGATTTAATATTCTCTGATATTTAAGGAAATGAATATTTAGAGGTTCTGAGTTGTGGCATGGTGACATTTGGAGTGTGCAAGGGTAAGCAATGCAATACAGTCCAGACACTGGACTTATTTCTACTCTACAATTCATTGACAAATTCTAGCAGAAGTAATTTGTATTTATGAAATGGCATAATAGACCCAAGTGGGTTTTTTAGATGTTAAGCCTATCTAGTGTAATCACACTGTAGTGAATGTATCTATTGTTAGCCTTAGCACTGAGAATTTAAAACTGGAATAAATTTTTGTTATCTAGGGAAATTTACATATGTAAATTTAAGCAGCAAAAAATTCTGAGCCTATCAGTATTGAAGTTGTCTTGGTTTTTTTTATGGTAAAACCCCTTAAAATAATTACTCTTTTTAGGGGAACAGTTTAGCAAGATGTGCTATTTTGGAAATTGACATTGAACATTTGTAAGACTGCAAAATTTGCAAATAGATGAGGACAAACCCTTAGTAAACAAGATAAGGTAATAAAGTATGTACTCTTTAACTAATTGTAGACATAATGCTTAAAGATCCTGTGAAATAATTTCTTTTATGCCAGATATTAATAGAAATTTCCTCAGCTGTGAGTGTGGTCTCTCTTTTTTTTAAAAGCTGAATAGATTTGCTGTGATATTGGTTTAAAAACCTTTGGAGATGTTCTGTGGATAATGATGAATATTGAATCAATTTGCATAGCATTAAACTACATGGAAACATTTGACTTCTAGTTGTATTCCCTGTTTTGTTCCCACCAAAATTTATACATAAGTCATGTATCTTCATCTGAAATATCAGAGCACACACCATAATCATCCTTTTCCTTAATAGTCACTAGCTTATCAGAAGAGAGGCTTGGACTCTGCTAGTGAAATTTTGCAAAATTTTGATTAATAAACCCAAGTGAATATGTGTGAATATGACACCCGTACTTTGTCCAAGGATTCACAAAAACCTATTACCCCAAAACAAGAATGAGCTGTTGGGAATGGAAGAATGAACATCTAGAACTGGTGGGTTTCCACATATTCAGTTATGATGCACAGTGATGACTATTAGAAAGTCAACAGCTTTCAAAACTTCCTACAGAACTCTCTACTTTGCAGTTTAAGAAACTATGGGGTTATCTTGCATACCACTATGTAAAGCACCTGATTCTCTTGACTACAATACAGTCTTCTCATACACAGAAGAAAATTTCATTTGTCTCCCAGAGGGTTTCCTGATCACAGCCATCAACATCATTTGATCTGACAGCAGACAAGAACTCTTCTCAGAACAAGATATTTTACCTACAGACAGCTGTACCTGAGCCACAGATACGTGAGTACACTTATGGTCTCTAGAGAAATAGAGAGTTGCATGCAGAGAACCATGGTAAGCATGATACTGCTGCACAAATACGGGAGATTATAGGATGATTCTGTGCTCCTGTGACTCACAATAATCTTACTCCAGTTCCTATTTCCCTTTACAGCAGGGACCAATGGAGCATTCAGAAGAAAAAAGATGTGTGGGAAAGTAGGGCAGATAGGGCAAAACTGTGAATCCAACTTATGAGAAATACCACAATGCAAAACTGGCACGTAAAGTAATAAATCCATCACTCAAAGAGGGTGCTGGCTGTGGTTGTCTGTAATTCTCCAGGATGATGGAGAGATTCTCGAGCTCCAGTGGGATGCACTACATGCACAAGCTAACTCATCTCTGGCTGCAATTCAACGCAATTTAAATAGCTCCCAGGCCCCCAATGACCTGAACTGGAGCTTTTCAAGTGCATTATTCTACCTCACTGTATAGAAGTTTTCTCCTTATAAATATTTCCGGCCAAATATGGCTTTTCTTTATCGTGTCGGAACCCGTAGCTGCAGAAATAACCAATATGACCAGGGAAGCTCTGGAAAAGCAACTCTCAAGTTGTTTGGGGTTTGTCATCACCAGAAAGAAACTAAGACAGGTTGCTGACATACAACAACGATTACTCTTCCAGGAAACCTAGTACCTTACCCCATGTTAGCAGGAACAGTTAGATTAGCAGGGAGCACTAATCAATCCCCACTGGTACTACATATGCCATTCCCTGAAAGGCAAGACATACTTTTTGGATGAGATTTTGCAAACACATCTAGTGTAGACTACAGTGAAAGAGACAGGTACAAAGAGACGTAAGAATTTTGTCGGATTGCAAAACAAGCCTTGCCTCAGCTGCTTTGACTGGATATCAGTTAACAAGACCATCCTTTCCCTTTACATTTTCACCTAAGGACATGGATGGTTTTGTGGCTTTTAAAATGGACTTGAGATAATTGCCTACTTTGTGTACTTTTAAAATCCCAGTTATTTTTGCAGCCTCAACAGCCAAAGTACCCAGGGTTCAACACAAACTGCCACAGGACCTCATGAAGGACCCACACTGAACAGTGATTTGGCAAACTTCTCTTCTACCAATCTTCACAGGATAGGTCATTGGGATTGTACCTGACTATCCAAGGCTCTTTAGATTAGTAATTTATTAGAAGACATCAAAAATAAGTTACAAATATTTTCTGCTCTGTGCTGGATCTAACCTGAAAGCTAGATTTGTTTCCAATTTCTAATTGCTGAAAATAGCTACAAATGAAAGATGAACAATCAGAGGAATTAGAGTAAGGTTAGTTTTGGTTGATTGGTTTTCTTTGGCTTTTTTTTTAAAACAGAAAGATAAAACTCCAAAGAGGCTTACAAAAAACACAGAGAAACTGAGAATGTCTATGCATATAATGACACTTGGAAGCAGTTTTATTAGTGCATATTTATTGGAGTGATTTGAAATATCAACTCATTTGAGACTACTACATATTGCTTTCTTTTTTAGTCGCTGAAACCCAATTCTTTAGAAATGATGGTTTCTTTAACATTTGTGTATAGAATCCTATTAAGAATGATCTTTAATATGTTAACCACACTGTCCTTTTTCCTTCTGATTTTCAATTATGCTCTTAATATATCAGGAAACTGTCTTAGTGCACAGAACTGGTTCCAGCAAGTATTGGAAGTTATCTTTGACAGAGTGAGTTGTCACCATTATTCCTGTCAATGCTAAACAAACGAACACAATCTGGGGTCAGTAGGCTGACCTGTAAACCAAAGGATCTTGGCTTTGTTTTGGTGATGTGCAAACTGTCCACTATTTACAAAACAGCAGAAAGTATTTAAAAGTGCTGAGGAGGAGGGGGAGGGTACAGTGGAAGAAGACATATTCCTACCCATTAAATCAAGGAAAGAATTTGAAAGGAGGGGAAATACAAGTACTGGCTGACTATTTAAAATTTAGTCTCATTTATGTCTGACTGAATGTAACTGTGCCAAGCCGTGTACACCACAGTCTACAGTAAGAACAGTTAATTATCCAATCTTGCATCAGTGCAAGTGCAACCTTGACTGTCTGAAGTTTTCTTGCAGGACTTACCTATTCAGGCACCATAACCTTTATTATTGCTGAAAGCTTTAATATTTTCACGTTGCTTTGATAAGGAGTGGAGCATAAAAGCACAGGTATTCCATGAAGCTCTTTGCAGAGTCACTTTTCAAAACAGAATAACTCTAACTTACCTTAAAAAATTGTGTTTCATAATTTAAGAGATCACAAAATTCTAAGTACATGTTGGCACACACACACAAAAACCCCTCAGCTAAGACTGGTGTTTACTTCTACCTAACTTGATCAAACTCAGTTACTACATGCAGGTATGTGTGCATTTTTATCTGCCTCTCTCATCCAAGTAAGTAACTCTTAAGCCAATTTCAGCAATATTGAACACAGAGTACAGGCCTTTGAAACAGATCTCAACATTCTGGATGTCAAATTTTCCACCGAATTACTGGAAACAGGTAGCTAGGTGGAGATAAAAGGCCATCCTTGCCTGCACTAAGTTACAGTGTGACCTCAATTCATACTAAGCCTCAGGGTATTTACAGAGGCTAGAGCATTGCTGAGTATTCCAACATGAGAAAAGTTTTCATCTGCACTCATATTTTTATTAACTATGACACAAAGAATGCTACCACAGACTAAACCACGGAGACCAGACCTCAGTAGTGCCACTGTCCAATAAACCACTTTTCCAGTTCTCTTCAGGGGTGTTAAAAACCTGCATGAGTGATAAAATCTCCCAGAGAAGAGCCCTTTCTCTCTGCCATATAAAAAAACATTGTCTTATTACAGTACAAGTACAGTTTTGTTCCTGCATCCAAACACTGAGAACTTAACTAGGATGGCACATCACAACTATAGAGGTTGAAAAACAGGTACATACTGGTGTTCATGTTCATGTTTATGTTTGTGCATTGCACTTTCAGCTGACTTTAAGGCATCCTGCTCAGTGCTTAGTATGACTCTATAGAAAGGAGCTAAGATGAACTTCACAGGTTTTTAAATTTTTCCATTGTCTCTCTAGTTCTTTTGTTATAAAGACCTCTAAGGAAGATTTTAACTCCAGAACAGATTAGAATTGCTCAAACTCATACCCAACTGCCAGTAGCACCAGCTGCAATACAGACATATAACTCTCTTTCTCCTAGGAATGCCCTCCACACCAACAGATAGAGGAAGATGGAAATAATATATTGCCTTTAAGAAACCTAGGTAATTTAAAATCTAGTCTAGTTCTTGTTATTACAGAAACAGAAGACAAAAGTGCCTTGATTTTTTAATAAGTACAGGTTTTGATTATTTTTCTCTGTACTTCCTAATCTTTCTAGCTAGTTAGTTGAACTACAGCCCAAAATACAGCTTGTAAAAAACCAGGAGACACAGGATGTTCACTGAGAAGGGAGTGGTTGCAGAGATGCTTACAGAGGATGTTGGATGTTCAAAGAGAAAGAAGAAAAGGATTTTAGTAGAGGACTTTATTAACTATTGCTTTTCTCCTTATCTCTAATTATACTTGCACTGTTTTTTAGAACTTGCTCTGCCTTCTCCTATGCTACAGCCCAGATGCTGACTTGAGTAGGGAAAATATGCAGAGCTAAATCAGTCATTTGTTGTCTAGCATTTCCTTGGGATATTAAGGTCCCCTTCCTTCTGTCAGGATATAAGAACTACTACTTGAAAGAACTATCTCAACAATGTTTCCAATCTTCTTAATTTTTATCAGTAATTTTCAAGTTTCCTGGAATATACTGTTTTGTTTAATACCTTTATCAATGATCTGGATGAGAAGATGAGTGCACCCTCAGTTGTTTTACAGCCAACACCAAGTTGAGCAGAATTTTTGATCTTCTTGAGGGTAAGAAGGCTCCCCTAAGGGATTTGGACAGGCTGGATCAACAGGCCGAAGTATGAGGTTCAAAAAGGTGAAGTGTCATGTCCTGCACTTGGATCACAACAACCCCATGCAGTGCTACAGGCTTGGGGAGAAGTGGAAAGCAGCCCAGTGGAAAAGGACCTGGGGGTGCTTGGCGACAGCAGGTGAACATGAGCCAGAGTGTGCCCAGGTGGTCAGGAAGGCCAATGGCATCCTGGCTTCTATCAGAAATAGTGGCCAGCAGGAATGGGGAAAAGTGTGGTGAGGCCACATCTTGAATCTTATGTCCAGTTCTGTTCCTCTCACTACAAGAAAGCCATTGAGGTGCCGGAGTGTGTCCAGAGAAGGGCAACAAAGCCAGGGAAGGGTCTGGTGCACAGGTACCATGAGGAGGGGCTGAGGGAGCTGAGGGTGTTTACCCTGGTGTTTACCCAGGGGATACCTTATCACTCTCTACAACCACCCGAAAGGAGGTTTCAGCCAGGGGTGGGGGTCAGCCTCTTTGCTCAGGTAAGAGGACAAGAGGAAAGACATGCCTCAAGTTGTGCTGAAAGGTTTAGAAAAGATATTGGAAGAAGTCCAGCACTGAAACAGGGAAGTAGTGGAATCACCACCCCCTGAGGTATTCCAAAGGTGCATAGTCATGGTGCTTTGGGACATGGTTTAGTGCTGAACTGGGCAGTGTTGGGTTAACAGCTGGACTTTATGATCTTAAAGGTCATTTCCAACCTAAATACTTTTATGATTACCAGTCAAAGAGCCAATCCCAAACAACATCTCTATACAAGCCTGTAGCATAAGAGTACCTTGAGTTTTTCCTCAAAGTACAGACTTGCAAAACTGTTCCCACTTCGATCCCTCACCTGCACTTCTTTCCCAATTTCCCCCTATAGTCTTAGCATAAGAATCTACAAGGGAACGATGGATCTAACTCCACCTGTGCCTTGTGTAACAGAAGTACCAGTACCATTATGAAACTGTAATCACTGGCAGCAGAGAGTGTCATTTGCCACTTTCACGACATTAAACGAGGCAAAAAAATCTGAAGAAGGAATATTGCCGTAAGTTAAAAAGCACATGGTCTGCCCTATTGCTCTCACTTTGCCTTCCTCCCCTGGGAACATTAAGTATAAGCAACCATAGCTTTTAACCACCACTGAACAAGGGTGTTAACATTAGTCTCTGAATATCTTACCTGTCTTGGTTGCTGGCAAACCTTTTGCTGCTTCTGCTCTCTCATCACTCTTATGCTGCCAGTGTTTAATATATAATAATATACAATATATTTAATAATAATATATGATATAAGAATTTAATATTTAATAATAATATATTTATATATATTTAATATAATAATGTTCAGTGAAATCCAGAAACACCAGTCAGCAGTGCTCAACAGCACTGAGCGTAACAAGTGATTAACTCAGGGCACAGATCTTTTGGTAGTGGAGGCTGTGTACAAACTTAGGTAATTTGTTTATGGAAAGATGTTGACTTGGCAGAATATGATTAAAGTACTTGCTAGCACTCAACAACAAAGAACCTCTGTCCACAAGTAATATCAGAGAAGTAATTAAAAGAAAGAAAACAACTGATTCTATTTCGTCAAAATGGAGCTTATGGGAGGTTACTACAAAAAAAATCAGGAAGTCAAAACAATCAATAGCTCTAGCAAAGTATTTGTGAAAACTTTTGTATTTCTGAGCAAGATGGTTTTAACTCCTTCTCACTGGGCATCACTCTTGGGAAATTTAATTAGCTCTGGACAGCTGCCTAATGTTTACACAAAATTTAGCCCTGCTGGCTTCAACCAGAATTTCTAGCACTACTCCTTATTTGGTCTGCTTCATTTAATGTATACTCACAATTTACAGCCCCCTCCTTGTTACAGTCCTTTTTCTTCACTGCATAATTTTCCTCCAAGGCTTGGAGCCGTGAGCCTCTACTTCTTCCTTCAGCTCTGTGGGTGGAGCAAGGGTAACAAGCACAGACTCAATTTGCTAAAGAAGGAGTAACTTATTCTTCCATTCCCACCTCAAATTCCTCATGCTTCCCTTGACATATACTGGTCACTGACAGGGTGAGGATAAAGTAAGCATGAAGGGTAATGTTTGGAATTTGGCAATTAACAAGGAATTTATCATGCAATATAAATGAAAGTGTCATAATACTACCCACCACTTATAAAAACTTGCGGCAAACTGAAAGAACAGTAATAAAAAATGGAATTGTACTAAATATTTACATTCTCTAAACTGGGAGAGAGGGATTTTATCACACTAGAATAAAAAAAAAAAAAAGCCATAGAATTCAGCAGTTAGATTTGTTAATTCTGAAAGATGCTATTGCAAAGTGGGGAAGTAAAAAATCTAGTTGAAGGATGAAGTTTTGCTCTCTATTTAACAAATAATCAAGATACCTCACATCAGCTTGCAAACCTATTTGGAACACAGTGAAGGGTCTACTCCAGTTTCTCCGTGGGACTCACCATGACTTGGGAGAAGGCCAGAAGAAGGTTCTCTGGGAAAGTGTGAGTCCTGACTATGCATCCATCTTTATACAATTCAGGTGAACAACAATATGATTACTTTTTTCACATCTTTCATACGCTCACTAATTAAAGGCTCTCAAAGAATCTAAAAGGTTATATGGAACATTTCAGTTCCCTTTTCTTGCTAAATGCTTTAATGTAAATAATTACATAAAAAACCAGAAGTCTCAGCTCAAGGATAAGGCTGGTTGTGACTGTGCTCTGCCTTTGCCAAGATGTTGAAGCTTTCTCCCTAGAGAGAGAGGTAGAAAAGCCATCATCTCACTCAGCATCCCTTGGACATTACCAGAGCAGGTTTAGTCCAGGACAGAAATGTAGGAACAAGTTACCTGACTGCAGAGGTACACCAAGACGAAGCTAAAAGAGAGCAACAGAGCTTCAGGCTCATCATTAGGTAAAAAGACCATAATCAGAGCCAAACTTATGAAGGCTTATCTGCCTTTCTAATTTGAAACTGAGCATTAATTTGGTTGTTGAGGCTGGGGAATCTATGAGTTCAGAACAGAAAATTCTCTACATCTGTGCCCTGCTTCTGGATTGGAAAATTGATCAATGGGCTTGAAAGACAGCTAAGGCTATCACAGCTGCAGAATAAAAATAAAGCAAGCTAGTTAGGAGTTTTTATCTTCCAAAATGGCAGGACAAATAATAGAGCTTCAGCACACAACAGAAGGCCTTTCACAGTGAAATATTGTCAGCTCACTTCTGTGGCAGCGTGAACACAAACTGCAGGGTGTGGAACAAGTTGCAGTAAGCTGGTGAAGAAGGCAATTAGTGGGAGCAGAAAACTCCAGGCTATTTCCCTTCTTCCCACACATTATTTTAAGAAAGCACCACTGCATGACACATAACTCCCCTTGCTACCTACTTTAATCTATACTCAAGGAACATTAAGCAGGTAAGGCAGGGTAATGTTGCTCACCCAGCAGAAACTAAGTAAAGATGAACAGAGAAGATCCTTCATCCTCTCTTCCAAAAAAGAACTAGAGGGTGTCAAAGAAAACTAGCAGGTGTCAAGTTTAAAACATGTATTATGTTTGTCACATAATGCCTAGGGAATCTTCCTGGCACACAATGCTGCTGATTAAAAAAAATAAAATAAAATAAATTTACCTGTGTTCAAAAAATAATTTGGCAAAAAAAAAAAAAAAAAAAAGAGGGAAAATAATAGGATCTCTCACTTTTATCACATTAATAACACTTGGGAGACTGTTTTGTAGAGCTGAACTAAATGATCCTAAATGACTATCTTAGCCAGAAAACTTAGATAAAAATTGCAAAAATAATGTTGGCAAATCTGAAGAAAAAAATATTAGATGCCTGTAAAATTAGATGATGTTGGTTCTGTTCACTAATATGTGAAATGCAGTATTACATACTGACCTGTCTCTTGTGTTACTTAGGCTTTCTGATTAAACTGCTGAGAGTTAACACCTAACCATATATTTGGCATACGTAGTAAATTAGGTGAAGAGGTCAGCAAGTAGACATCAAAAGGAGTCAAACATATATCCAATGATAAATTCTTAATTATATATAAAACAACAGGCAGTCACATCTTTTCATCTGGCTGACCTACAGTAACTACTCTACTAATCACATCAAATTTCACTTTATATATCTCACTGCAAAACACTTAGTCTCAGACACAGTCTAAAAATCTGTTGCAGAAGCAGTGTCTCTCAAAGGCCATGCTTATATGCCACGTGTCCTTTCCTTCCCTAAAGGCATTTGCCACAACCACTCGGACAGGCTGGCTACAGAAACCTACCTAGGATCTGCTTATGTTCCATTTCTACTTTGTTGTTGATTCTGTGTTTCTGTTCAGTCAAGACACAGTGAAAAAATTAGCTTAATTTCCCACAATGCCACAATGTTATGCACTGGCAGCGTGTTCCTTGGCATGTTCCACCAAAATTATAGAATAAGGAAGAGGGCTTCAAGATATTCAGTTCCAACAGGTTTCATATAAAACAGAGCAAAGAAGAAGGAAGACTGGGATTACCAATTTTTGGATGTTCACTCCCTAATTTTATCTTTTCAGGCAATTCTACTTCCAAACATAACTACCCAGAATTTGTCAATACTCTGCAGAGGAGAGCTAATAGGGAGAACAGAGTAAAATGTTCTTGGTGTTTACAGAGACAGCAGAATACCTTTGCATATTTCAGTGAAAAAATCACATTTAACCAAGACACATAACCTATAAGATTTCTTCATCCTATGGCTTAGAGAAATTATTGAGGTTTTTCCACAGAAAGTGAGTGTCATGTTCTGTTTCTTCCACTCCTTGTTTTCTGTTTTTTTCTTTACAGTAATAAACTTAGACAACACCTTTCTTTGCTTTTCCATTGGAAAGTGAATGCTTAGGCTTTCAGATGTATTTTGTATTCTGCCGAATGCTTTCTTTTCCACTGGGAAAGCATCCTAAACCTCTTCTTCAAACTTTGTCACCTTTTCTTTTAATGTGAAGCACCACTGCACAAGATGAAGATCTTGACATATTTTAAAATCAGTAAAGGATGTTTTTGTCCCTGGCATTATTACAAATTGTATCTTTGCAGTATGTTATTTACTCATACATTTACTTCACTCACTCTCTTAATGGCAATAAGACCACAACTGCAAACCTGAATTCCACCCACTTGTCTCACCTGGGGTCTTCTTTTCTTGCAACTATCACTGTCTCTGACAAAACACTGGCTTGTACACCTGTGTACAGCTTAAAACTAATAAATGTTCCATTTACTTTCAGGGTAAGAGCTCATTTATCTTCTACTGAAATCTTGCCCATGGCTCTTGTGAAGGTTTGCCTTTCACAAATGGTGGTGGTGCTGTCCTCTTACCCAAGTTGTTCATGGTCAGTTAGTGTTTGCAAATTTCTGGAAGTCAAGGTAGTGCAGCAGAATGCTTGGAGGCTTTTCAGGGTATATGGCTTTTTGCTTCTTGTCCTAATACAGGCAGCTCTGCATGTTTTTTTTCGTGAAGTCAAGACTTTAAGATTTACCTCCCTTTTTACCCACAGTTCTGTTCTGGGATTTTTGCAGTGACCTCAGTGTCAGAGTTTTGTTCTCCTCTCAATTGTACCCTTGTGATTGCCTTTCCCTGTCACATCGCCACACTTTATTGAAGGTTAATTCTGGTTCTTCAGAATTCTCTCTTTTGACATTTTGCCTTACACCCCATCATAAGCACTGATCAGGATCTCACACAGTACCTTTCAAATGTACAAGCTGTCTCTTTAGACTCAGAGGAGACACACACTTTTCTGTATGTTCATTTTCTTTTCTACTGTGTTTAAAAGCTGTATTTCATATGGTTTACTTTTATCTGGAGTGCAGAACTCAAATTTCTGCAGTGTGGAATATCAATTAGTCCTCTCTGAGCTGACAGTAAGATATTATGAGTTGTCTATTGTCATAAATATGAGGCAATATTCGGTTTGTTTTTCTTGCCACTGGCTCACACAACTTAGTACTATTTGAGCACATTCCCATCAACATCCACATTTCCAAAGTGTTTCAGAGAGGTAAATTGCTACAAGTGATTCCTTAGTTCAGTACTATCAGTGCTCAACAATCACTGAGAGCCAAGGAATTTATCCACAGATCCATTTATTTCAGGGTGCAGGCTCTGACCTCTTAACTAAACATGTCTTTAGACAATGCAACTGCCTCTTTATCACCAAAACGTCTTATAGATATGATTATTACAGACATGGGAAAAACAAGGCACTCCATGGAAGATCTGTGAGGAGAAAGAGGATTCATAAGGGACTATTTGAAAGATAAAACATGAAAACAAAGTTAGATGCAGGAGGGAGCAATAACCTGACAAAGGAGAGGGAAAAGTGTAAACAAGAGGCTTACTTAGTTTTGCTTCATAGTCCCCAATATACCATAGACCATTCAAGAAAAATGTCAGGGAAAAGTCTAAGTGTTGTCCCTGTATGCACCAGTTTTATGAGAATAGAGGATTTTTTTTCTCCTTCGTAATCCAAGAAGGAGCATGAAGAGGCTCTTCACAACCCCTGGTCACCAGCATGAATTGCAGCTGATAAACTTAATTTGACCTAATGATGTGAAATAAAAGTAATACTTTCTGTTACAACCCTTGTAACTGCCAAAAATTAAGTTACTTGAGTTATGTTGCTTACTATAGGTAATACCAGTGTGTTAGTGAAAGAAAACTACTGAGACCAGCAAAAATAGGAGGATTTTAATCCTTCTGAAAAAAAGGACCCACATGATATTATGGACAGAGATTTCATTGAACTTTTGGTCTGGCTTTTAGATGTTATTTCTTGCTTTACCTCCTGTGTGTGTCTGATGGAGCATTGCCAGCTCTCCCAGATTTCTACAGCCAAGTGATTTCAGCCCATGCAGTAGGAGCTATTCAGCTTCCTGACAATGACAAACTTTTTTGTTTTTCTTGATAGCCCCCATATGATAATTAATTTTAAGTTCCCTGTTATTTCTCCAACCAACACAGTAATTAGTTACATATATTTCAGTCTTAGGACCAAGCTTACTCTCTTTTCTCCCAGAATCCTTCTACATCCACTAGTCTGTGATAATTTCCCTACTCAGTTTGGCACCTGTATTTAACAAACAATAAGCACAGGATGAGATGACCTTAAAACATGATTGAACTCAGCATGCAACCCATAAGAAATGTGGGTGCATATGTGCACTGAGGGATTTCAAAAGCCTTGAAGTAATTAATTTAGATGCTGGCAGCATAAAGTTCTTGTTTTGGAAATACTTTTTCTCGTTACTATTATCAATTCCAAGGATCACTTTGGTTTTTCACTTTTCTGTTGGAATCCTGTTCATATTCACATTAATTTGATTTAAAATTGACATAAACTGAAGGAAAAAGCTTGAACAGAATTCATATTCCCTATTTCTACACAACAAAAATAAGAAGGATGCAGCTGAACAAAGTATTTCCTTTTGGACCAAAATAATTTCTAGTTTTTGTCTCTCCAGCTGATCTTCTTCTCAGCTTCAGGTATTAGCACCAGGGCTTTTGAGCAGTGCAGCCCCAAATCAATGTCTCAATTGTTCATCCAGCTTTACCTGAGTGTGCCCCTATCTAAGGGCAGTTTCTCCTGCCTGCCTGTCCTGGGTCTGGTCCCAGGGAGCGCACTCTCCCTTCCCAGACCGGCTTCAGAGTTCCTCCTGGACCAGGTTTTGTGTGGTAAAGGGGAACAGCAGGACAGAGGGAAGGAGCAAGACCCATTTTTTTTCCAGGTAAAACAGAAGCAGAGCTGCTGTTAGTTGCTCACTTGAGCCTCCATTGATATGTCCATGGAAATCCCTCAGACTCTGAGAGAACAGAGACGAACCTTTTGCTTGCCTCTTGCAAGAGTCCTTCCTCAGGCTTGTCTTCTCCAGGACAAAGAGAGTGAGGGGAGGTTGTAGGGGGTGATACAAGCATCCCCACAGGTAGGTCTTTTGGCTAGGGAGCAGCCAGCTCACAAACTGAAACTTTCAGTACTGCACTTACATAACATGAAACAAGGATTTGTACTTGCCAGTGGTACTACACTTACCCAACTGCTCTGTGGACTTGCACACTCAGTCATCTAACAAAGCCCTATAAAGGTCAAGAAAAATTTCAGTGCAAGACTTGGGGATACATTAAAGTGGTTGCTGATGGCAGACTTTACTGCAAGTACAGAATTCACCATATATGCTAGGAAAGCAATATTTTAAATGCACCTTTCATCCAGAAAGGAAGTTCCTACAACCGGAGTTTAGAGATGACCTACACCCAAGGAGTTAGGCTGCAAAACTGCTCAAATTCTTCTGCACAAAAAATGCACCCATTTTCCAAACTGATTCGTTGAGACCAACAGCTAATTCCTTTGGATTATCAAATTCAGGTTTTCACCAACTGGAGCTCTTTAGTCATGCTTTCAATTTTTTAAAACTAGCATGTGGAAAAGCATATTAAAAACTAACTTCTCCCAAAGTCACCATTATTGTCCAAAATATGTTTTCTTTAGGAAATTTAATCAGGTTTTGTTCACAACACATGGGAACAAACCCACTGTTTCTGCAGTGCTGAGAGCTCTTTTGTGCGTAAAATACAAAGAAGATGAATTGCCTATCAAATTGCAGCTAGATAAGGAACTTTATGTGATGAGAAAAGTGAAAAAATTTGGTGGATCATTGGATTTTAACATCACTACTTTTATGGAAAATGGCACGTGGGGCTTTCATAACCATGAATATTCAATGCTTATTTGAGCAATCACACCTCTCACAGCATGCTTGTTCCCTGACATTTATGCTGGGAGCATTCTCTCAGCAGCACCCTCATTACAAATCTCTAATGCCACTTCTTGTGTCATTTAATTTTCCTGTGAAGGTCCTCTACTCACTGCCTTACCGCACTGCTTTGTTCACAGTTTGTGATGAAACCTTAATCCAGATAATATCAAACACAATACAAAATGCAGAGGGGGAAAGCATTTAGTCCTTGGCAAATTCACTGAAATTTGTTGACGCACAGAGGAGGAAATTTTGATAAAATACACCCTCAGAAAAAAACTACTTTTCCTTAAGTGGGTTCAGGTGTCATACTGAGACAAATAAAAATCTTGAAGTTGTATCTGGGAATAAAAAATACTGTAATTCCCATTTCAGGATACAGTGGTTGAAAATATTGTTACATGAATACCAATCCCTGCTAATACTTGACCCTTTGAGAGGCCATTAACTGGCAGTCTCTGAATGAAACCAGGAGGCTGAAAGAAGTTTCTTGGCAGAGTTGATAGAAAGGACAAATTTCAGCTGTTGCCCACTTCTTTTTCCTCTTTTCCCAATTGATACAGTAACTGTGAGGAATTTTTTGGAGGATGTGGGACTAATCAAAAGAGTGAAACCATGAGGAGAATGGAAATGAGGAAGAACAGTTTAGCAGCAGAAAATAGAAAACTCAAAGGGAAGGCCAACAGATGGACTTCAGGGAAAAAAATCAAATTATATTTTAGGAGTATTACTGATGCCTGATGAGGAAAAGGGTTAATTAGCAGATAAGGGAAGAATTTTGCAAAACTGCTTTGGCTGGCAAATAGAAAACTTCAACAGAAGCCATAGAGATAAAAAGTCCACATCCCCCTTGAAAGGTGCAACAGCAAAGTCTCTGGAGATGTCAGGCACTGAGAGGCTCTTGCTGCAGAGCTGATACCAACAAACTGTCAGTCCAGGCAGCACGGCTTCTCTGTATGAAAAAGCAGCTTCTGTAAGAGCTGTCTGAGGGGTACAGAGAGCAGAGCTTCTGCTGTAACAAACTCAGCACGTTGTTAGCATTGTCTGGTAAAATCCATTAGCAAACTTTAAAAGTCAGAAGCAAAGAGGTTTCCATCCTCCCTAACTCTATATGCCTGGTATATCAGAAGGTCAATTTTGTTGGCAAGGGGATGCACCAGACATATCTGTTCACTGACCAGAGGTGTCCCCATCCCAAACACCTTGGTGATAACCCACGGGTCATGTAGGTATTTGTGCCGCGGGCAACCTGGGGATGGGACAAGTAAGCGAGAGGGATGCCATGGAACAATTTCTTGCGAGCCACAGAGTCCCTTTAGTCACAAACAGCTGTCTGTGTGAAAGCCCTGCAACATTTACCTTTACCTGCCCTACAGGGAGGAAGAATCTTGAAGGAAAAAGAGCATTTTGAAAAACAACAAAACCCGCCGTGCCCTGGTTTTCCGCCCAGAACCTGCTGCTGCTCGGCACAGAGCTTCCCGAGGCGGGCACACGGGTGTGTCCCAGGCCGCGGGCAGCAGCGGCTCCCAGCCCGAGGAGCAGCGCCCCGGAGGCTCGGGAGGCTCCCGCTCCCCTCCCCCGGCCGAGCCGCGGCGNCTCCTCCTCCTCCTCCTCCGCGCCTTCCTGCAGGCCTGCTGCTCCCTCAACAGAAATAACAAGCTCCCCGATGAAACTGGCCGGCCGAACCTAAACCTAGGAAAAAGTGCAGGAAGGAAAACTAGCAAAACTAGCAAATCTTGCATCTAAATATTGCAGGGCTTTTTTTTTTTTTTTTTTTTTTTTTTATAAATAAAAAAAATGCAGAAAAATAANTAAATAACAAAGCAATAGCACAATATAATTTCATTAGCAACTGGAGATCAGAGGCGTCCCGGCTTGTTTCCAAGTGCTGCTTGGCTGCAGAAATGAAAAATTTACAGAATTTAACAGCCTGCTATTAAGTCTTCAATTCTGCAACAAGCCCTTATTCTCTCCACCCCCTCTCCAAAACCCGCCAAGAAATCCTTGTGTACACGTCCAGTGAGGCCCCAGACACAAGTCCTTCTATTTTCAGTAAGCTTAATACTTCTTGTACAATGTGAGAGGTCGAACATTCTGCTTGCCAGGTGTTGTAGGCAATTTCCTGTTGTGTCTCTACAAACACCACACAGATTCTAAAGTGGTGGCATCGCTTACTGTTTAACACCTTTTTTTTTTTTCCTTTGTTAAACAGTATTTCTTGTTGCACAGTAATTGGGGTTTTCTCACAGATCTCATCACCTTGATGATTCAATACTCAACGAGCACACCATCTTTTCTCTGTCTTCTCCCTTGAAGAGGTCTTACCCTCCATGCCTCTTGCTCTGCCTCTTACTAAGCATCCTATCCCTGGCTCCTTCCATGCAACAAAGCCTGCACTTGCATCATTACCCCCCTTTCTGTCCTTGGCTCCTCCCCTGCTGCCTGACCTTTCCTGGCAGGCACAGCTGCTCTCCCTGATTTATTATTCCCTCACTAGCTGTGCTAGCTCGGGCATATGGGGTCCTACAGAGGGAGGCTGTGACAGTAAACTTCAGCTGGAAGGATGACATATAGCAGAGGCCCCATGCCTCAAAGCAGGGCACATCCTTCTGCTGCCACCTGATGCTGCATCACCTGGTTTGGTGATGTTTCCCTTCATGCAACCAGGCACTGTATTCTCATGTTACATCTCTGAAACACCATTAGGCATTTCCCTGTTTAAACTAATAGAGTAACTAGCTTGTGCATGACTAAGGGACTACAAACTCTTCTTAATTACTTCAGGAACCTTTTTTTTGCTTCCTCAGTCATGCACTTTAAAGGGTTCCATTGAATGGAAGGGGATACTTAAAGGCTACTGAATGTCTGTTTGCATGCCTCATTGAATTGGAGATGTGAGCTCAGGCCTGTTCCTGTGGAGCAGGTGTACAGCATCATAGCTGTGCTAATGAGCACTTTTGGTAGCAACCATGGAAAAATGCTGAGGCTGACCTGGCCTGGTTGTACTTTAGGGGTCCAGGTGCAGCATTTTCATGCGACAAATGAAGACAGTCAGTTACACAGAAACATCAATTTAGGGGTCAGAGACCAGTTTTCTGACTAATTTCTTGGACAATCTCTTCATTATCTGTTCATTATATTTTTCCATATGAAGAGAGAACTTCAGAGAACAGAAAAGCAAACTAGAAAATGTTCCAAAGACAAGCTCTGCCAACAAATATCTGATTAATTGGGTGGGTTTGATGTAGTGAAGAGAAAACGAAAAGAAAACTTCCAACTGGGTACATTCCTTGACAGGCTAAATCTTTCTAAAGAAAAATTCCTGAGCGGTGGCTCAGAACACCTCTCAGACATGATTCAGACATAATGTCGATCATGCAGAGGACACCCTGATCCTCTACCTTATTCCCAAACTCCTTTCATCTTCCATACAGATTAATATACAGATGCTTTAGATGTTCGACAGATGATTCACTATTTTTCTCCTTGCCCACACTGTTAACACACTATGCTATCTGATCTCCCACTTAGTTTGAAGCCTGTGTTGAGCTTGCTTTGAAGAGGAGGAAAATATAACCTGTCCATGTCCCTGGTGAATCAAAGAACCAGCTAAATTGTAATAAGGCAGATTTAGGTTAGATGGTCTGAAAAGCTTACTAATATTTATGGGTAGGAAAAAAGGAGAATAGTTCACCTGAGCAGACTATGGAGTCTCCATCCTCTGACATATTTCAGAGCAGGCTACAAAAAAAGCTGTCAGGACTGAGAGTTCCTCTCCTTTGTCTTAGGCTTGAGACGATGCCTAGGAAGATTACAAGTCCCCTATATGGTGTGTCCACTGAAAGGCAAGGCAAGGCAAGGCAGAAAACATCTCTGGCAAAAAGAAAGGGAAGCAGTGTGTAAATGGTGCTATGGTCACACTAAAGAGAAGAATTCAATTTACAGCACTCATTCTTATCAGGAACACTGAGTTTGCTTAAATATGTAATATCTAGCATAGTAATTCCCTCAATTTATGAATTGACTTGTTGAAAACCTATTGCTTTCACATCTGTGTCTGAAACTGATTTCCACCTTGACAGATGAGAGTTCTGTAGTAAATTTTCTTTCACCTTTGTTTGAATTAGTTATAAGGTATTTTTAAAGAGAAAAGGAATATTATAGGTAATAATGAATTAAAGTAAAAGGAGAAGAAAAGCTATTGTAAATCAGGAAATCATGTCCCTTTTTATCCATGAGAGATGAAGTCAAGTGAGAGTGTAACAAACATCAAAAAACTAAAACATGCAATAAAAATGAACACATATTAATGAGACCTAAAATACAATCTTTAAAATCTGTACAGCACTGGTAATAATTTCAGTACTGACTTGACCTTTTGTAGCCATTTAATAAATACAGAATTCTGGGTTAACATGTAATTGAATAAGATTGAAGGTATAAAGGAGAAGCAGCAGTGCATTTTAAACCAAATAATGGTGTGTCTCTATTGAGAAGCAAAGAATTCTTGACCCTCTGTTTTGCTGCACCATGTGAAATTCAATCTGACCAGATGATCCCATCTGAACTTAGAACTAGTTTCTTCTAGATGACTATCTGTGCAAGTATCCAAATACGCCTCCAAAGTGCCTGAAGATAAAATACAAGTAAAGGGAGGTGATTCTAAATTGCTTGGACCCTGAGTGAGCCAACTCTTTTCTTCAAAACTCATTTCCTGGAAAGATTCCAGACTTATTTTCAATTAAGACAAGAATGAAACAACTTTTGCTGTACTTGCTCTTCAGAGGCTCCTCTTCCTCAAACTGCAGCTCTTGGGCATGTGACTTCATTAAAAAAATGAAACACTTTTAGGCCATCTGCGTTTTTCTGCATAGCAAGCAGCCTTATGTAATCCTGTTCTTCTGACCTCTCTCCTGCTTCAAGGCCGGCCTGCACAGCCATTGCATTAGGAGGAAATGGCAAGAGGCCTTTTGGAATACTCTCTGCCCTAGCACAGCCATAAATCAGTCTCCCAGCTCCTACACTTCTGGGCACTGCATCCGTTGTTGTGTCTGACTTAAGGCCGTCCCCCCCCCCGCCCTGGTCTTAAAGCACATGTCCTGATCTTGCCTTCTCAGCAGAAGATTTGTGGGAGGAGATGAGAAATTCCCAAATCTGAATTCCTTTGGAAATCAGCGTCATTCAGTGCTGGTGATGTGTCCCCTTGGCTATGGGATGAGCAGCCCCTTGCACGTCATCCTAAACTTTACCACAATTAGTCACGAAGCTAATCCAGAACAGGGAGAAGGGCAGTGGCTGCATTGTTGGAAGGACAGCTAAATGAGAACATATGTGCTACTGAGGAACAGCTACAACTACATCCTTCAGCTCCAACTACATTGTGAAACAAGGCTGACACAACCTCAAAACTATTAATTTCCTGTCTGGTTGATAAACTTTACTACCCTAACTAAGAATTGTGAGGCTAGAATGAATTTCTCCACACCTTCTCGACCCTTTTACCTGTTTTCTAAATTAATCCTTCTGGTTTGTGTAAGCTACAATTGAGAAAAAAAGATTATATACATACATACATATATATATGTATATATGTGTGTATATGAATTTTCTTGGATATCACTTCAACAATGCCTGTTATATAAGCATGTGGCAATTTAAATTGCATCAGCAAAACCAGAAAAAATGCAGGGCAAATGCTTGTTGCTTAGTTTACCCATCTTTGAAGCAGGCACATTAAAGGCCTTTCACCTGAAATTAATCCTGATGGTTGAAGACTGACCAGTGCTTGGTACCATTTGGGAAGGACACAGAAGTGGGGACTCTAATCTTGTCCTGGGAGTTTGAACTACAGTCATGTTTTTGCCAAAAAGGCAGATAGTTCCTTGCTGCTGTCTCTGATATATTTGTTCGCTGAGTTCCACCAGTGCACCACTTTTCATCACATACACTAACACATACAAGTATTGAATAGCAGTGTTTTATTCTGTAACATAACAAAGTGTTTGCAGGCTTGAACTGTGTCTGTAACACTTGGATGGAAAGCAACACCAGCTTGAGACATCAGCAGTGACGTATTATACCATCTTGACTGTAGTGTTATTCCTATTGTTACTATATGGATTTAAAAAAAAAAAAGTGTCACTTTTCTCTCAATGGAAGCAGGTGGTTTTAAGCAATAGCCTGTAGGCCAGCAGACAAAACAGAGAAAGCCAGTGCTCCTAGTACAGAATGATGGCCAGGTTCGTCACCAGAAATGGCTTCATTTTGGGACTATTGAAATGATTCTTGAGTGCTCCAGCCAGGACTCGAGGACAACCAGTAGGATGGTGGGCTAAACCAGGCTGTAGGCTAGATGGCTTTATGCCAGAGCATAAACCCTAAGGTTCTGGGGACAGTGAGGCTACTTACTCCTGACTCTCTGCTACTTTCTGGTACTTTCTACCCTTTATGACTACACTATTTTTATGCACCCCCACCTTCATTTCCAGAAGTTTGAAATTGCAGCCAACAGGCCAATATTCAGACTATCTGACCACCTTTGTCACCAGTATGACACCTGAAAGGGCAGCAGAACAGTTTCCCTACTGCTTACTCAGGAGGTAAAATGCTCTGTAGGAGAGGAACGAAGTACACCCCTTCACGTGGGAAACATTAGAAGATGGATAAGGAGTGTAAGAGGACCTAGAGAAAGAAGGATGTGGATAACAAACAACTACCACAGATACCCCACACAGGTCATATTTTACTCTTGCTTTACTTTCAGACTTACCAAAAAGTGTGTGTTTTGCTTTTGAGTGTTTTCCTTCATACCAAGAGGAAGATGGAGGCCTTAATGCCCACAGGCTAAAATTAATAGAAATTCTCAATATGCAACCTCAGTGTTTCCATTTAATGTTTCTCATTGTCACTAAACCCAGATAGTAGCACTGTAGCCATCCTCTCTGTTTTTTAATCTTTGCTGGTATGAATACAAATAACAACTTTTGGAACAAAAGCTGAAGTTTTAACATAGCCATGAAATAGCAGGATCATGAGCCTATAAAACAGGTTTTACACTTTGTCTCTGAGGATGTAACTGCACAAAAAATACAAAGTACAGACTGCTGATCCAGCCTGTACACCTGGAACAGTTGAGCTTTTCTCTGTTTCTTAGCCCATTCCAAATGGCATTTGCTACTTTTTCATAACAAATTTCATGGCTACATCTAAGTACTACCATAATTTACATAGGAATATGGCCATTTCTCCATGATGTGGAATCTTTAAATTGAATCTGGAGGTCTTTCTGATGATTTGCTGCATCTCCTGTAAAAAACATGGGCTTTGTAAAGGAAATTTTGGAAAAGAGCCTGCATTTTGTAAAAAGTCATGTTAGATAATAATAAAGACCATTTCTGAACACAAAAGCTATTACTCTTTCTCAGTAGAATTATTCTGGATCGACAGCCTTATAATTAGGGCAGAATTTGATTTTACAGTGAAAATACAACATTATCAACCACACAAAAGGAGAAGCAAGACTGAATTTTTAAGTTCACTCTAACCATCGCTATTTCTGACTTTTTTAAGTGCCTAACACCACATCACTAACAGGCAAAGTACTAATGGCATTAGCAAAATTATCTGGCAAAATAATGATTTTTTGCTCACATTTATTATATAGGCTTTTTCTTCAGGACAGATTTTTGGACACGCATTCTAATATCTGTGATCTGTTAGGTAATCATAGGATGGAAGTGCTTATCTGAGAGATGAGGTTTCTTTCTTTGCACTCTTAGGCAGCTGAAATGAATAACACCTTAATCCCTTGGCTACTTCATTTGTAAATGCTTGGTAGTTGTGAAAGGGTACATTACTGCTAAAGGATTAATTTAGTTCCTGCATGAGGATTCTCAGCACATACCACATATGCAGCAGCCCTTCTCAGAAGAAGGTGACTCAGTTTCGTCTAACACATTAGGAATGTGCACCTTCTCTGCTTCTGATTCATTTCTGAGAACTGAGTACAAGCAAATAGCATTTCCACAGCCCTTGCTGGTTCTAATAGTAACTCTCCTGAAACTGCAGGTGAAGGAATGTTCATTTTCAGACTACTGCCCATAATACCAAAGATGAATAAAATTGCAGGTTTACAAAAAATGTCAGAGATAAATAAAATTATGTTTACATAAAAATAAGCAATCATTGCAGGTTTTCAGCCAAACCTCTCTGTGAAATCAGGTGAAAAATAGCTGCTTTCCCAACATATATTTTCATTGGGGTTTTTTTCTGATCACTCAAAATCTATGAAGATATAGATGATAGAATAAAAGACTGTACAAACTGCTGACCTCTTTCATATTAGTCTGACAGGAAAGAGATACAAATAAGCATCAGATGAGAACATAAGAAATTACCATTTTTTTAAGATACCTTAGGTAACGAATTCTGGAAAAATGCAAGGTCATGTCATCAGGCAGAGTATTGAACCAATTAGAATATGACTCACCAAAATTTAACGAGAGCATCATTCAAATCTGCACTGACATTTAAATATGTAGTGGAAAAGTAATGTACAGCCATTCATTGTGCAAGGTTCCGTGCTTACAGAACCCTCCAGGACTGGCATGTCTGAGCCATAAGTTACATATTACTCCAGCTCTAGACTGTACGACATCAGGAGCTACAGACAGACAAATTTAGCAGAGATTTCTGCTGAAAGTTGAATTACACTATAATAAAATTTTTGTGTGTCTGTCAGAGCTTACATTCAAGGCTTTATGGGAATTAAATCCAGCACACTCCTTGCTAGAAAGGCAAAATGAGGAATCTCTTTCTCTCTAGCTTCAGCGGAATGCTCCAGTCTAGGGGTAAACTCAGTTTAGCTCTATACTGGGGGTAAAAAAACAGGATGCAAAATTACCTTTTGCTATTCCTCTTAACAAGGAACACCCAGCATTTCAGAGGCTGAAGGCCAGCAACATTCAGTTTCCTTTTGCTCCCTTCTCCCCAGTGGGACATAACATTTGCGTAGAAAGGAAAAAAGTAAAGAGAAAGACACAATAAAAATAGCAAGTAGGAAATATTTAGGGCATTTGGGGAAAAAAAAAGAAACATAATAATTAGCAAAGAAATTAACAAAGAGCAGGTAAAGAAGAAAGAATTTTACAAAATAGTAACACAATGGACAAAATTGTTCTGTAAACTAAGTTTTTATCTGAGCTTTATGTTATAACACTCTTTTCTCTTTGTGCCTCTACCAGTGCTTGACTGTCTCCTTGGAACTTTGAGGCAGTATATATATTTAAAAATTGTAATATTTTGATGCATTTTTGAACTCAGCACCTCGTGGCATTCAGTTACAAATGATAGTATAATAATTGACACATTTATGATGTCAGCTAGTACTGTAACTTCCAAAAACACTTGATTTCCAACACCAAGCTAATATAGTAATGAAATTCCTAAAATAAATTTACTTGTCTTAAACCCCGGTTAGATACTTGAATTTGCTGTTGAATCATCATATTTTATTTGCATGTGCTGCACCAAAGGTTAATAATACTTTTTCATTTGAGTAGACGTATTGAAGATTGCCAAAGTCTGTCAATAATTCACAGGTAATTGATGTGTCTGCTTGCAAATTCACAGATTTCATATAGATCTTGTCTGTTATAATGTGACTCATTCTTCTGCCTGTGGTCATTTGTATGGAGTGACATTTGTGATTTAATTTTACAAACAGCAGCAATGCTGTTTAGTTTCTTTGGCATGATAATTGGACAGTATATTATTGAACATTAGAGTCTGTTCCCATTCTCTTTCAGCCCAGTTCTCAGCAACGCAATCTATATTTATATGATGATAAAAAATTATTGGTATCAACTGCCTCCATCTGTTGCACAACGAGATGCTGAAGAGGCAAATAGGCTCATGGGTGATGCAGGGAGTGGAGCTCGTGAGACATGGATTTGCATCTCAGCTCTTTCCTGTTCTGTTGCAATGACTTAAATCCTCTGAGTTTCAGATCATTGCCTGTAAGATAATACTAACTCTGTTTCTCTTATGTAAAAAGGTAGAGATAGGGACCACTTATCTTGCTGATTATACATACTGTCCAACACAGCAGGTCTCAATCCTACTTGGAGCCTCCAAGCATGACTGGATGTCAATACAGTGAAAGGCAATAGTGTATTCTGTATTGATTCACTCATTAAAACCATTCAAATGTTTGTAACAAGAAGCCTGTTAACAGGGGCTAGAAGTGTTATCCCAGACTCTGAAGTGCTTCCATATATTATTTTTGCTATGGTATTTGCATCCTGCTTCCTGTTTGATGACAGTCTTGTCTCAAGAATTTCCTCTCCACAGCCCTGTTTTCAAAACACAGGATTCTCCTGTACACTTGCTGGCCATTGTGTGACATGATACATGATATCAGCTTAGCAAGAGGAGCATTAAAGAAATTTCTCCTCAAGGAGAATTGTTTATGTTGGCTTGGGGGAGAGGAGGAGTTGTTGTTTGTTTGGTTGGGTTTTTTTACCTGAGAAAATTTCCTTTTTGCTCATGTTAGGGCCTGTTTAGGGTTGGAACTGTGAGGGAGAAAATTATAAACATGCTTTGTGGGCTAAATTTAAAAGTGAAGTGGATGAAATAATCACTGAGAATGCAAATTTAAATCAAGGCCATAAAGGAATTTTTGAGTATATTACTGTAACCCAGAGGAGGAGTACAAACTTTGCACATTTTTGGACATTTCCTCACCTCTGAATTTTGAATGTTTTGCTACATTTCCCTTGAGGAATACAGTTTATTTTGATTTCTCTCTGTCTGCATTCCACATGGTGACACTAAATGCTGCATCCCATCCTCAGCAGCTGCAAAGTTGATGGGTGTTGAAGGAACCTGCCACCTTCAGTCCTTGCTCCTCACAGTGCCAAAAAGAGCACCACACCTACTTGTTTTCAAGACAGCAGCAGTGGCATGAGCTGGACTATCTGATAACAAGTCAGGTCAGTGGCATTCTGGGTGTGAAGACTGCTGGTCAGAAGGTGCTAAATAATATCTCAAGGGAAAAATAAAAATTTTTCCAGTAACACCAAAGAAATGCTGGCATCCTGAATGTGACAATGTTTTTCTTCAAATAGCTCAGTCAGATATGGAGTCAAAAGTTTCATTTCCTCACTGGGAGACTCTTTGTGCTGGGTACATGTATCTTGAAGCACTGAAATCCCTCAGTCTGTAATTAATTAGCTCAAGTAGTTTTGATGTTTACAGGGAGAGAAGCAGTGGAGATTGCCTGCAAAGCTCAACAGTGGCTTACAGGCCTCTTCTGGTAGGCAGGATTTTAATAGCACTATACACTGCAAAACTGCTCAGCCAGGGTTGTATTTTGATTATTGCTCGCCTGCTGTTGAAGTTGGAAGTTCTCTGAAGGTGAGTGTTTGGGCATCTGATTAACTTTTTTAAATGTGAGGATGAGGCTAGGGGAGATCTGACATGCAGAACTTGCCCCTTGTCAGGGAGGGCTTGAGTCAGAGCTTCCCACACTCCCAGGACTCACCAAAGTGGATGAATGTTCCAGGTATTGCAGATTACAAACAGCAGCTGCTGAGATGAAAAGAAAACTATCAATAGAAGGGAGAGTAAGAGCAAATGGAGGGCCCCTTTCTGAATAGAAATAATTGTGAGAGAAAAAAAGGAAAAAATTGACAGAGCAGTGTATCAAAAATGTACAACAGAAAAGAGATTCTGTGTACTCCAAGGTTAGCAATGTCTGACTCTGCACTTCAGATCAGTTTTACTCAAACCATGTGTGCTGTTTGGTGTGTGCTTTACGTATGTTCAATTACAGGGGTTATCTGTTCTCCACAGGGGTTATCAATAGGGGTTATCCAATCCTTCAGGTTAATTCTTTACTTAGTCATCTACTGATATAGAGCAAATGCCAAATACTTTAAAGGAAATGGCAATAGTAGGAATCAGCCTATATCTTTCATATTGTGCACTAGGATTGTTTTTTATAGTTGCTGCTGCTTAAATGTCTTCAAATTGGCTTGTGGCCCAGAGACGAGAGAAACACAAAACATTTTCTCTGGTATCTTTATCATGTTTACTTTCCTCCCTTATTTAAATGGGGGTGTTCTTTTTGCCCTAAGGTTATAAAGTAGCAGATGCTTTTCAAGCTCTCCAAGACTATAAAAAAATCACTCAACATTAAAATAGAAAATGCTATAAAAGCAAAATATTTCTAGGGTTTACATAAGAAATCATAGTCTAACTCAACTTAAGAAGGACAGAATCACAAAGCACTTAAAGCTTGAAAAGAAACCTTTAAAATACAGGGTAATGAAATATGATTAGTCAAGTAAATTTGAGAAAACTGATCTGTTTCTGGATATTCCATAAAATGAAGAAAAAGTTAAATTAGTTTATCTAGTAAATAACTTAGTAAAAAATTCTTTTATCTCTTGTTATCGTACCCAATATATATTCAACTTAAGCCCTGTTTCTAGATATGTTTATCTTAATTATATTGTTTAGTTTCATCTCCAGATGCTCAATGACTGGATGCATTTCCCGGTGGCTACAAATAAGTCGGATGCCAACAACCAGGAGAATATTTTCCCTACAATGCTCGCTGCCTTGAGGTTTGAACTCGTATCATTGAAAACAGAGGGAATTTTGCCAATGATTCCAAGTGATGCAGAAGGACATCTACCATTAAAGTCTGCATAAATGTTCCACCTCTAATCAAAATATTCAAAAACTACACACAGCTTCCAGTGGAATTTCTTGTAAACAGTTCTCTAGATTACATCTTCTGGGGCTTTGTTGAACCAAACTGAAAGAAAAAACTTTCAACAGAAGCAGGACAGGGAGAAAAATGCACAAATCATAGCAATGTTTTTTTTGGCTATGTTGCATTATGCACATAAATTTACAGACATACATATATCAACTAATCAATCACCTCTAGTCAAAAATGTCAGGGTATTTTAAATTATATTGTACCATCAGACTGTGCTCGGGCAATTTCTTTTTACTTTATTATAACTTTCCATCTTGAGCCAATATTAAATTCCATTTATCACAATAGGTGTCAGTAGCTATACCATTTTCAGTAGCATCTTCTAGATAAAAACACCCAATGTCTCTCTGCAGCACCATTAGCAGTATTGACTGTTCTATTTTCTCTCAATAGAAAGCCCCTCACAGATACCTTATTGTGGAAAAGGCATCCTCAGTGGGGCCAAACATCATTTGAGTGATGTTTGAAGGAGGAGAGATTAAATACTTAGTAAGACTTATGAACAAGGTTCTATGCCATTTTCATTTAGGGACTTGGATCATTAAGGATCGTGCTTTTCCTTGTCGGTGATGTTTTATTGTCATTTAAGTGGGCTCCTGCCATGCAAAGTGATGGAAAGTTATTAATACTTTGGCTAAAACCCCCTCCAACCATTCTTCATTCTCAACAACAGAAAAACTGACAGAAGCAGCGAGGTGATCAGAAGTGTACGGAGAGGACATCTGACTTTGCATCAGTCATTTATCTTGTCTTCTATTGAGCCTGCATGCTGGGATGCAGGGTGCCCAGTTTGTGCCCAAGGGATTATCTCAGATCATCACTTAGAGGTAATGAAGGAATGCTATTATTCTTCTACTATAGCTGTAAGAAACATTAGCTAAGGAGTACAGTCTAGCTATTGGAGCAAAAGACAAGGGGCAGCTGCTCTTTGCTTTATAGTTGCTTGTATTATTATCTCAGCTGAGTCACATCAAAGGAGGTAGGAGTGGAATGGTGGGCAGAGGTGGAGATCAGAACATCTATTTGTTCTTAATTAAATATCCTTTTATTCTCCCTCCCAGTCTGCCAGTAACATTAAGGGAAAATAATGGCATTTGATGCGTCATTGGAGAATTACCTGAAAATTTTTGTGCTTGGAAGTCACTACATACTGCTATTAGTGGGTCTTTTTGGGTAAATGACTCAGCTCCTGTGCAGAGTATGTGACAGAACATGACTTTCTAGTACCTTCCACTATGCTGATTTTAGTCATGAAAAGGTTCTGTTGCAATGAAAGAACATCTGTATTGCTGCAATCAGGGAGAGAAAATGCATATGATATATCCTGACTTCAATGTCCAGGCAGCTCACAAGCAGAGCTTGCTTTCTAACCTCTGGGAGCATATCTTGCTTAACAGAAAGAAAATAAAACTGGTCTCAAAGCAGACAGTGACAGAAATTCAGATGGAAACTGAAGAACTTTTTCTAGCTGTTATAAAGTCACTATTCCCGTCTTGCAGTGCCAAAAAAAAAAAAAAAAAAAGAGTTTTGGGACCATATTTATTCTAGTTTTTGATAGATTTGTGGCCAAATAACTCACTCATGCTATCATGGGATTTTCACACCCAGATAAAACCAAGAAACTTGGGCAAATAGAATATTCAATTTAAGTGCTACAAATGCTTTGTTTACTTTCAAAACTATATAGTATTGCTTTTTCATAAAATCAGATTAATCTCTATTTAAGAAATTACTAAACTATTATCCTCTCAGGTATGGTTATTCTTCCAGCAAAGGGAATGTTTTTTCCCTTTCAAACAGGTGTATCACTACAGAAAGTGGAAGTAACAAAAAGTTACATTAAAGCAGTAGGGAACACACCCATCCATATCCATATGCATATGGGAGAGTCCTAAAAAGGAGTATACTAGGAGAATAATCTTTGAAGTTCTTTTGTTAAATATCTTGAGTAACAAGTTGTCCTATTCATTAGACAGCTACATGCTACAAGAAGGTACAGTGCAACAAGCATTTGACTCTGAGCAGATACTATGCTAACATTAATTTTCTAGAAATAAAGTATGTAAATTTAGATATGAATATTAGATGAGTCCCACTGGCACCTGATGTTAAAAGCAGAGTTCTTCCACAGTTATCATACCCTTCACTGACACTATTTCCAACTTTTGAGTTCTATTTCTTCTGACTTCATGGGAAATTGACTGTATTGAGTACAAGGAAAATTGCAAAAGTATTCTCTAAGAATGCACAGAGATCATTTTTACTCTATCATAGGATGACCTATGTCCTTTTTGAAGCTTGGAGTTTAATGACTGCAGCACAACTATAAGAGTTATCTCCAGCAGCTAGAGATGACATTTTTTTGTGACACATTTGATAGCTGCTTTATAGACACATTTGCTTTCAGTGAGACAAATCTTCAGATCAAGCAGAACTGCATCAACTCACAGACTATAATCAAGGGCAAACCTCCCTCACTGTGCTTTACAGCCAGCTGTTGAACCACAGCACTGTGAAGTTCAGGACATGAGTTCCTGATGCTTGTGAAACTTTGTTTATGCTTACATTTGAGCACCACACTTTAAGCACTTGTCCACCATCTCTGCCAATGTGAGTTTGCATGTGAAATGACCTTAGAGACATCTGCAAAACTTATGTTCTCAGCAGCTAGTTTATAGGCCTTAGCTGAGCCTGAAAATTCCTTGGTAGTCCCAGCTTCACCTCATGCCTCTCAAAAATAAATAGTAAGTAATGAAGGGTAAGAGAGACACATATCATGCATGCTCCTCCTGTGTTTTTTCTGGGTTTCCCTCCAGGTTCCCTCCTTCTTGTCCTCTCTCATCTTCTCCTCATGTTCTCTGAAAATACATGACTGGAAAGGTCAAATGTTATCCATTTCCTCAGTTTGTTGGAGGCTGTTTAAAAAGTTTTTTCCAAAGCTCTGTAAAAACTCAGGCCCTTTCACATTCTTCTTCTTATTTCTCATGCAACCAACATGACACTCAGCAAGGGGAGAAAAAACGCCAACTGAATTTAAAAGTATGTTGCCAATATTTCTTGCTCTGTGGAAAGGCAATCTCCTTCAGCACACTGGAAAATGTCCAAACTAATAACTGTAATTAATAGCTAGAGTAATCACATCCCGTGCAACAGCAGCATGTGACCCCTCATAAGCAAGAATATACTTTCCTTCTAGCACCTAGCAAGAGAAAGAAATGTTATCATGCTGGCACAGGCAGATCAGACAGACTGAGCCACTGGAGTACAGCCCCTGAGGACAACCACAGCAGCCCTGTGGGTCTGCTACAGGCTTTGAGACATGCTGGGCCGTGGCACCCCATGCAGGTCTCTCACTGAAGCCAAAGCCCTGCTCTACCCAGCTGACAGCTTGTTGGGCAGCACACTTGGTCTGTGGCAGGTCAAGGGCTCATGGTTTTACATTGAAGAAGGGTCGATTTAGATTAGATAAAAGAAGTTTTTTTACAATAAAGGTGGTAAAACACTGGAACAGGTTGCTCAGAGGAGTGGTAGATGCCTCATCCTTGGAAACATACTGGATGAGGCTCTGAGCACCCTTACCTAGCAGAAGATGTCCCTGCTCATTGCAGGGGCGTTGGACTAGAGGTCCCTTAAAGGTCCCTTACAACTCAAATTATTCTATGGTTCCATGGTCTTCCTCAGTCCCACTTCTTGCAACAGCAATGCACAGAACTGCAGGGTCTGTCCTCCATAATTCATAATAATTGGGACCATATCCACATGCAGTCTTTCCTCAGGGTATTTCACGCCCCCAGGGATATGAACTGTGGTGTAGCCGCAGCTTGGGTAGACCAAGCATATGGATCACAAGCACCCAAACACAGTGAAGATTAAAAGAAAATTATTTTTCCCCTTAAAAAGCAGACACCTGTCTAGATCCTGACCAAACAGAGGGCGTTTTATGCACCACTGCCACAGTACAAGGGCAGTTGTGGAAAACAGCCTCAGGGAGGGCCCCTGAAGGACAGGAGAAATTCAGCAACAAAGTTAAAATGGTTACAAAGGCTGTGAAATTCTGCTTTATCCTTCTTACACATTTCACTTAATTGAAAAACAGTCAGTCCAGACAAACTTTAGCCATATAAACACACACACACACACACACACACACACACGGCTCAGTCGTGCAAATTTAAGCAATCCAGGTTTGGTACTGCTCCCCATTAAGTGACTCGAGGGATGAGAAACCAAATGGACAGAGGAACGAACTAAAAAGCAGAGCAGAACTAAAAAGCAGACCAGTCCTGTGCTCAGCACTCTCATTGTGCAAAACAAAATGTAGTTACATGGGATGTAATTACATGAGACTTCATTCTGACCTGTTTTTTGTGAACTTCAATGCATCAGCTCTAGACTTTAAAAAAAGACTATGGTGTCATTTAGGTAGCTTGTTGACCTTTATGCATGATCTGTTTATGACATGTCTGTACCTTCTTATCCTTCCTTGACTTTCCTTCTTATTTCACTGCAAAATATTTTTGTTCATTTATCTATTTACTGTCATCCATTTGGGTTGTATTATTCTTTTTTCAGAAATAAGTACACTGGGGAAAAATAGCTAATAAAGAAGTGTAGCTACAATGCTACAGACTTCTTTAAGGCTTTACTTCCATACAGACTTTTAGTTTTGTCTGGAGGTACCTTTGCCATTTATTTGTATCAGCAATCTATGAAGAAAAATACACGACCTGATTTCTATTTTTAAACCAATACATCTTCTGGTCTAATACTAAAGATTAAATAGAGTGGGAACAGATCTACATTGCAGATGTAATCTGTTGATCTCCATCATCAAAAATCAACCTGTAGATGTTGGACTATGTGCTGATGTACTTGTGTACACGTGGAGTGTGGCAAGAGTTTGTACTATTTTAAAGAGGTTCATGATGGATTTACTGGAAGTTTTGCATCTTTCATTCCAGGGGCAATTTTTTTTTTCAGATGTTTTATGTATTTTCCTGTATGAAATGTCTTCTCTTTCTGGCTGCAGGGTCAAGGTCATCAATAATCCACAGGTGTAGCAATGGAGCAAAAAGAAAACACAAAGCCCTTTGCCATTCTTAAACCCAATTCTTCCTAGGTACAGGAAACAGAAGTTTAATTGTTCACACTCTTAACTAATTTTATGACAACAGGAATTATCTCTGTGCTGCTTCTGACTTTATATTGTGGAAAGATATTGCAGTAGTGGGATTAGCTTTCTGGGAAGCTGCAGATTCTTCTTCGTTTTATCCTGATAAAAACAGAATTTCTGATACAAGGACTTGAGATAGCTTCTTCATTTTCTAGTCTGGAATTTTCCCAGCTGTTCTGTATTGCATTCACACAAAACTAAAGTGCTGGGCATTCCTGAGGTAGGATGGTTTCCTCTAAGAAAAATGGTATTTCAGTCCATGGTAACTTCAAATCTGAAGTCTGTAAGCCTCTTTATTTTACCAGAGTTATGAAACCTGCTCCTCTGGGATTGTTTTGTATCCCTTCACTTGTGTCAAAAGAAAAGGGTCTAATACTATTCCCTTCAATCTTAGCATAGGTTCAGTTGAGAAAGTAATCTCTGAATAGAAATTGTGCTCACAGTCTCTATTGCATGTGGAAATCTTCAAATGAATAAAAACAAATGAGAGGTTTTGAGAAAATCTATAACCAGAGGGACATCTCTAATAACCATTTTGGCTCCTAAGGTGTCTCTGGAGAGTTGGTTTAGACCAAGACTTTTGGAAACACAAGGAAAGTATTTCCCACAGGAAAAATTGATGCAGAGAAATACAGTTCCTTGTCCATTTTTTTAGCTTGCAGAATAAAAAGTTTCAGATAACCATACTTGTTTTTTCATATCCCCAAGGAAAGAAGAAGTCACAGATGCAAACGTGACTAGGTTTGTACTTTACTTGTAAAAGTAAAAAATATCAGCTTGGTAACCTTCTGAGCAACAGGCCTATGCAGTCATATGCTTGAGCACATTAACATGCAGAAAGCATTGAAGAAAATATAAGCCTGTTTCCTCTACTGACATATATACAAGTGTAAAAGGATGCCATGCACAATCTTCGTAAGATACATGCCCTGTTTTCTCAGAGCTTAGCCAAGAACACAGATCAAGCACAGCCTCAGAATGATAAATGGTGGCAAAAGGTGAATATAAGTTTACTCCTTACAAATGAAAACCAGTGATTTACAGTGTTATGCTTTGGATATGGAGCTAAGACATCTCCTATCAATCATCCAGAATAAAACTATCACTTTGGAGTGGTTGGAGACAGACAGACCTGCTGGACATGTTGGCAAAGTTTAGTTCATGAGAAGCTAGAAATTCAGGAGCACTGAAAGACTAGACCTCCTACAACAAAAAGAGGGTGGTAATATAACCACCAGGCAAATATTTGGCAGGCAGAGGTTGGTATTTTTGCCCATAAGGAGCTACACTGATCAGGTCCTCAGTTATTCATAAAAGTCCATTTTTTTAAAATACAAAAACTCTCTGCTCTCTTTTTAGGCTTTGGTCATTTACTTTGCAATATGATGTTATGAAATTGTAAACAGTGTAGGAACAATATGGGCCAAAATGACTTAATAGACTAGCTCCAAGTTTATAAGCTCATAAATATGCTCAAAAAATTCATCAAGTGAACCTAAATCACAACAGTATACAAACTTGAATTGTAATATAGTTTGAAAACTTTGGTGACTTCTTCACTTCCTACTTTCAATCCCTTTATTAGATCCTGTTTATTAACACTATGTGATGCAAATGGAGGGGAAGAACTGTGCAAATCTGAGCTTCTTTTAACCAAGTACAAGGCCAGTATTATATATTTGGAGTGTACAAAAAAAAGTTACAGCAAGAAAAGCCAGTCCGATGAGATGTTGAGCTGAGCTTGGGAAGGAAGTTGCACTGAGGGATTCTCCTGCTTAATGGCAAATTCAAGGTACTTCAAGGCCGCTTACCCCTCACAGAAGAAGAGATAAGTAATAACTTTCTTGACAACTGTCCTACAAGTTCTGATTCCTTTAAAGCTGCTCCACTTCAAGACAGCTTTCAGGAGAGGAAAAACCAGGGCTTAGCAGGCATTCAAGTCACCGTCCTGCCAGGCACCCACAACTCCATCAGTTTCCATGCTAGCCTAGGATGAGGCTTACTTGGGAGTACACAGTAAAATGCATTAGCTACACCTCCCCCTCTGCCCCATAAAATGCAGTAGGCTAGCCATAAATAGATACGCTTTATCTAAATGTGTGCACAGCTTTGAAGTGTAAACTAAATTTCATTTGGGGGGAGGGGGTAAGAGGAGCATCAAATATGTTAGCTCACTAACTGTAAATTAAAACAAAAGAAAAAACCCATCATTTGCCCCCCATGCACCTTCCCCAGAACTGTGAGATTTAGTATACCAAGATTTAACATCTCAGATAGAAAAATGAGAAAGATACAGCAGAACATATGGCATGAATAAGGTGTTAAACGGCAGAATTTGAAAATGGTTTGCAAGATGCTCCATAAATATTCCAACCCCAAACACAAGCTGTTTTGCAGCAGACTCGTGGTGGAAGTTTATGCACACAATAAAATGATATATTTCTTAGCTCACAAATGGGCTGTTCTAGTGACAATGAATGGCGTGATGCAGAATTAACCTGCCTGCAAGGAGGAGCTTGGAATCAGGCAGGTGCTGGCTTGGTCAGTCAATGTCATTGTTATTGTTTCCACTGCATTCAATGTACAATATTCAGTGACAACAATGGCTCTAATAGCATCTGTCAGCCCCAAGGAGAAGCTCTTAGGAAGAGCAAAATCAATTCGTTTTACAACCTATATTGCTCCAGCATCCAGGTATATATTGCTGTCCATACAATTCTGGACATACTTTAGCAGAAGCCTCAATACATATTTTCAAATGAAGTCAACAAGAGACACAGATGAAAATCAACCTCTAAGGCTTTTACTTAGGATAGCAAATTATTTGTATGTAGCTGCATTTAAGTTGACATCAGTTAGCTAGAGTTTCTTACTAGGCATTTTAATAATATATTCACAAACACTTAACAACAACAACAATAAAAGACGGGAATCCACTTAAAACCTAAGACTATCCAAGCTCTTAGTGCTGAATGCCACTGAGAAGATAGGTTGGCATATGAAATACTGCAGAATGTTAACAAGAAAGGAAACTTAAAGTCCTTTGGGGCACAATGTTAATTCTCATGTAAGTTGGCTGTTCACACAAATGAGACATAAATTTTCATCTCTTGATCCAAAACCTATCTACTATCTTTGAGTGAAAACACTAGTGTGTGGCTGAAAGCTTCACAAACTGAAATCTCATCACAAGGACAACTTTTTTAGTTAAGCCAGGACTGTGATTGAAGAGAATGTTTCCTCACTGAGTTCCTTCATTTGGATGTGTTTTTGAGTGGTAGTCAACACACAGCTCATAAAATTCAGCACAGTAGGTAATATACCATTTTATTTTGAATGTTTTGTTTCACCTCCAAGGCATCTCTTAAATGCTCGTCTTTGAGGGACTCATTTGCTTTCATCTGCACAAGCCTCCAGCTGGTAGTCCTGCAGTAAAGCCACAACCTTCCCATTTCATGATTCGTACTTCAAATCCTTTTGTGCACTGGAGAGATGCTGGCAGAAAAAAAGAGTTGTGCAAAGGTGTCTTGACAAAGACTCAGACAACAAAGGCTGTGATGTGCCTCTGAACTGCTTCTCCTCAATGTCTCGTTAAGCATGGATGCTTTTTCCTTGGGAAAAATACTACAACAAACTAGGATCATTTTTTTTAAGCTGCTGATATAACCTAGGTTTAAAATATATGACATAGATTCTCACTTATTTTAAAAGGAAAGGATGCAAATGCCTTTGGATATGACTATTCTGCTTAGAAGTAGAGGGTCTATATTTACTGTATTACTGTGTTTACTATTATTCACTTGCAATATTGCAAAAGTTGTTGGAAGCCTTAGAGAAAATAAACCATTTGTGGAGAGTGGGAATTAAATGAACCAATGTTGTTGGCAAAAGGGGCAAAATGAAGGAAGAGAGGAAATGAAGGACCATAGTACACAAAAATGCAGTCAGAAACAACTTTCAAGAAACCAGATTCTGGTGCATAAATACTCATTCTGCAGAGTGCTCTCTCTGCCAGCAAAGATAACTCCTTAGAGGAACTCTGGATGCAGCAGGACAAACCTAGAGCATGCCAGGTCCTCTCTGCACAATCAGAATCATCCATGATGGTACAGGGAGTTCAGCTGGTTGGTTGCATCAGTGTTGTGGACTGAAGTGGAGCGTACTGTCCTGGGCCTTAGACTCCAATCCCTCTCTGTACTAGCATCACAACATAAAATCTTCCCACAAGCCACTTGAGACCTGTCTTGAGACCAGGTGGGTACTTTACTTCTGCCATTCCTATTGAAGGACTGTTTAAGGACTTGCTTCTCTGATGGTTAGATAACTCTTCACTTTTAACCTTAATGTAATTACACATGATTTATACATGCTTCTTCTCCCCCTCTTACTGTATTTGCTTAGGGTAATCAATCTCCTCTTATCCTTCATTAGATTAGCCAAGTCAATACTTATAGATTTCCATTCCCATATTATTCAGGTAGCTCCCACTTGGCCAAGGTTTATTTAATCTTACCTAGCTATTGCAGAGCACTGCACTGCACAGAATATTCTAGATGAGACCTCAGCTGAGTCTTGCACTATTGAATTACTTTTCCCTCTCTGCTGACGGTATCTGGAAATCGCCCTCACTTTCACCCTTTTTCCTTGTCCCTCATGCTTGTGCTACATAGTCATCCTGTGATTGAGCAGGCCTGTTTCTCTCTAATCATGCTGGTTTGATCTCAGCTGATGGCAACCATGTTGACAGCAGAAGGTTTTGCTCTGAATCTAAATGTGTCCAACCTTAACACACTACCATGGACTGAGTATTAATCTGCATCCTGTTTCTTTTCTTGTCCTTAAGGCCGTCCAATTCTCAGAGTCTAACAATCCAGTCCTACATTTCATTGATGGCCCCTTCTCATGATGTGTCATCACTGCAGACTCTTTGCTCCTTCCTCATTTTGTGCCAGGTTTATGGGTGAAAATACTAAACAGGATTGCTTTTGAAACCTATCCTTAAAAAACACTACTAATAGCATCCTTCCAGTTTAAATGCTTCCATTAGTTAACTGTGTCATCTCCCCAGTAAAACAGATACTTTACCACTGTACAGTTCTTACAAAAATCCACATCTTCCTCACCTGAATACTTAATTTCATGTTCTGCACCCTGTCAAATGCTCTGCTGTGGATTAAGCAATATTTGTTGAATTTCCTTGCCTAAAATGCAGCTGTATTACTGGGAAAAAAACCAAAAATATATATGTTATTATGTTGTGTTTGTCCTTTGAAATGCTTAGGTTGCATTTGATTCTGTTTTCCTTTGTCAGTATAAACTCTTTTTTCTTCCCTTCAAAATGAGTACAAAGCCAATATGTATGAATGCACTTAGTTAGAAAGGTCTGCAACTTTTTGGATTGCTTTTTCCTTTTCACTCAATGCCTAATTATTGGCCATATATTTGCTGTTCTGTGTTCGTAGAAACCCACTATGACTTCATTCCATGGTAGAAAATCCTTGTGCTGAAATCCATTTTTCATATGCCAGTCTCTTCAGGTATCTAAGGTGAAAAGTCCTTGTGATCTGCAGTGAACTGAGGTCACAAAGTTTGTTTTTCATATCTCAGCTTTGAACGTTTCCATTCCCTTCTTTCCACTAGCCATCTTCTCTGTCATTCATTCTCCTTTCCCCAAATTAAACTTCAAAGAAAATGAATTAAAATATTTAACATGGGAAATGAGTTAATCTTTAATTCTATCCCTATATTCTTTGCACATTGCTTCCACTTTTTTTCTTGTTCTTTTTATTTGCATGGTTGAAAAATCTTTCACAATTTGCTTAAATTTCCTGTCTCAGTTTGACTTTTGGCAGTTATCATTTTACCCCTGCTCTTTCTGACCTCTCAAATGCAGTTTTAACACTAGTTCTGACATATGTTCTCACTATGTTCTTACATATGGATAATTTCTCTCTTCATCTAAATTCCTTCCTTAATAAACACTAAAACTGATTGAATTCTAAAACTGCAGAGAAGTCATGAATATTTTCATAAATAAACCCACCACATACAGATCATTACTATTTATGAAATCATGGTATTTGATACTGAGAAACATATGCTGATCAATAAATAAGAATGTCAGCCTTTCTTAAAACATGAAGAAATACTAATATTTTGAATGAAAAAATATATAAACCCCTTTCTTCCCTGGAAATTAAAACTCTTATTTTCAGAAGTATGGTTGAAGTAATACCTGAAGTAAAGAAAACAAAAAACCCCACAGCTACATCCAATAGAGATTTTTCAATCCTGCATTGCACAATCATTTTAAAAAACAAAGTTTCCAAAGTAGAAATCAGGAAACAGAGCCTATCTGAACTACTTACAAAATAAGTAGTTGAATTAAGCCCTTCAATGATCAAATGGGTGAGGAAGGAGTATAAAAAAAAATAATATATATATATATATATGTATATATATATATATATATGTATGTGGGCATGCTGAGTAGATTAAGGAAAAGATTAATCTGCTAACCTATAACATTCTCTATTACATCTTCTTCAGAAAGTGGTACAGTGTCTGGTCTAAGAAGACCTACTTTTTGTCATCATCATCACCTATATTTCAAAAATAATCAGGGGAATGAACCCTGACCAACCTTATTCTTTCTTTCCTCTGTATGGTGACTGTACCTTTAGATGGCTTTCCCATAATTCAGTGTCAGTCTGAGGAAGAGGCTCGTGGTCTGCAGTTGCTGATGGATGAGTACCAAGGCTACGAATCACATAATCTCTGCCTCAGACCTGCACCTTCTCACTGAGCAACAGTTAGATGGGAGCTGGAAAATAGATCTTGGCAAGAGGTTGTGCTTATCATGAAACATGGTAAGAGTGAGTAGAGCTACAACAGCTTAGGGAATTAATTTGAAACAGAAGCTGTTCCCTTCAATGAGGAAATGATTTAGCATTAAACAAACAGTTGCCTTAGTAACTAATGTATTGCCCTTTCCCTCCTTTCATTTTGAACATAACCATCTCTGAGTTTTTCATCACCTTTTTTGTTTGCTTAACTGGTCTCCTTCAACTCTCAGACAGCCAAATAGCTTGCAGTGAAATGCAAGTTTATTTCCTTTTTTTGAACTGCCCTACAATGCAAAATGGATTCCAGGACCTTCTCTTCAGCTTACTAGGCTTTGAGTAGGAAAGAAAGGTATTATATTTAAGCAGTTAAACTTATTTCTGATAGAAACAGATATCAGGTGTTGTGTATTCACCAGATCTACATATCTTCACCAGTCTTTCTGAATATAATTTATGAAGAAATGCACCATCCAGAATGAACAAACTGTGTAGCATTTCCATTGATGTTCACCTGTTCCTATGTAGAAGTTCAAACACACTGCAAATGAGAAGCAAATAACTTTAAAGAGAAGGAAGAATGAATTCTTTGTACATGTTTGAAGTCTATGTCTTTCTAACTTTGGCAGCTGGGCTTGATGCACAGTGGGGAAAATAAAGGAATTATGTTCCTGGTTTTTAAATCTTGACGTAAGTTTTGGATAGAGCTGGGACAATGATGCTTACTCAGAATCAGAAAGGGTATCCAGTTTAGATATAGCCAGAGAGAATAAACATGAAAATATCTCCAATTAGTCTAGTCTCTTCTGGAGATGGAATAACAGAGCAAAAAGCTATAAAGCTACCACTACACAAATAATAGAAAATAATCAGAATATTAATGCTTTTCCATCATCTGTAGGCTGGATAGAATTTAGGTATACTCTATACGTCTTCTTAGGTCTTGGAAAAACGTAAAATGTGGATACCATTGTTCTGAGCAGACACAAATCCCAACACACATTTTTTTGTCTTGAATTTCATGAAGCAAGATAGGCACAGCTAAGTATTGAATTTTTCTCCCATATGGAGGGCCATCAGTACTGACAATACTGGGACTCCAGCTTCAGACTCAGCCATACCAGAAATCCAGAGCAAGTAAAACAGTTCCTAGTATCCAGCCTGTGCTCCTTGCTCCTGTTCCCCATGGCAATGAGTCTATCTTTTTCTGTATCAGATTTAAGCCTGAATTTGTCTGGAATTATGCACTGATGAATCCCATGAGATCTGCTTATTCTGTCCCAATTACAAACTTGCAAATTTATGCAGAAAGCAGGTGCACTTTTTCTATGTTCTATCACTTTTCTGCAGCCTTGGAACATTGCTGTACCATCCCTAATACAAAGAGATACAGTGTGAAATCTCAACACAAACCCTTCTATTTGTGTGATTTTAACTGCTATTACTATATTTAGTAAAGTATGTCCAGTGACATGGAGCAAAAAGAGACAAAGCTGAAAGAAAAAAACTCATCATTTGAGAAAAGAAATTCTCCTCATGCCCAGATACAGGGCAGATCTGATGCCTTGGGTTGGAGGGGAAGGAAGGCAGGGTCACATGTCTGAGTCAGAAGTAGGGCACTGAAGTTACAGTGCAATGATCTTTTCCACGTGGAAAACTCAGCGCTGTTAAATTGATGTTCTATGGACAGAAAACTGATTTATTAGATTTTTTTGATATTTCAGTAAGACTGTACTCATCAATCTTTTACACCATTTATAACCCTAGAGATATACAATTGAATTTATCATGTTTTGGCATAGAGGACACCTCTGTACAAGCTGCAACATGTAAGAGGAGAAATTGCCATTAAGAAATTTCTCCATCTAAAATTGCCAATATTTATACTATAACTAGTGGTGATAGAAGAAGCAGATCAAGCAACAGTGTCCGATACTGTAGAAGGAGCATGAGAGATTAAAAATTAGCCTGTGTCTGATTTTCTTGCCTTTTTTTCTCACTGTAGTCTCAATGTGTTTGACGTACTTTAATGTTAGGCCCTTATTGGAGAAAAAAGAACACAAACAGGAAATAAATCACACACTCTGACATGAGGCTAAAATGACACTGAACACCACAGACTCATTCTGTACAGGTTAAGACTTAATTATTTAAGCAGAGAGCTTGTATAAAGACTCCACTACTGAAAAATGCCTTTTTACGTCTTACATGAATTGAGATTAATTATAAAGCCCAGCTGACAGAATATTAGAAGCAGTTGAAAAAAAAGATCAGATTAATTTCATGTGAGTTGAAGCCATTAGCTTAAAATAGTCTGTAATTGATTTCAGTCTGATGGTGAAAGCAGGACAGACATTTTTTAAAATGGGCAGTGTAAAATTGGCCAGACAGTGCAAAGACGGGACCAGAATCTGAGAGGGTCAGTCAAGGTAAGTTTCTCTGTTAGACAGTTACTCAGCCATTTTGGACAGCTTCATGCATGGAATTCCATTCTTCAATTATCCAAAATCTATTAGAGTTAAAATTGTGATCATGAGAAACAAAATCAGAAGGGTTGCAGCCTGACATAAAATCAGTCGTGGAAAGAAAGACTGCTCAAATACTAATGAATGGGCTCCATAACTTTCAACTAATGTGACTTGCAAAGAAGAATATGTAACATTTCCACACGTTATGAAAATTAATTTTTCCTACGTGGCTGGTGGGTAAAGTTTCGTATTACTAATCAGTGGCATTTTACCCATCTGTTTGCACTTAATGAGAACATGACATCTTGGATTTCATGTGAACTTACTGAAATTAAGGGACTATAGCTTGAACTACACCTGCAGGATCAGGATTTATTAACATGAAGAGGTTGTGAAGTTTTTTCTTGAAGGATTTAGATATTTTGCTACGTCACTTCTTTCAGGAAAGGAATGTCTTTCAAAATTCTCAAAGGAAAATATTCAAAGACTAAAATATTCCGAATCAATTGATTTCTACATTATTATACTGCAGTATGAACCAGAAATAAAATAAAAATTCCAGAGTCACTTCTGGGGAAAATCTACAGTCCTTATTATGACATCACAGTGCATTACAGTGATGTGCACTCAACTCTGCAAATTTATTCATTTTCATTAGAAGTTGCATTTTTGATGGAATAGTGTCCCAATGGGTTTTTTGAGCCAGCCTCTGTTATTATGTGTTTACAGAAAGACAACAAATGAAGACTGACTAGATTTTGAGTGTTGAAATGCCAGTGATTTTGACAGATATGCAAAACAGCAGAAGAGATATTTGGAACAGCTATTAATATATGATTAACAAATAACTAGAATTAGCAGTTGAGCTAATATGAATGCATATTCACATGGATCTCTTTTTTCACATTCATAGGATGTATTTGTGCAGGGGACAAAACAACAGAAAATTAAAGGTTATTTGTATAAACATATTAGACTATAACTGAAGAGACACCGCAGAGTAACCCTCCCCATCACAAGGAGGAGGTTAAGAAGAAACTACTTTTATTCCCTCTCACTCATAATGATTAAAGCCCTTTTCTGTAAATCAGGCAATGCTGGCTGCCCTCACACAGACTCCTGGAATGAGAACAGCTGCTGTGAATCAGACAGGGTAAGATTTTCAGACCCTCAGGGAGGCATGTGCTAGGAAGCAAGAGCAGTAACAGGGTGTATAATATAAATGAAAAAGATCTGGTAGGGTGGAGTTCTGCCAACAAGAAGGAGCAAAACAGAGATTACTGACAGTGGGGTGGGACAGGAACTCAGGCTGTCAATAGAAATGGGAATGAGATATTAGGAGCCTGGATAATTGGCTGGAGTTTCTCCAGACCTAACCCAGCTTGCTTTGCTGTCCTTACACCTTCTGTACGTGCTGGGGCAGTAAACATGCCAGCTGGAAAGGCAGAAAGGATTGGCGTCAAACGGAGAGATATTGACTTAAAGGATGTTTTATAGCCATTTTCTTGTACAGCTGCTGTTCAGCTGCCTTCCTCTGTCGTTTGAGAAAGCTTGCAGTCAGTCCCTGACACAGTGAGTTGTGCTTCTCCTTCGGTTTGTGTTGAAAAAACCAGCACCATCCTCTGGCTGCCATGTTTTGAAGACCAACAGTTGTATACTGCCAAAGCTCTTTAAAAGGATGAGTCTTCCCAATGTGCTCCTACTGGTTCCTTTAATTCATCAAATATAAGTACAGCTCTCAGGGACTTCCTGTAAGGCTCACATAGAAAATAATGCAAAGGGTAACCTACTAATATAACCACCACAATTCCTATTCTTGCAATTTCTGCTTTGAACATTCTAAGGAGATGATAAAGGAAAGCAAGGTTTTACAGGACTCATCATTTAACCAATTCTCCATCTCTTTATTTCTTCTTATCTCTTTCCTATTAAAAAATGAAACTCAGTGTTCTGTCTAAACACAACAAAAAGAGATTAGAATACCTAATTATCAGTAGTGATACACAATCTAAAATAAGAACAGTAGCTATGATATGCACTGTAAGGTGAATGCATTTAACTGAATAAGAAAATGGAAAGAGGGATACAAAAGTATAAGGATAAAAAAAAAACAAAAAAAAACCAACAAAACCAAACAAAACCAAAACAAAACAAAAAAAAACCCAGTAGTGCCGGCATAACTTTATATTCAGTTACAAGTCAGGATCATGTAAGAAGCAATTATTTTCTCTACACTCAAAATCCTCATGTTTAAGATTACTTCAATACAGGCTACAGAGTATTTAAAAAAGAAAGGCTTGAAAGCCCACAGGGTATAAAAGCTTTTGTATGATTTGAAGAGACATGACAAACATGCTCATCAGGATTATTTTCACAAAACCCCTAATTTTTAAAGCATAAATGATGTGCCAAGTAAAAGCCTTTAATATCTTCGACATTTCTAAGAAAATCTGGCTGCTGTTCATGTCCTATGTACATGCATTAATCCAAAGCTTTAGGACAGGAGGCAAAGGATATTGTAGCCATCTTCAAAGCTACAAATCTGTGTAGTTTTAATGCGTGGTAGAGTCAGAACTCAGACCTGCCGAAACATGATAAGCAGAACAACTCAAATACTGAGCATAACAAACAATTGTGCCTCTATTGACTGAAGGCTATTGACTGTTTTTATCATCTTGCAAATTAGTCTTCTTAAACATATAAATCTGGACAAAAATAAATGTTATTACCAGCAGCTATAGACATCATATCACATTAAAACAACATTTAAACACAGGTCCATTGATCCTCAGGATGGGTCTTTCTACAGCTTGAACTAAGCTTCAGATGGTAACTTACCCAGCTCACACAGCTATGAGAGAGCAAATTGAAAGACACTATGCCAGATATGACAGAGCCATCCTGTGGGGGGGTCAATCATGAATTCTATCTGCTGGTATTAAAAACAAGGCAAAACCCAGTGATCTGACAAAATAGGCCTGGCTGGGCCACACCAAGAGAAACATGGCACCATTCAGTAGAATTGGACTTCCCTGTGCTATCAACAGGCTCCTCAGACATGACTTCCTGATGTTTTCTTGAGAGCTTGGGCTTGCTCTGCTCAGGTGGCCAGAGAAAGTGCTCCAGCCCTTCATGGGCCTGGCAAACACTAGGTAGGATTATAAGTGTGCTAAGAGGTGTAACAGGCTACCTAACACACCGCTCTGCTGCCACACAGGACCAAACACAGCTGTGCCATTCCTGACAGTTATTGCTCCAACAAGAGAACCCATGTTGGACACTGAATATAGACATCCAATTTGGAGACAACCACCCTCCCCGTGGCCACATTGCAAGCACTGCCTTTCTGCCAGGTGTCCTATCCTGGCAGCTTATCCAGTTCCAGGGCAAAATTAGTTTGCAGCTGACTTGTGTGGATGAGGACTACTGAGGAACTGATTGTTATAATATTATTTTTCCTAATATTTAACATATCCAAGATAGATACTTTATGAAATGTACACATGGTAAGGATGCATTTTATGTTTCCAGGCTTTTCTCTGCTACCATGAGGGTTAGAAACTGTTTGAACTTTCTAACAGCAAGCAGTATGAAATTCAGTACATTTGCAAGAGTACTTGCTTTCATGATTCCCTCTCCTGTATTTTACCTTTTACAAGTAGTATATTCCTTCAGTAGAAGTCAAGACAAAACCAAACCAGACATCCTTTCAACTACATGCCAGCAGTATGTTAAACTAAAGCAAAGAACAGAACATTGGTGCTGTCACAATATGAAATTGATGAGGGCTCTCGGTTACTTTTATGAAAACTAGGCCAACACTGGAATTATTTTCGTTCTTTGAAACAAATTAAGTACACTGGTTTTTCCCAACTAACCTCCTGCCAGCATATTGGGCAAGAAAAATTATCCTGTCCCAGGCAGCTTTTCATTGTGAAACAAAGACAAGGTCTACACTGAATGTGAACCAGCTTGTCTCTGTAATCAGTTCAGGTTGTCTACTGGTCTGCTTACATGATCTTGGATGATGAACTTGCTACTCAGCCCTATTCAGGTGCCACTCCCCTGTGTAAGATAAAAGCCGGTCAATTATGAGATAAAAACAGTCCTGTGGATTTTGAACTGAAATTCATACAACAGAGAGAGCAAAACCTGTCCTCATACTGAGGAAGCTATTCCTTGCATGGTCAAGTAAAAACTTATGTGTGGCCAGAAGCAGGAAAACATGGAAGGTGGCAGGCTTATAGGTTCTGGAAAATCCTCCATCTGCCTTTCCAAGTTGTTCCAGCTTCTCATTCATATCAAACATAATTCTGAGCTGTGTTTCAACAGCATTGTTAAAACAAATTGCTTTAGGGAGTAGACATCCACTTTCCAACCTCTGCTCAATGCCCTGCAGAGAATAAATAGTGCAATGCTACTGCCAGTTCAGAAGAAGCAATGCTATAAAGGAAATAATGCACACTTTTAATCTCTCAAACGTCCTATTTTTTTTGCAGTTATTTAAAATTTTAATATAAACTGCAGAAAATGCCCTCTATGTGTGGCTTGCTTTCCTGTGATCTCACCAGGTCCCTCCATTATAATCATGGAAAAAGTGGTTTAACATCTTTCACTGAATGTAAGTTTCTCAGCCCACACAGAGAAATTATATTAATATGCAGGAGCAAAATGGCAAAGCATGGAATTCTATTTATCCAGGAGTGCTTGGCTAGAAGAAGGAGCTCAGTTTGATAATGAAATCTTAAACCTGGTCCTTTGTAGGGTGCACACTTCTATATGCCAGCCTCAATATATGACTAAAACTGTTTGATCAGGAAAATTCACTCAATTTGCTCCCTATACTGCAAACAGTGATGACTGCAAATTATCATTGAATGAAAAATGTGGTGCTGATGCAGTCACACCTGGAAAACTGTGCCATGTGTCAAGCACAGACTGGTGGGTACTCAGAAGAAAGGGAAAAGATTATTAAAGAGCTGGCATGATTGTCTTACAAGAACTAGGAAAATCAAGTGTCATTCAGCTAGGCTAGCTTGGAAGAGGGGCAAGTTTATTGAAAGCCCTCACTTGAACTCTCCACCATGTCTAGAGGACCTTTGCTGGAAGGGTGTCCCGGGGCAGTAGTTCCAGAGGCAGTCAGTCCCCAGATGGAGATCTTTTTTTCAGAGAAGATACCATGACACCAACAGATTTACTAGCAACAGTGTAAACTGATTTCTTCAGTAGTACTATGAGAGAGAAAATATACCTAAGGAAAATGTTGAGGGTCTGGAACTAAAGCACATTCTTGAATTATCTAGGTCCAATTGCAAGGGCTTACCATTTGAGACATTGTTTGCCAGTGTGACAAAACACTTACAGAAAAAATCCAATTCACTTTCATGTATCTTCCAATACCCAAGTGCAAATATTACTTAAAAATTGTCATGCTTTGGAAGAGACTGCTATATTCTGATTTGCACAGAAGAGAAGAAGGCAGAAGTCATGCTGTAACCAAATGTCCAAATATTAAGAGTACTTAGGAGAAAAAAAGAACAATTTAAAAGTAATTAAGAGAAGCTGAACACCAACTACCTTATGGTAACAAGTATAAAGCAGAAGAGACCAATTCTACACAAGGGAAGTAGAGAGACTAATTTATGACAGAAGTTAGGACTGAGAACAAATACAATACACCTGAACTCCAAACAAGAACCAGCCCTATGCAAGGAACCTTCAGACAGAGCTCACAAACTGCTGACCTGTGAAGGGAGAAAGAGGTGCCAAGCTTATACTCCAGTCAGTCTCCAGAAAAAGCCTGACATTTAAAAAGACCTTACATGCATTCAGCCATTGTGGGCAACCTTCTGAGCATCATCCTGTTTCTGAGGTGAAGTAAAGCAACAGGGTTGGCCAATACTGGAATTTAATAGTAGCCTTTTTCTTTCAGAATCTAGTAACAAGCATAAATGTCTAAAGCAATTCAGAAATACATTTTCTCTTATCAGGGCATTATTTATCCCTTCAATACCATTGTCAGAAACAAAGTACATAGCACCCAAAGCACAAAGTAGGCATAGAGTGCCCAAAATAGGATAGCTAGAAAAATATCCTTGTGGGGAAGAGGCTTTACCTAGGTTTTACACAATCCCTATCTGTCAGACCGCATGATCTGATGCTGGTAGTATATCTGCTACATAAATCAATATATATACATACATATACCATTCTGGAGAACGAACAGTAAGTGCCAGCTGTCATTGTGGGACAGGTACACTGGGACAGCAGGATGCACAACAGGATTTCAGGCAGAGCTGCTGGTACTGTGAAAGAGACTGGTTACTACACATCTTTCAAAATCTGAGACAAAATAACTTTTCAAAGATTACATGATGGCAAGACCACACTCGTATTTAAGGACTGTCTCTCTGATCACCTTTGAATTTATTTCCCTCCCCTCATCTCTCTACAGATTTACAAGTTTGCTCACCTGAAATTTTTGCCAAGTGGAATAAATGAGGCTTCTTTGCATCACTTTTTTACTGCCACTCAACTCTGACCACGACATCTCTTTTCCCCTCCTTTCCCCCAAATTGACATCCCTCTTTCTCAATTATGGCGTCTTTATACTCAATGTCCTATTTGTAAGTTTTCACCCTCAATGTCTCACCAGAATGTTGCCCTGATTTTTGCAGTCATGGATGTTTTCATTTCTTTGTAGCTAGTTTCTCACATTCTTCTCTGTAAACATGGCTATGTTATTGTAACTGTATCTTATCTCTCACATTTCTTTCTCATGGACACAGAACTTTGATGGACATTTCCTTTGACCACTATAATTGAGGGAGGAAGAACTGATTTCCTCCAATGAATAGTGATTTCCAAATGTATATAAAAAATAAGTAAGGCGGGTCTTGCCCCCCTTCCTTCCTTCTCTCTGATCCTGGTAACAGGTGTCTCTGGCTCGTCCTTTTGTGTCATTACTGCGACACCAGAAGACAAAGAATTTTCTCTCTTAATGCATTTTTTGACAGTTCTTTCTCATCTTTCACTACAAGATCTTCACCTTTATCATTGTTTTAATTCATGTTTGCTTGCCGCTGGACAGATTCCTGCATTCAGTCAGTTAATACCGTGTGAATATCTGCAGAGCAGATAATCTTTATTTTTGAAGGGCATATATATTATGCATAACTCATTCCACATAATTATACAGAGTGCTCTCATTTCTGGAAATGACTGCTCTTTGTATTCTGTGTGGAAGTAATAAGATACATTACAACTGGTTTCACAGACTGCAGAAACAGCACTGTATACAATGCACCAATAAACTTACAAGAAATCCCTCTCAAATGATTTCTCATTTAAGTTACTGGGAAACAAGATGTGCAGACAAGAGATGTTTGTTTCAGCACAGTGCCCACTGATCTTGCTGCATTAAGAATGGAGGATTTTACACTGTCTAGATCTCTCGTCTCCTTTTTCCTCTATTTCTTAACCTGTCCCCTCCATTTGCCTGTCAGCACGAGCCTTGACCACATAGTCACCTATATCTCTTAGCCTTATCTCATATACTATTTTCCATGTTCTCACTAAAAAGGAACACCGTCTACGATGTAATCTGTAAGAATATGGATAGTCTGTAGAATAGTCTTTCTCCAGTAAAAAGTCTCCAGAAAGAATTAGGTTAGAAATCAGTCAGCTGGCAAGCTATTGTTTTGCTTTGATGTTTTCAAAAAATAAATAGCAGAATTAATACCAGCTGTGACTTATGTGCTCCACATGCAGGCTGCCTGCCAGAAGAAGGTTCAGCAGGAAGGTGTTGAAGCATCCACACCTCGGGGCTCAGGGGCATGGTGGGAGGCTGTGTGTGTGAACACCCAGCTGGGCAGAGGCACAGCAAGGGCCCTGTGGCTGCAGGCGTGCACAGGCCATGCTGACTGCCCCTAGGCCTTCTCTCTGAGCCGCTGGCTGTGCGCACGTCCGGCTCTCAGGCTGGACACTCTGCTGACAGCCTTGCCTTTCTCTTCCAAAGGAAAGCACTGGGATGCATCAATTCCCCAACAGTGATGCTACTGTCCAGAAGGGACAGTGTTGGCAATCTGAAATTGTGATGGTTCCGTTCTCTCACTGTTGAAACAGTTTTGATACTGCATCCATTTGGGACTCATACCGACAGTGCACTTGCCAGACATTTTGCAATGTCAAATAAACAAGCAGTCTGGAAGTATTAGTAAGCAATTTCACAAAGCATGGAAATTTTTTCTTTCACTGAGTGACAGGAGCTTTCATATGGGTAACCCTAATTTTGCACCAGGTAGCCCAAAGATTAGTTCACAGACCCATCCAAATGATTTTTATCATCAATCTCTAGTCTGATTTGGGACTACAAATGATTTAAATCCTCAACCCTAACTCAGTAGTAAGAGCATATTACTGTTGCTTCTGTTCTTCTGCACCCTTGACCTGCAAATGTGATGATAATATATTTTCCTCTAAGGTCACCACAATCACTAAAGTGCTCATGACTCCTCATTCTTTATGCATGAAGCCCAGGCATATTTACAAACAAATCAAATACAAAAGTTATTTGTTTTGAAAGCTGTGTTTGTCCTGCAAACTGTAGTTTAAATAAAGCAAATGCACAACATAGAATCCTGACACTGCGTTCTGCTGAAGGTTCAGGAAAAGAAAGACCAACACCTTTGTCTAGAGCACCATTTAGAGAATGACATATTGATATATTTGGATAACAGCTAATACCACACTCCATATAACTGCATCCTTTCTATTCCCAGGAAATAAACAGATTTTCTGTAATATTTGTACTGGTATAAATAAACCATTTTTCATGTAGTACTCATGGATCTTACAGAAGAAACAGTGTGAAGACAAAAATCTCCCAAAACTGGCTTGTATCTGAAACCACCAGTGGAAACTATGAGAGCTACCAAACAGGCTTCTGGATTAAAAAAGTCTTCCCTTTCAAAGTATCTTCTAAGTGTTATTTTCTTTGTTCTTAATCTGCACAGATACCACAGATCCCTTAAAAGCAGCAGAAACAAATTAGAAGTCTTTCAGGATTTTTTTCTTTTCTTTAGAGAGGCCTCACTCCAGCCAGCTGTGTCCTCATCCACAGAATAGCCCCTTTCCTTCCTTTTTTCTCCAGAGATGCCCATGGACCCAAGGCAAAGCACAGATCCTCCTGCTGCCTCTCCTCCCCCACCACACAGAAAGGTAATCAACTTTTTCAGCCTGGTTTCCCTTTCAGCTCCACTGTTTTACCAGAATGCATTGGCTATTAGTCCACTTCCCCTTACCCACAGCTTTATCCACTGAACCTGCTCCATTTGAATGCTTCAGGCATCCATTCACCTGGAGACCTTGGGATATCCCTTCACTCCAAACTCCTACTATTACACACGTAGCAGTAGCTAAACCATGAAGGGCATCAACATGAAGTGCAGTTCTAAATTATAGCCCAAAAGAATATGGTGTCTAGGCAGTTTTTTTGAGCTAAACATCGGAGATTATGTCACTTTGGCATCCTTTGACAGTGCTGCATCTCTGCTAGATACTGTCAGAGAATGTGTGCATCCACTTCAAAGCAAGAAGAACTGGAAACCCATCACTTTTTACCCAGGAATCTCCACTCATTCAGCAGGAGGAGGATTGGTTGGTCCAGAGGTTACAGGGCTGGCTGCTCACTGGCAGTGAGCACCTTAAGAACCCCTGGGTAAGTCAGTGGTCTGCACAGGTCTCATATCCCTGCCTCTAAGATGGGATAAGCTGCCTGCCTCCAGATGGGACAGGAACTGGAGCTGGGTTCATCCTCTTCAATTTACTAATCAAAAAGTGCAAGACAGATCAGCTTAGCTGTGGTCTGTAAATATCCTGATCTTTACACTGGGTGCTCAGAAAGAACAGAAATTTCCATATTGAATAATTCACATGTATCCAGTACCGGGGGAAGGAATTAATTCATGCTCTGTGTTTACACAATAGTTAACACAACCACCAAAAACCTAAATGCAAATACATTAAATGGACAAACAAAAATTAATGCTCTGGAGAAATATACAAGACCTTTCCCTAATGACCTTCCTTCCCAGAGATGATTATTCTGTTTTGTGTTTTGTTTTTTTTTTGTAAAGAGAAAGAAAGAAAGAGAGAGAAAGAGAAGAAATCAAATCTAAACATAACAGAACTCTTTGCAAGTCACACAAATTTAGCTATTTCCTCCAATAAAAAGCATCTCAAATTTCTCTTTAAATGGGTCAGGAATGTGTTGGCTGCACCTGAACATTTCACGGACTATGAAAGCTTTAAAATATGTTGTAAATCCTCAAAGAGAACTCATGCAAAGTTAATTTGTACTCTTGAATCATCATGTCTAAATTATTACTTAGTTTTAAATATTTGAAGTGGAGGATTTTCAAGGACTTGTAACTTTGGAGGAATATTAGGCTGAATTCACTTGAAATCTTGCTGGGGACAAATAATCTGCTTTCTTATTATGAACAAAGTATTCACACTTCCTTTTCTGTCAGCAGTTTTGTGTTTTGCTGTTATCTCCAGCTATGCACACTCAAATACCCACAAATGGAACAACACTGAAATTAAAGAAAGTACGTTAACACAAGTGGTTTCTGAGACATCCAAATGCAATAGCTTAGTGTACAAAAAAGTAAGTACAAAGCTAAGCCGTCTTTCTAAATCTGAATAGGTGTAATTTAATGAAATTTATAGGAAGCCAAGAAACCAATATTTTCCAAAATTCTTTGCAAAACCCTGACAAAGCCAGCTTCAGATACACACATTGGTTTTGGGCGATACAAATAATCTATTTTTCGTATGAACTTTGTCAAAGGCTGAAAATGTAAGGGCAAATATCTAAATTAAAGAAGAAACAAACTCCTTGGATCTACGTTATTACATACAGGAGAATGTGCCAAAAAGATTCTAACAGATATCCATACTCTTTCTGAATTCTCAATTTACTTAAAGCTATAGTATCTAAAAAAATATCTGGAGAGTTTTACACTTGTCACACATGAAGTTCTTTATTTCGTGCAATAAAATATTTGTTCTAGAAGATCTTTTGGAAGGGTGAGGCATGTTCATACAAGAGAGGCAGCAGACAAGAGCGTGTAAGACCTGGTCATTCACACAGAATTTTTCTGTGACACAGAAAATTCTATAGTGTAGTGATTCAACAAAATATTTGCATTACTGTTTTTCAGAGATAAGATAATACATCAGCATAGAGCTAATGCTTAGTTCTCATGAGCCCACAGTAAAGAAACATCATCAGAGCTACCTCTTGACAGCAGGAATGTACGGAGATTGTAGAATTGAAACCTGGTTTACACAGAGTGAAATTCAACATATGAAAATGTTATACTATCCTAAGCTGTTATGCAATGTCAGTGAGATGAAAAACACAGTTGCTGTTCTCATTCTGGTAAACCTGAATTTCAGAGTTAATTGAAATCTGAAATCATTCCTTGAAATAAAAGGCATTTGTATAAAAATAAGGATGCAATTACAGAGATAGGTAGAAATGCAAGAGGTTTATGTAATTATGCATCTTCTGAAGGAAGGATGACCTAGAGATTAAAAAAGTTAAGGCATGATTTAAAATTCAGCGGTTGGTGTTTGTTATCTACCATGCTTTCTCTGTATCAGCTCATTTCCACTTGGTTAGCACATCAGAACATACCCTAGCTATTTTGACAAAATATACAGGGCAGGTAAGGAGAGGCTGTTACTGTCAAGGTAAATTACTAAGCAGATCATCTCATCAGTGACACTGAAGTTTCCTACAAGGCAACTCTGCTCCTCGCCCATGGCATTATTGTAGGTGCCTCAGGGACTGCTGGTTAGGTGCCAGATCATTTTCCCTTGACATTCCTTGCCTCATCATCAGATAAAGGATCCTTCTTCTTTCTGAGCCTTTTTTGAATTTTGCTGCCTCAGGCTGACCCCACCTTTCTTCTTCATTTGTGCTAGAAGTGACTGTGAGTTGCACTCAGGCAATTCCACATGCTTGATGCAGAAGGTCAGCCCTTGGCCCATGGTCTGCTTAATAAATTGGCAGAACAAAGATACAGACAGCTGGCACTGTTTTTCTGCATAGTAGCTGAATTTCACTTGGGCAGAAGCCATTACTTCCCTTTGCAAATGCCTGTTTGAGGGGTTTAAGCAAATATTTCCACTTTGCATGCCCAGAGGTTGCAATAACTATGCTCTTCACCATTTTGGAAAATGAACTTTCTCTATTGGGAAACCATGCTCTTTACTAAGGTCCAAATCCACCTGGACAGCAAAACACACCAAAAAAAGGACATCATAAGCATTCACAGGAGAGCAGCAAGAGCAATGCAGAAGCTGCTCTTTTATCCTAGGTGGTAATGTGCTATTTCAGAGGGCATTATTGCTTCACAATAATTCTACTATCATTGTGTATAATGATTAATGGTAATTGCTTTTGTACTTGAGTATTTTTCAGAGAACACTTTGGCTTCCAATGAATACATTAGTACCTCATTGCTGTAAACACCCTCCTTACAACTTGGCCTATAACACAGAATTAGATTACAAAGCAGTCAAGATGGATTTTTTTCCTTGTTTTGATTTTTCTGGGAGATAATTTTTTGCTCTGATGTGAAAGAGGAAATTGTTCAAGAGCTTCCACTTTAATCTAGTCATGAGTGGTGTTCTAAGTCTTCCTAATGCATCCACAATCCCAATTCTCTGTTAGACTGGTTTAGTGTTAGGACTGTGATCAAAAAATACATTTTCTTCTGCATTCCTAGACTTTCCCAATAATGTTTTGTGGGATGAAAAAAAAAAAAAAGCCTTTTCTGTTTTTCACAGTAACCATTTTATCCCCAGATACTACATCGCCTCACTGTCCTCAGATATCCTTTATGTAATGATCCATATTAAAAAATCCTGGTTTTACAAACTTCCCTTGGAGTGGCTTATGACTGTAACCCTTGCTCTTTCTTCTGCTTCCTCAATTCTCCTTTATTTTTAAATACTGTCTTACCCCCACTGAAAACTGTGGGGGTGAAAGGATAGTGAATTACAACAATAGATTGCCTAGGGAGGTGTTGGTGTCTTCATCATTAGAGTTCTTTAAAAACAGATTAGACAGTATCTGTCAGAAATAATTTATGTATTGCTTATTCTGCCTTAAGGCAGAAGGACACACTAGATTATTTTCTAAGATATTATGATTATCAATAGGATTTCTGTACCTACACCACCTAAGGATTTCTGAAAATAACAATCTCATATTTCTTTAGGTCAAAGAATTATGTTTATGGTCTCTAAGATATTGCAGCAGTTCCCATTACCATGCTACAGATAACCCTAATCTCTTGGATACCTCAGTGAAGCAATTGTTTTGTAAGAATTAACTTTGATAGCAACAATTGCATAAGGCTGAAATGCTCCTCTGCTCAAAGGAAGTGTTCAAAGTGGATGAACCATCTTAGTCTTATTTGAGATCATCTCAGACCTTACTTAAGGTTCTGCTAAAAGGGCTAAAATGGGATTATAAGGGTCTCAAGGCTTTTCTCTGATGATATTTCTTTCTGTGTCAGCAGATCACGAAGCCGTATGCCTCCTTCAAAACATTGCCATGGGACTGATGGCACATAACTGGTGTGGTGATTATGTGCAAGGTAAGAATTTAATATGAAACATGCTGGAGAATAATTGCCACTCTATAATATCATCTTGATTCTACAGGATAGGCGTAATTTGTGTTAATACAAATTAAATTATAGTATTTCCATAGCAACCATATGATCAGAAGCAGCTATTGCTGTTACACAATATTGACCCCATGGTCCTTGATAAACAAAACCAGTCTTAAATTCAGCAGCAAAAAAGCTGTTTCCATCTTTAAATTGCTTCAAGTCAAAATGTTAACAGGGGTATGTCACTCAGTGAAGCTGTTGATTCATTGCACAGGAAATTATTTTTTGCTGCTACTTCACCAAGAAAAAGTCACAGTGTAAACTTGATGCAAGGCAAATAAATAGACTTTGGTTTAGACAGCAAAACTCCTTACCTGAAATTTCTACTTCAGGCTGCAATAGACTCAGGCATTTGTGCTACACACATGCATGTTTATAGAAGAGATTGCCAGTTTTGGCCTCTAACAACTACATAAGAGATCAGAGTTTTCCACAACCTTGTGGAAAGCTTCTGTGTAACTCTCTCTGCAGATGGAAAGACGTGCCCATACACCAAAGAAACAAGAACCCAATGGCATTTTTGAATCATAGTGCCTGAAGGTATTCAGAGACTGAGATATTGAAATTCTCAATATTATGTGAGTCTGGTAGTAATAATTTATGCATTTACTTATTATTGGTCAGACAATATTAATTTGCTGAAACAGGGATTCTCTCAGAATTAGGCACAAGTGATTTCCGACAGGATGTCTGCAAAACTTGTGTCTGGACCTTCAGTAGAGACTGCAATTCAAGAAGATTGAAATCAGCTAGAGATTTGTGCTGCTTTCTCTAACATGCACCTAACTGTTAGGCAATTTGTTCTGTATTAATCCATGTTTTCTAATCTTCAGTTTTCACATATTTCTTCTCCCTTGTCATTACTCTTCATGTGAATGAATTCAGAAGGTCTCCCGTTGGTTCTGCCTCAGGAGACAAAAAGCAACACACTGACATTTTTCGATGAAAGAGAATTCTTGTTTTCGTGAACTCAAGGCAATTGCAAAGTGAATTTAGGACCATATCATGAATATTCACCAGTACATCCAGTCATCCATGCCTTTGCAATACCTGCTTTAATTTTACTGTTTCAGATACAAAGCTAGATAATGCGTACAAAATCCAATGTATCATATTTGAAGGATTGAAGGGCAGCTGGGATTTATTCCACAACAGCTAATTGGGATCTCTGCTTTTGGACTTCACCTGCATCCTTCTGACAATATAATTCTTTATGTCATAGTGGTAAAGTCATCAGAATGTCAAGAGAGAATAACTTACTTCTCAAAGATTAAAGCAGTGAACACATCAATCTAATCCTGAGTTTTGTGAGACAGTCTATTAATCACCAGCAAGGAAAAATAGTTATGCACTAAAACGAGTTTTCTAATTGCTTAGCAAAAGATGGGTGGGAAAAAAATGACTGTTTTCCAATTGGGTACATTTGCAAATAACTCCTGATAAGAACAAACTAAAAGTTTCTACTGCTCTCATCAGTGCTTCACTTCAACACATTGACTGCATTGTCACCAGGAATAATTAAGCTTAGCCTTAGAAATGTGACTCTGAATCCATACAACTATGATGAAACCTTCTCCCAGTGCTTTATAACAGTAATCACATTGCTCTGGTGCTCTATCAGGTAAATATATGTGGTATGAGAGCCTTGAACTTTGAATCAAACAGGTATCTAGTCTACCCTGGAGCTGATGACTTCTTGCATTAGCATGGCTGGCTGGGAAATGCAAGCTGTCGGGCCTGGCGGTCACAAGAATTCCTCTGAGTGTTCCTCACCACAGCTTTGTAGGAAAGACAAAAAGCCTACAATACAGGAACGTTCGGTACCATAATATGGTTTATCTGTGGTAGTAGGGGAATGAGTCTCAGAATTTTGAAAGTTTCAAGACTCTTCTTTTTTCCATTATATACTGCTAAATTTACGCTTCCTTTCCTATGTATATTGCTCACAACCTTATGCAATTGCTGCTCCCTATCAAAACTGTCTCAGACTCACTGCACTCTTTCACCCCACTGACATATCTACACCAGCAGAGTGAAAACCACCCTCTCTGCACAACAGCATGCTAATCCCTGACAGATGCTCTCCCTCCTTTCTCTCACAGCATAGTCTTCACAACAGCCTGAGTGGCTTTTGAAGATTTAAAAAATGCAGACTGTCCTTCAATTGTTTTCTGAGCCACTGTATATTCCAAATTACTATTGACAAACATTCTCATACCTGAGGATCCTCTATTGCTTAGTTTATTCAACCATAAATTTCAGTGATTTTTTTCCCCCTTGAAGAGTTTCCTTCATATAATAGAAGATGGGACTTTTAGAATTAGGAGCCAGCCTAGAGCTCATGAAAGTTATAGATCAGCAGAGGTGGTGTGAAACAGCCTGGCACTGTACAAAAGCACCAGCCTGCTCTGCTGCTGCATCTCTATTATGCTGCGTGACACCTGCTGTCCTAGTCCTGCTTTTCCCTTGAGGCAAGTCTGATAATGTGCTAATTTATATGGTGCATAACAGGGGATTTGGAATAGAGGCCTTGGAGGCTCCTTTTCACCTGGTGCCTTATTACAGATTTGAGCCCACTTCGAAGGAGATGAAAAGCCAGTGAGTATAACTCATTTGTGTCATTTAGTTCTCAATAGGTAGCCAGTTAGTGAATAATGGACTTGCAATGACTTCGTGCAGGTCATTTCCTTTAACAGATGTTCCTTTGTGAAGCTGCTATCCCGTAACAGTTTGTGGGTTTTCTTTGTGCATTGACTATACACTCAGGAGCTATTTATCCCTTTGTCACTAAACAAAATCAAACTAACTACATGTTAATAATAAAAAGGCAACAATTACACATTTTGTATTTCTACAATATTTCTACATATTTCACATTCTCCTACTTTCAAAGACAGACTGCAGAAGAGAGAGTTCTTACTGCTTTGTTAATGATAAGAGAGAGACAAAGAAAGGTTTGGCTGCAATTCCAAAAACTCCTAAGCCTCTCTGTAATCACAGAATCACAAAACAACTGAGGCTGGCAGGCACCCAAGGAGATTGTCTAGTCCAAGTCTCCTGCTCAAAGAAGGGTAAGATGGAACATGTCATCCAGAACCATTTCCAGTTGAGTTTTGAGTATCTCCAAGAACGGAGACTCCACAAACTCTGGAGGATCTGCTCCAATATATAATACCAGTGGAAAAGCTTTTTTCTAAGGTTTAAATGGAATTTCTTGTATTTCAGTTTGTGACCACTGCTTTTTGTCCTTCCACTGAGCACCACTGAGAAGTCTGGCTCTGTTTTCCTCCTTACCTCCCAGGAGGCATTTATGCACATTGATAAAATATACACAAGATTAAATAATCTCAGTTTTTACAGCTTCTCTTCACACAAGAGGTACTGCAGTCCCTAAATCATCTTGGAGGACCTTCAATGGACTCACTGCAGTATGTCAATATCTCTTTGTACTGTGGAACCCAGAAGTGGACACAGCACTACGGATGTGGTCTCACCAGAGCTGGGTAGAGGGAAACCATCACCTCCTTCAACCTGCTCTACCTAATGTAGTCCACAATGCCACAAAAGAACAGTGCTGGCTTAAATTCACCTTGGTGCTCTCCAGGCCCTCAAGGCCTTTTTCTGCAAAGCTTCTTAAGTACATCTTCTGCATATACTGACACATGGGATTATTCCTCCCAAGGTGCAAACTTTGCACATCAGGAGGTTCTTTACCCATTTCCCCAGCTTGTCAGGGTACATCTGAATGGGAGACAGCTATTTCATGTACCAGGCACTCACCCCAGTTTCGAATCACCAGCAAACTTGCTGAGCTTACACTCTGCCCGATTATCCAGGTGGTTAAAGAAGTCATTAAGGAGTATTGGACCCTGGGGTACACCACTAGTGACTGGTCTGTGGCTGTACTTAATGCCACTAATCACAATCCTTTGAGCCTCACAGTTCAATTAGTTTTAAGGCTGATGGTCAGACATCACTCTCCACTTTATATATCTGACAACTCCAATCACCTCTTTGTTCTTTCTATGTTGGGAATGGTTTCCAGAATTATTTGCTACATCACCTTTCAGGGACAGAGATGAGTCTGACTCCCCTATAAATCACTGGATCCTCGTTCTTGTAATTCATGAAGACACAAGGGACATCTGCATTCTTCAGTCCTCAGGAATCTCACTGAACTGCCACAACTTTTCAAAGACTTTTCAAAGACTGAGTGTGGCCTCACAATGACATTAGACCACTCCCTCAGCACTCATGGGTGCATTTCCTCAGCTCCCAATGGACTTGTGTATGTCTAGTTTGTTCAAAGTTCCCTAACCTGATCCTCTTTCAGCCCCAATTCAGTACTGGGACCATGTTTCCTCTAGTTTTGCTTTTGTTGCTGATCTACTGGTAGAAGCCTTTCTTATTGCCCTTTCTGTCATTCATCAGATTCAATTCCAGGTGGACTTTGATGTTCCTTACCCAATCTCTGAATATTTGGACAGTGTCTCTGTATTGCTCTGCACTATCTGCTTCCCTGCTTCCAGTACTACCTGTTCCTGCTTCCAGTTCTGGTATACTTCCTTTTTATGCTTTATATACTCTGAAATGCTGTGTATCTTTGTATCTTAAGGAATGATGATAAGAATTAAAGGTATTTAGACAACTTCACAGGGAAGCTAATCTACCCACTTGGGTTGGGATTTAGTCCATCCAGTTTTAATGACCAGAAAGACATAAATCTAGTCTTAAGTAATCATCCCCTGAAATTAGTCTTCAACTCAGGAACAATTTCCTGGAGGTGACTATCTCTCCTGACTGACGGTCACCTGAAGCCCTGACTATTTACACACAGCTTAGACTACGTCTAATTTTCAGATTATCAAAACAAATTCCATGCCTCAAACTACTGTCCTGTATTGAACAATCAGTAAAAAAAAAAAGTATGTGCATATTTTTGTGTGTCCACTAACATGTACAGGAGCTGGAGAACCAAACTCCAGAGGTGGAAGGTCCCTATTTCTGTGAACTTTGGAAAAAGTAAGCCTGCAACCACAGTATGTTGCTCTACTAGAGATAGAGCCACATACATAGCTCTTTAATTTCTTCTTAAACAGAAAAACATGACATTTCATAAAACTACAACCATCCACTGTAAAGAAGTGTTTTCTGCTTAGTAGTGGTGAAGACTACAGAAAATTGAAGCCAGTGAAAACAACAACAGACAGGCTTGCTGCCAATGCATTGCCTGGACTTAGATGTTTCTAATTTCTTGGAAATTAGGTTGCTATATCTGCAACCTTCAGCTGGCATAACATTTGAAATTCTTGCAATATAAAAAATTGAGTGCTGTGCCTTCAGTTTTGTTTGCCCTTCATTTGCAACCCATGTTCCCAGGTCTAGAAAAGCACTGATAAAGATAAACCTACACAGTTACACAAGAATTTTGTGGGTAAAGCTGATTTAAACATGGGAACAGATGTAACAGTCTTCACCAAATCCATTACTGGAAGAGGCAGGATTTGGTGGCAGCTCCATGGCTTTGAGAAGCTGTGTCAAAGTGACTTCAGAAGGTCACGTGCTGAATCAGATGCAGAGCTCATACCGTACTACTGGGGTTTCAGTATCCAAACCCCCCTGCTTCACCTCTTGTACAGATAAATACATCATTTGCTTGTCTCAGAAGGCCAGAGAACCATTCCTCACAGTGCTTCAGAAGTAACATTTAATTATTTTAGGATTTAGCTATGTAAAAGCCAGCAGGAGATGGGCAAAAAGCCCCATCACTGGACAGTCCACAGGACAGAGGAAGAGCTCAACATTTTGAGTCCAATCTTAAACTGGTGAAGATTTGCTTAACTGTTGCCCAAGGATTGAGACATTTTTATTGTTAAAAGAAATTGTCATGTTTCCTTCTTGGATAAAAAATTTAAATAACAAATACTTGAAACAAAAATTTTATCAGTAGTGATTAAGTTATAATGAATTCCACAGTGGAATAAAATGCTTAAGTTATTCAGAATTCAAATGTGTCTGTCTGGATGTGAGAAGTCAGATGCTTTCAAAATCCTAGGGCTTAGCATGAGTACAAGCGATCTGCATAGAAAATTAAGTATTTTCATTAACTATTGATTTTTGTACTCTAAGGGCCATTAAAACTGTACATTTGGACAGTGGTGCCCATGATTTAAACAACTCAAGAACTTTCCTGAATAATCTTGATTTATCCAATTTGCTCCCTCTTGATTTGAACCCTGAGTATATCAACAGCCTTCAAAGTCTGCTGTTAAGTGCTAACACAAAACCTTGAAGCTTGAGATTGTCTCTTTCAGATATTTTAAATGTGTGAGCTTGACAAAGATCTTAATGGAGCAGGGATTTTGCATTTGCCACGTTCCCGTGTCTGGGAAGGCCGATAACACAGAAGTACAGCTTGAGCACCAGGCAGGGGCATAGCTGATTTCAGAGGAAAATGTAATAAATGATGGCTTTAGCTTATCATTCCCCACAGGCTGTTGTGCTTAGCTGCAGCTGTTCAGGTCTCAAGGTCTGTGAAAGCATGACACTGCCGTGGTGACAGCCCATCATCGTGGTACTTGTGCTCAGCAGCAGAACCTCACACCTACTGCAGTGATGTATCTCCTGAACTGAACTCGGGAGGCCAGACCATGAGCTGCAGCCAAGGTCTGCTCTCAGGCACCTCATCACCCATGCCTGGGCTGAACACGGGCTGGCAGCTGCCCCAAGGCAGACTTGTGAGGTCGGCTCAGTTATCTAGCCCGGCCAGAAGACCTTGCAAGAGTAATTTCAGGCTGTGGGAAACAGTGGTCAGTAGGGAATACTGGGATCCAGCTTCGGCTCTTCAGGAAAGTGGTTGTCCTCCCTAGCCTCCTCTGTGATGAGGGGAGAGAGGCAGGCTCCTGGAGGATTTGGAGCAGGAGCATAACTAAATGCCCAAGGAAAAGCTTTTTTCTCCTCACTGACATCAGAGTGCTAACACAGACTGGATTGCTGAGACGGCACTTTGACTTGCTGACAGAAGTTAAGCTCACATCCCATTCAAGACCTTGGGCAGGTCTGCAGAGCAATTCATTTACCCACTCAACTTGCAGAAATGCATTTGGAAACCTCTGTTTTCCTATACTCAAGCAAGGCAAGAAAGCAGGGTTTAATGTTCAGGGACTCTGTACAAAAGAACACAGAACTGAGGCACTGAAAGTGAGTTTTAGATGAAATGCCAAGCAGGTATACAACGCTGAGATCTGCTTTTCCCCATCTCACTGTATTAATGCCCAAATATACACCTGTGTTTTATAGTCACCGTTTCATGCAATTACTTTTTTACATAGCACAGAGTGAAAGGTGACACCTCTCTGTGGAGCACTTCAGTACCCCTGCATGTCTGTACACCGTATATCTCCAGCTGGCTTTCCAGCTAGCAGTAGTTTTGGATCTGCTCTGGGGCTTTGGCTGCTCCCAGGGGACATTTTCAAAGGCAGCGGGGCTTGACCTACAATTGGGCATTCCATGCCCATAACTCGGCTTCTGAAAATTAAAGACTGCAAAGCTGAGCTCCTCCCTCTTTCTTTTTTAAACTCTCTTTTTGATTCCCACTCAGTGAACTCATCACTTTCTGAAAACTAAGATGTGATAAATATCCTGTAGCACAAAAGCTGTATTTTGAAATATCAGGCTGTCCAGACACTTGAAGTAAATCCTATATATACTATTGATTAAAATACATTAATTCAAACATTAGGCGACACATTTTAGTGATCCCAGAGCATCTACCCATCACTATGCCTATGTTTATAGCAGTTCAGGGAGGCAATTTAATAGGTCAGACAGATCATGTGTACTGATATATGTTCTCTGGAATAAAACAGTAAAAATATAAGTAGGCACAAGTTTACATAAAAAAAAGGGAAGGACGTCAAAAATTGACAGCTAAAAGGAGTAAGATAAAACTGTTATTCATGTACATGCTCCTTACTATTTTACACCATCCTGCTCACTGCTTGTCACGTCTCCCCACTTTTTTTTTTCACACTGTGAAAGTTATATCTCCTTACACTAGATTTCTAATGATTTAATCTGGGATCCAAATTCTAAGCAATATCCAATACACAGTGTTGCTGAAGTTCACCTCCACAGTCCTGGCACTCACTTAATACCAACATTACCCCTAGTGTAACTGAAATCTGCTCTAAATTAAGCTGGCTGTGCGAGTTTGGGAAAAAATAATTCCCTACAGTAGACAAAACCAAAATATTGCTGCTGGCCAAGCCACCCACACACCCTTTTTTCAAAGAAATTGTTTGCACTGATGTCTTTTCTGAAGCGACCAAGAAACTGCTTATTTAAATTTCCTAACTGTGTTTGCCTGGGGAGCACCATGGTATCTTATGTTGTACATAGGCACCTTTTGCTCTAGAATATAATTCACCCCATGCATTCTCCCCATTTTGTCCTGTGCATTCTCCCCATTTTGTCCTGTGCATGCTGCAGGACAACCGACATGATGGGACACAGCTTTGGCAGGTGTCATTGCACCTCTGAGCTCTGCAAGCTGAGGTCCCTTCCTTACACCTGGCTACAGCTCCATTTCCTGCTGTCCTGACATGTACATCTGCAAATGAAGAAAAGAAAAACTTTCCATTCTTGAGTTTTGCTGCATATCTGCCTTAAAGTGATCTAAAGCAGTGGACATCATGTCCTTTATAAGAATTAAAAGAAAATAAAGTTACAATCTACTACTTGTTGTTTTTTATTTTTTCTTTTTTTTTTTTCCTGTTCGATAATTCAGGAATATCAGTATTCCTCTTTTCTGTGCTTCTGCAGTTTCCCTTAGATTGGCAGTTTCTCCCTCCTTGCATTGAAGGTTAGCGTGGAAATCATTCTCTCTGAGGTATTTCTTCCTACAGAGGTTAATTAAAAAAGAACAAAGGGTGAGATACTCCACTGCCTTCTGTTTTGCACAGACATTTGCAGACCTGGATCCATTCACAACTCACATACTGATTCACAGCTCCTCAGACACCCTCCAACATGGACCACCAGGCTGTATAAATATAGGGGCAGGAGAGAGAAGACAACTACTGCAGCAGTGCCTAAATCCTTAAAGATCACTGTGGTTGCCTGATTGACAGAAAGGGGTTGGCAGGCAGCCTGATCACTGAAACAGCTCAGAGGAAGAGGCCATATGAGCTCAGCAGGGGATTTCAACTTCTGGGATTCTTAGCTCTTGTAAATTCATTTCACTGAGGAAAGGGGTCGTGGCTTTAAAATGTTCCTCCACAATAACCCAACCTATTTCTTCTAAATCTGCCCCAAAATTTACCAGGCAGAGGAAGAAAACACTACCAGCTCAGAATGCCTGTCTCATTTGGTATCACTGCTAGCATATCATGAAAGTTTAAATGGCCATGCAGTTGAGTAGTAATGGAGAATCAAAATAAAACCAGTTTCACCTCTCATGTTAATTTGATTTCACTTGCACGATTTCTCTGTCATTCTTCCACTTATCCAGTCATCCATAGACTTTCAGGTGAAGCAAGACATGAATTTTAAATGCAAGATGCAGGGGGAAAAAAAGAACAATAAACCACTACTGTAAAGAAGGAAAATAAAGGGGCCATGGGTCTGGGCTGGACGACATTTTTCCGCAAACCGTCCTTGCTGGAAGAGTGGATTTTCAACTAACTTAAATATTTTCACAGTCAAAAGCCTGACAGTCAAAATATTTTTCTTTGAAAACGCTTTCTGATATACCAAGCATATTGTAGTTGTTAGTTCATAACTTCACTTTTCCAAGTTAACTGTGATGCACTCTAATTCTCAGCATCACTAATGTGAAAATCACCCTGGGAGCTGTAGACTGGCCAGGGGATCTGGTGCAGAGAAGGCAAAAGAAGAGGAAGTACCCAGGAATACAGCACCCAAGGCATTCTGACACCTTTTTCAAATAGTGATGAAAAAAACAACAAAAAAAACACATTAAAGCCACAAAGGTCTATGTGTGTTCCCTCTTCTGTGGGTTACTGTTTCCCTCACTGCCTCAGAAGCACTATGTGTTCCTCAGCAGTGCTCTTTAGAAAGCACGGAAGCAGGAGCTGCAATCAATAATGGCACATTTTTGCATCTTCATGAGTGAGCAATGGACAGCAGTAGAAGTGGTTGTGATTCTATTCTCAATGTTGTTCTTGCTGACTCATCACTTGACATCTGCCATAAAGCTCAGGGAATTTCTCAAAGGGGTAATGCAAGGATTGGTTAATTTTATAAACTGCTTTATGACCACTATTATCTAGATGCTACAGAAACTGAACATAAAAGAGTTCAACCTTGAATGAAAGGTGAGGTAAAATCATAAAATATGAGTGCCACAAGAGGAAAAGATATTAATAAAATGAATCTTCTAATCACACCTCTGCCACCACACGTTTATTGATATTCTTCATTTCTCTGCGTCACATTCTGTATCTCTTACTTCTGCTGGACAGCAAACATAGCTTCCTCAGAAAGCTGCAACCCATTGTGAGGGTACCAAGAGTGAGTCCCCTAATAACAGACTTCTTTGTCATGATGAAAGAGTACCTTGTTTTCTCTGAGGGCAAGATGTATTCTAGGGTGGAGTAGAAGCCTAATCCCAAGTGAGTATAACCAGAGTTCAGCAGAATATGGTACCAAGAGCACTCTCAAAAACAGGATAAAAGAAAATACAAAAAATAAAATGGAATCACTAATGCCACTTCATCCTCTATTATTTAAAAACTTTTGGCACCTGCAAGAAAAGAGACAAAATTGGCAACGTTGCCACACTTACTGCTCCTGGGGAATTACAGAACGATGGTTTCCAGATAAAATTATTTTTTCTGAAGTGTGATATATTTTAAAGCTCTTTATAACAATTCATTTTATAATCCAAATGGCCTCTATATTACAAACAGCTAACATATTTATGCTGGCAAGTCAGTGCATTTTTGTTATAAGAAGCTTGGAGGTCTGCTACAAATAATCTCCAAAGAATAACTCTAATTAGCGGCTAAAGTTGGCATATTTCCTGCTATCTGAAATTAGATCAGAGAGTTAGGCTGAGATGAAAAAGCCCTATTAATTCCCTAGGCTTCCAGTTCCTGTTTGTTGGTGGAAATTAATGTTTTGAACTTTATCAACCATTATCTAAAGAAGTCTGGAGTCAGTGGTAACAGAGTGATTTGAGAGACTTTACTGACAGTTGCTTCTGCTAAAGTACCATAGGCACTCCACATAAATATCCACATGAAAACTTTATTTAATGGTTACATGAAGCTGAACAATAGTCAGAAAAGATGGTCGAGTGGCCAGCATGCCAGCCTGGCAATTATAAGGAATGGGAGACATGTCTTGCTCCAAGATTCTATTTAATCAATTCTGTACGACCTAGAAAAATTGGGGGAGGGTGAAAGTGGGGGAGATTAATGAAAAGTTGCCTATAGTTAAGCAAATCTTTGTTTTTCTTACAGCTTTTGGAAACAGAGAGGCTCCTTCAGACAAAGAAGCACAGTTTTTTGGTGTTCAGTGAGTACAGTTAGCCTTTGTGCAGACATCCATTTGTCATCTGTAAAACAGAAATAGCACTGCTTCACCTCATGGGAACAGTAGACAGATGGGTACTTTCCTCTGCTTCCTAGAGACCTCCACCCACCTTGGACAGGCATACCAGAAGCAAACACCATACCTCTCCCCACATGGTTCTGCAGCTTCCCTAGGGCCTTTGGTGCAGAGACTGGGCTTTACTCTTCAGTTTGCCTTCCACAGCAGCTCTGAGGTTTATCATAGGTGCTGCATGTTCCTCTCCTTCTTTTAGCTTTGCACCACTTGGAAAATATTCAAATGCATAAGTTCCTTTCAAACATCAGGACAGGGAAGGGACAGGTAGAAAGACAAGAGAAAAGAAGGCATAAGAAATCATCCTCTTGGGAAATATATTTAAACCTCTGTTCTTAGAACTTCTAAACAAGGAAGATATTTGTCAAATTGCATTTTGCTCAATCAAACACATGGGAAAGGAAGCAATTTTTACATCCTGGAGTGAAGCATAGAAAACCAATGTAATTCTAGAGTTAACACGTAGACAAAGGAGGAAACATTATTAGGTCAGGCTACTTTTGTTTAGGCAGAGCCATAGAGAATTTAAGCTATCTTTTAGATCTGGTAATCAGCCTGACCAGACAAATCAATGTCTTAAGCTCTCAATAGGTACAGAAACAAAGAGTAAAGTCAGGCTTAGATTTCAGAAGAAAGTTTGGTTTAAAGCCCACCAAGTACGTGGAAATTTTCTGCAAAATCCATCTACCACAACAAAAAGATTTACAACTTAATAAAATCTGCCGTGAAACTGAATCTTCACGGACAGAACACCAGTGTACGTTCACCCTCTTCTCCACACCACAAAGTGTACCACACAAACCCTTACATTTACAAGTTGAGGTAACTCTTCTCCAGCTTTCAGTTCTAGTAAGAGTGCTTGTTTTACACACACTCTCTCTAGTTTTCCTCCTGAACAGAACAGACAGGATCTGTTTAAAAACACTTTAAGGCAAACAGGAAGAATCTACCTTCTTAAGTAGATTGACAGCAAAGTCAACATAACTGAACTGCTGTCTCAGGAATGGAACCCATCCAAACAAAGAGCTCTTATCTTTATGTCTGACAATGGTTAAAGCCAAGTTGGTGGCAGCAAAAAAAGACAGGGGTAAAAATTCAAATGAGTGTAATTTTTTCTCCTATGTACCCAAACACCCTACAGGAAGGAATGCAGGCAACACCCAGTTGGATACTACCAGAGCTGCATACTTCCAGGTTTGTACCCAGGAAATTTCAGCAAGTTCTCTTCAGTGATGGGGACAGTTTAACAAAGGGGAATTCTTCACCCAAAAGGAGTTGATTTCTTTCTAGATGGAAACATGGGGAGACTTGGTCTCCCCTGGGAATTTAAACCAAACCCAGGGACAAGACCAAAGTCACATTGAATTAAAAAATCTGATGCTTAATACAGTTTTGTAGTATTTTATATTTTGATCCTGTGGGTGTTTATTTTGTTAAGTCTCTTTCCTTAGTGTACTCTGCTGTTGTCCCCAAAGGGTGTAGCTGGGTGAAACCCACCAGCAAACTGTGAGCAGTTTGGGAGGCCCAAGAAGCAACCTCAAGTTGAACAAAAGGCCTGCAAGGTTCAATGTCATGGGAATATGTAATAAGGATTCTTAGAACTACTAAAAAGACATGTCTTTATGTAGACATAGGAAATTAGTGCCTATGGAATAATGTACTTTGAACTAATCACAACAGCCTGGAGAATATTAAAGAAGAAGGATGAGACCTGTTTTTAACACAGATGATATATGCTTTTACTAAAGGACATGTTACTATTCTAAACCAGTTTTCCAGCTGCAGTTAATAAGCTCTGGGTTCAGCTCCATTTGGGAGAGCACAAAGCAGCTCTTTATGATTTCCCCACCCTAGAAATTGCTCCACTTTGGTATACTCCCCACCACTGCAGTAGCCCCAAGGGAATCTTCAGCTTCTTGGACATTCTTGTTATTTGACCTCTGAGATTTGGTAGAGTGGCATAGAGGAGATGTGACGTCTTGAAGAAGTTAGCCCAGTATTTCCAGAATCAGGGCAAATGAAACAGGCCAGCCTGTACTCTGTGCTGGGAAGGCTGCTCCAGAATACTCCAAGACTTTTTCCTTTGCTGACCTTCTCCTGGTGTCCTTGACAAAAAAGCATGTCTACACCTCTAGCACTGTGCAAAAACTCACAGCAATTTGTGGACACTGCATGCTCCATGTCCTGGCCATATGTGCCCAGCCTGTGCCTACAGATGAGCCAATGCACACTCAGGCACCTGCTCTCTCTGGTATGCTCCAGTGGTTCTTGCACTGAACAGTGTTTGTGAAGTGACTCTTGAGAGCTTGGAGATGCCCTAAAACCAGTATAGACACTGCAGGCATGCCAGCGGTTTCTAAACTTCCCGAGGATTAGTCTGCTGGATTCTCTAACCTAAAATACAGATCAGCTACCAAGTGCAAAGTGAGCAAGTGCCAAAGAGCCCTTTAGGAAACAGGAATTGCTTCTTCTCTGTTCTCACCACAGTAGAAAGGAAAGCCTTCCCATTAATATATTTAGCTGGATTACATGTTAATTCTGCTTTATAAATGGTTAGCTCTTCCCCAGCTGCTCTATGGAGGAAAACTGTGTGTAGTGTTGCTGTTTTAATGTATATGCTGCTATTTATGGAGCTGGCAAGGAAATATATCTTGTGTAAGGAGAAGAGACTGAATCTCATGGTTGTTTTAAAGGAAGTTTGTTCCCTGTCTCTGGCAGCTGCATCAAATATTCCTGAACCTGACTCTTCCATGGAGTTTACCTGAAAAGAGATAACACAGGTCAGGATCTAGAATTGTCATGGAACATATGGAGAAAAATCTGAAAGTACAGTAAAAGCACAAGTTAAGAAATTTTGCTGAAAGTGCAACAAAACTGTTCACCAGATTTCAAGTCCAGTAGAAACCTCTGCATGTTACCATCTGAACTGACATTCTAATATTTGAATTGAGTGTGAATGTTGCTTTCAGCATGCAGTCTGTTATCTACACCTTTCTGAGTCTCCTGTTATTGAACTGGAAGCACAGTGCATGTATCAACACACTTTGCCATCCTTCACTGACCTCTAAAGTAATTACAGAATTCTCTTGTAGTGCTGTGCTGACACATTATTCTGTACAGTATAAAGAAAAAAGCTAACTCCAAGTTATTATATTGCATTGAATAAAAATTTTGAATACTTGCAACAAATTGAAGGAATAGTGGTAGGATTGCAGAATATTGAAATTATTCCCTGAGGCACTCAAGACTTCAGACTCAAGGGGAAGAAGAGATAAGGGAGGCCTTTTACAAGGTGGTAATGAGAAATCACAATTTAGGTTATGGAAAGCTGTCCATTTTTTTTCTGAACAAAGATTTTGTGGCCAGGAAAGCAGTAAGGAGTCACTAGAGACAAAGAAATAGCAGAGCTAGAGATACGATATTGCCAGCACCAGTGTTGATACAGAAAGCTTCATAGTCATGGATTGATGAAAGTGATGCAACTGGACGACTTTTAAAATTTAATTTGTAAAAATAAAAAGAGTATTGCTTTACATAAAAGCATTTTCCCCATGTTTCACTGCAGTGCTACAGATGAATAGAAGTAAGGTAAATCATCTTCTGTTGGATCTCAGTTTTTTGCAAAAGACTTGTAAGAATCTCTCTGCTTAACACAGGTAAACTTAAATTTTTGAGTTTATTTATTTAAATAATGTATACATCTGAAAAAAGGTGTTTCCAAAAGAGGTTTCCATTTCTGTGCATTAAGTATTATGACTATTCTTAAGCTTAACAGTAAATCCAAGGTCAAGATCAACACACACAAATTCCACAGAGCAACAGAAGCAGAAATTATGAACCATACCTTATTGAAACTGCTGGAGGTCAGGTCAGAATGAAGCATTTGCATTTGGCAAGAGGTGTTTATCACTAACTTTGGAAAGGTTTGTTACAGCAGAATTTTCCATGCAGCTTTCATGATGGAATAGTCCTACTAATATCATAATTCAGTACCACTTTATCTCATCTATTCTTTACTACAGTCTTTATATCCCTGGATGATCCAAAAATTATGTTTATCATTAACTGATACATTTCACGAGATTCTGCATAAAACTGATGTCACATACCGACATGGCCTTGAACAAATAAAGTGCAAGGGAAAAGATTGATGCTTTCCCTATGGTTAATACCACTAAGACTAAGCAGCAGGTGGATTTATGGCTACCCCCATACAAGTCGCTTAGGAAAGCACAAGACTGAACTTTCCAGTGTTAATGTAAAGCTTGTGGAATGCAGTTAACAGACTGGTTTGGCCAGATGTTGAAACAACTCCATCAGCTTCTTTGCCTCACCGCTAAAGCATTTCTGATAAAAAAGCACAAATATAGTGAGACTTACCCAAGTCCACCCAAGTTATGATCTACAATTGACTGACCTCCTCCTTGAAAGGTAAACTCTGTACGTTAATCTCACCCGAAAACAGCAACATAGGATTCTAAGTTTACTACTGTAATGGCTATCAGAGCAAATCAGACCAGGTCATTTCAGAGTCAATGTGGACTAGAAGTGGCTTGTCAGTACATTTGAGACAAAACAGTGAGCAAAGAGAATGCTAATAAATCTCTGAGAACCCTAACCTCAGATATTACATTGTCTCTAGTTTAAGCATCCACAGCTGCAGTCAAATATCTTTTCTCTTTGGCAGTGCAAATGTTAAAAGAGTAAATATTGAGAGCTATTAGGGCCTCTGTCCAGCTGTATGGATGTTTCTTTTAGGAAAAATCCTACTTTTCCTGGATTGCCTACTTTTGCTTCTGCTCCATGACACAAGTGTCATGTGAGGCAAATAGAAAAGGGCCCAAGGACTGGACTGAGTCTCTCTAACTGCCAAAATACTTGCAACATCCTGCATCTGTACTTTTCCTGGATGAAACCTCACTAGTATTACAGAATCTGCTTCTGGAATTGGCTGAAAAGAACAGCTGATGAAGCCAGACCAGAACTCCAGATCACACTCCCAGATCGGCACGTTGGCTCAGCATTTGACAGCAGAGCAGAAAACTGGTGATTATTTTTGTCATGAAAAGAAATGCAGATGGTGTGTAGCTGGAACACTGCTGTCAAGTTCTAGCCTATAGCCCTTCTAACCTGCCAACCATGAACCACAATAACCCCCCAGCACTCAACAATAATTTATTGTCGCATTTATAAGTCGCATTCTGTTCCTTAAAAACTTTTTTTCAAGTAGTCCACAATTTATTCAGCTAGGAAAATGATAATTTTACCGTAGCTAGTAAACAGAGGTCTGATTCAGGTCTCCCCAAAACTGGATGCAGAATGGGATTTTGCCATTAGGAAGATGAAGGGATAGGACCAGCATTGGGCTGGCCTGCAATGGGAAAAAGAGGGTGAGGAACAGGCTTGACCAGAGAGCCAGGCTGAACATCTTGGGGTGTTTTTCTGGCAGTTTCTTGTGTAGACGAGAATTCAAAAGTTTTCAACCATGGTAGATTGACTCTGGTCAGAAGCCAAGCAACCACAAACAGCCTCTACCTCACCCCACCCTGTTCATTGGGATGGGAGACAAAATTGGAAGAGCAAAACCCAGAAAACTCACAGGTCAAGATAAAGTTTAATAGCTGAAGGAAGGAAAAAACAAAGCAGCAATTCAAAGGCAATCACTCATTGACTCCCACAAGCAGACCTATAACCAGGTCTCTGAGCAATGACCACATTGGAAGAAAAAGTCCTCACCTCCTTCTTGCTCTACCCCAGCTTTTAGTGCTGAACATGAGGTTATATGGTAGGATATCCCTTTGGTCAACTCAGGCCAGCTGTCCTGCTGTATCCCTTCCCAACCACCAGCATACTCATTGGTAGAGCAGGAAAGCACAAGCTGTGACACTGTGCAAACATGGTTTAGCCATAGCCAAAACACTAGTGGGTTATCAATACAATTTTAGTCACAAATTCCAAATACAGCCCCGTACAGGCTGATATGAAGAAGGTTGTCTCCTGCCCAGCGAGACCAGATACATCAACTTCGGCAAAACAAATTCCCCAGAACTCCACTTAACTTTTAGCTTGAAGAAAAGAAAAGGAAGAAAATCAATGTCTTCCTTGGTAACACAGTGACTAAAGTTGTTTACCAAGCAAATAGCCTATTTGGGAATAATATTACCACACAATTCATCAGATTGGCATAGTCTATTAAAGTGCTAATTCATCATTTCCTGATTGCGGTAAGATATCTGTCTTGAATTTGGGATCAGGTGGGAGTACGCTGTATATAACAACTGAGAAAGTTAGAAACTGTACCCTCAAGAAAATATCACTCACTCTTAAAGACAATCAAGGACTACTGGTGTATTCCTAATCAATGTCATTTTTATATAGGACCATGTAAGATAAAATATCTAGAATGCAGGGGATCTGGTTTGGCATCCAGACCTCTGAACTACAACTCTTTTAGGACAAAGCAATGTTGCTTGCCAGTCAGTGTTGTATGCTAGCCACTCCAATGTTAAATTGCACAGCATTGTACCATGAAAATTGGTCATCAGTGCTTTCACTGAATAAGCTGTCACTTATTAACCAAATTATTTGAAACACCAACGTAAAACCCGCTAAAACCGAGTAATTATAAGGTTGTGGGATTACAGCCCTTCAGACCAGGAATCCAGGACTTCTAAAAGGAAATAAGGGTGCTGCATAAAATACTGGTGACTACAGTTAACCTAAGGGGATGTGTGTAGCGAAATTATTAAATAATGGGATCCTGTTTCATCATGCAAGATAATTACAAGTGAAGACAAGGAGTTCATGTTCCGTAGAATGCTCAACAGTTCAAGATTACAGCTATAGGTGGAAGGTTAAAAAATATAAAATTACCACAAAGAGGGATACAATTTCTGTGTGATACATGTCTTAAAGTCATCAGAGGGCCAAGAAGCTGAGAACAGACACCATAAAACTGAACTTCGCAGATAAACCACTGCTAGATGACAAACCAAGAACTTTTTGACAGGTTGTTTTTACAGTCAGATTTTTCCTTACTTTCCTAGGTGCAGCCAGCTCAGGGCAAGACAAAGGCAATATTACTGCTGCCCAGCAGGAAAATACTGAGGTCCCTCCTACATTACCTGGTGAGAAGTCAGGTATCCATCATTCTAATCTCAGATATGTTACAGTTTTATAGAGTAATCCTGGCCAAATCATCTCAGAGGAAAACTGAAGTGACAATTCCCCTGGAAGAAGCCCTTCCCAGATCATCATGGGGAACTTTGCAATCTGCAAAAAAATGGAAATGTACAAAAGCCTTAAGTATTTTGTGGCATTCACCCCCAGCACGAGTGAGCTTCTATATGGTGGCAATTTTTGCCCCTCTCCTGAGCTAGAGGTGGCAGGAGAATAGCAACACTGTTACCCCTGACACAACATTTTGTAATGCAATTCATTGCATGTCATTGGGGTAAGATTCACTGAAGGACCTGGAAACTGAAGTGTGCCCAGAATCATTTGGAGAATATTCAAGTCTTCTTTATGCACAACACATAATAGGCTTCATAAGGGAAGGACTAATGCCATGGATCCTGGGTGGATCCAGTGAACACAACCTTTTACACTGGGAAAACTACAAGACCAGTTGTTTTCTAGAGGTGGTGATGACATTGATTGGAGAAGGAGGCTGGTTGAGTGCATGGCACATGGGCTTGCAAGCATGTTTTTTCATTTACTCTCACCCCAGCAACAAAGGCTCCAAGCTTGCCTGGAGGAAATAAAGAAAAAGTTTCACTCCCTGTGTATACAATATTACAAATGGAGCATTAATTCCCTCAATCTTAAACTTAACAGGTATTGTAAAGGTTAAGAAAGGCATTTTTAGGATGAAAGAAAATAACAAGGCATTCTTCAGTTCTTTATTCAAAGACAATGCTGAAGGGAAAGCCTTGGAAATAGAGGCAGGGCATTTCATGAGCTCAACTGAATAAAAGATCAGAAGGCCAAAAGCTGTGTGAAATAATTCTCCACACAGAACTCAATCTGTATTCAAACTCAATTTATAGATGAACGAATGATGGAGGCCAGCCTAAGGCAAGAAAACTCCAATCACCATCACTACTATTATATGAGAAAATACCATCACAGCAGTCAAAATACTCACTAAAAATAGCACCTTCAGCCCAATTCTTCCTTTACAGTAATTTTAAGTTTATGCAATTTCAGTTTGCGAAAGATGCATTGAATTTCATGACCACCTACCTACAAAGGAAACAATATCTTATTTGAAGGACATGCTAACATTTTAAGACGCAGGAGCTCCAGTGCTGACCCAGCACAAGATAGAACTGATTTGTTCCTGCAAATGTATTTAAACAAAGGGAACCATTTCTTTGTCCACTCTCTATCCTGATATTAGATTAAAAAATGCTATGCTTTGTCTCTAGCAAAAATATAATCCTATACACACATATTTTTGTTATAACTAATCTATTTATCGTTATGGATCTAAAAGGGTCCTAGGGACATGTGTGGCTGTCTAAACCTGAAGAGACAAAATGTAACATACAATGCAGGCAACTGATGTAAAATTTTTAAGGCAAGTGAAGCTTGGGTAACAGCAAAGTCAAGTCTGCTGTAACTGGTAACAAAGGTGTGGCAGAACAGAGTGAGTTTCAAATTTGAGGCAGCATTTATTAGTGAAAAGTGAACTTTTGGTCCCTGAGACTGGAATATAGGACAGGACAACTACTGAAATGGCCAGAATAATCTAGCAATGTTGTCATTAAGTACAGACCCAAACATTTCTGGTTTTTTTTGTAAATGTAAAACATGTGCCACCCAGTTCTCAATAAAATTCCACACGTGGGGTTTCCTATATTTTCTGCATTAGACCTGAATGACACTGGGCTAAATATTCAGAATACATGGTTGCCTTTCCATTTACATATCAGTGGTTGTGGTGGTTTGACAGGGTCTGGCTTTTTGGGCAAGGTAGGGGCCAGAAAGATGGCTCCTGTAAAAAGCTGCCAGAAGCTTCCACAGCTGTCCAGCCAGGGCCTATCCCTGATGGCTCTGAAGATGGACATGCTGTGGAAGCCACAGCTGGGCCAATTAGAGAAGAAGATAACACCTCAGTGACAACATATTTAAGAAGGAGTCATGGTAGTACACATGCACACCCCATATAGATGTAGATAGGCAAGGAAGAAGGAGTACAGCATGTAGGAGAAACGACAGATATGGACACCAGTAAAGTCAGAAGAAGAAGAAGGAGGGGAAGGAGGTGCTTCTAAGAGACATCCTCACAGCCTGTGGTAAGGACTGCACTAATGCAGTGTTCCCCTGCACCCTGAGGATCCAGGGAAGGAGCCGAGATCCACCCCAAGCCGGAGCAGGAGGGGTGGACTCCTACAGAGGGACTTTGGTCTGGAGGGGGCCGACGCGGATAACGAGGCCTTTGCCCCTGGGGATTGGGGGAGTAATTTGTGGTAAAAAAGGCTTTGTTTCACCCCCACCCTAAGTTTGGACCAGCCCGGCCTTGGGAGGAGGATGTGGGCAGCGGTGACCAGGTGGACTGCTCGCCAAGAGGGAAAAAGGACTTGTGCAAAAAATGCCACAGTGCTTGAGAGAAGGGGACCTGCCTCCTCTCCAAATAATTGCCAAGAAGAAAAAACATCTGAGGAATGAACTGACTAGGAATCCCTCCCCCCACCCCCTCCTACCCTGGTTCTCCTTACTTTCTGAGGGAAGGAGGGAGGGATTTTTTGGGGAGGGGGGGAGGAAGTGTTTAAGAGAATGTTTTGCTTACTCCTTTAACTCTGTAATAAATTCACTTCTCACTTTTAAGTTTTGAGCCTGTTTTAGGCCGCTTAATTAGAGCGTTTTTTTTCCTCTCAGTATCCTTATCTCACCTTGGAAGAAATTCCTTTCCCCTGTCCAGCTTAGCAGAGGGAGGGGAAAGGGAAGCAGCTTTTCGTGGGAGCTTTGGGACGGCTCAAACCACAACAACTGATGTAATGAAACAGTTTAATTTACAGATGCAGAGATACTGAAAAAGTCATTTATATAGACACACTTCTCCTCCAGACTGCACAACATATTCAGTGTTTATCATGACTATTGCTCAGACAGCATTCCTGAGTGGTCCCAGTAGCTCACATTGTGTGCTCTTTGCTGCCACAGAGCCATCTGCTTCCTGACCAAATGATTCCCAGGCCACAGGCAGCCCTCCCCATGTTCTGATTCAAACATATAAATATTCACACCAGCATTCACAGATGGATGTATGTTGGCAGGAGTATCTATAACACTTTCCTTCCTCAGAACTAAAGCTTTTTAGGAAATAAATCTGTTGTGGTAAGAGAAAAGGGGTCAGGCATTCTGTAAAGCAATTGTATGTGAATGTATACTTGAAAACCTTCCTTTTTTTGAGTGATACTCGCCCACCTTTATTCACACTCATTCCACTTAAAAGAGGAAAAAAGGTAGTCACAAAACCTTCTTATCACATGCCTTTCCATCACATCTGTCACTGCCAAGGGTTTTCCACCCAATAATTCTCAAACCGTGCCAATAAGAACAATCCTCCAGAAATCATAAACAAACAGAACTAATCTCTTGAAATTTTAAAAGGTTGCAATGTCATAACAGACCTGTACAGATCTAATACCACAGCAATGTTAAAAGTGGAGGTCATCCAAGGCCCCCAAGCCTGAAGCCTGTTTATTTTTAACAGTTGTCCATTGCATTTCACATCACTTTGGTTCTTCCTTTATTTGTGTGTAAAATGCCTTTGATGAAAGAGGTAATTAAATATTTCCAAAGCTATTTGCAGTTAGTACCATGGTTTTAATTAAAGTATATAATGCAGTAACAAAACTCAGCTGTCTGATTACCTCCCACTCTATTTTTCTCTCTTTTTTTTACCTTCTAAGTGAAAAGCAAAACAGGGAGAGGACTTATTTTCAGCTTTGCCCTTGAAAATCAGGTGCACAGTGCGCTTTGAATTCAGTTTGCACTCACAGCACACATGCACACAGCTGTCATCCCACTTCGATAGCAAAAGCAGACTAAGCTTAGAACAGCAAACGCCCATGACCTTGAGAATTATCACTACTGGTATAACACTTGGTGTGTAGGCACATACAGGAAGTTAAACCATTAGAGTCTGTTCCTCACAGCTATTGTTGCATCTCCTGGAAGACCTGAGGAATGCTATTTTTAAAACTCTGTGGCTTCAGGGTCAAAATGTACTTGCACAAAACTCTTAACAACTAATGGTTCCACTCTCTTGCAGGTTCTTAGTGACTTCGGTGGTTTTCTTTCACAGAGAAAAGACTTGGAAATTACAATGATAGATTCATAAAACCATAACCTGATATACAATGAAGAGCATGATGGTTTGTATATGACATATTGAATTTCAGTTCCCAGGCAGATCTGTAATAGTAATAAGTTCCTGAGAAAAGGAACTAGTAGCTGGTGTAGCAGAATTTCAAGGAAGCCATTTTCAAATCTTCATGCTTCCCTTTCAGATCCATTTCTATACGTTCAGGGCCAAAGAATATTTAAAAAATTAAATCTTAACAATCAAAAGCACTCTTGCATTCCGGAAGAAAGATAATGAAGGGAAAGGAAGACACACATCCATAAGAACCACAGTGCTATGTCCAGCCAAAGTTCATGATAGGTCTTGGTTTTCTCTAAACCTCACTTCTCCTGGATTCTTTTTGTTTACTAACAGCTTCACATCTAGGTGTTAAAAAGGCAGAGAATATCCTCAAAAGAAATGAACTACATAAATGTAGCTCTTTCAGCCTTCTCACAGCATTGCATATTTAATGTTTGTCTTTAGGCTGCAGATCCTGAGAGGATATGGGAACGATAAGGCAAAATTTTCCATTTCCATTAGAAACTACTTCTTTTTATCATCCACGGTTACAGAGAAAATGCACTCACAAATGTATTTGAAAAGCACTCTACAGGCTGAGAAACCGGGGAGGAAGGAAATCTGAAGTGTGTTACTGTATATAACCCCACGACATGGGGCTGGGGGCAGGGAGGGGGGCAAGAAGCATCTCACAGTGTGGGAAGTGACGGAGCTGATAGCATGACCTGGCTTTGAAGACCACCTGCAAACAACCTTCATTTCATGTACTGCTGTTTCAGATGCAAAGGATGATATTTCAGGTGAAAATGCTGTTTATGATGCCACTCAGGTAGAAAAGAGAGGACAGTTCATATGAGCAAGATTTACATCAGGCATGGTTTGTATCATTCAAACTACCTCTACATCATTCATGGTGGTTCAGACTATCAAAGGTGGACTCAAAAAGCTAAAATTTAAAACTCCACACCTTTTGTACTATACAAGAAGATGTAATTCCTTCTGTTTGGAGAGGGAACTCAACTTTCATAAGCCTGGGAAACCAATAAAGCAGAAGTGTTCCAAGTAGATGTTATAGAAAAATGCATGAAGACAGCACAGAAAAAAAACACAAAGAAGGGGGCAGTTGGTTATAAAGGGCAATCCTAGTCTCTCTCCGTTACAGAGGTGTTATTTGCTAGCAATAGCTTTATTAATGGCCCTATCAGTCTCTCATTCAACATAACAGAGTATTTTTGCCATAATTTCCCACTCTCTCTGCTGAGCTGTGTCAGGGGAAGCAACAGTGACTGGCATGCTAAATTTGGGTGTCACACTGACATGCTTGGCACAGGATGAAATGTCTGTGCTGGAAGCTGCAAGTGGAGCTGTGTTCACATCACCAACTCCCAGCTGATGAAGCACACTAGGGCTGAGGGCAAGGCATCAAACCAAGCTGAACCCGCTCTGCTGGGCTTGCTCACTTAGTTCCAGCCGCAGCACTGGGCAGGGCCAGCAGCAGAATGGTAAAAAAAGCACTGGTAGCACCACGGGGGTCACAGAGCAAGGCATGTGGGAGGGGAAGGAGCAGGGGAGATAAGAAGGCAGCAGTAGCCGTTTCAGCCTGCAGCAGCAGGACACTGGCTTGAAGAGAGCAAACATGAACAGAGCAGAAGGCTGAGGCAGTCACAGCGGTGGGTGTCATTCCAAAAGCTCTGGGAACCAGCAGTCAATTCATTTATCCCTTCAGTTGCTATTGCCAGCAGAGCTGAACCAAGGGTAGCAATGGTGGGGAGTTTGGGCAGAAGTTGCCAGTCTGGACACAGTTCTATTATATCTCTCTATAATGAAGTGTTTCACTGATGCCAAGACAGTTCAAAGAGCAGATACTCTGAAAACGGGATTCTCAGCTGCGTTTTCCAGCAAAGTGCCTCATGAGCAAGACTCACTCACAATTAGTTCTGTTGGCAGCTAGCATTACATTGCACCTAGTGAGACACATACAGTAACTGAATGTGACATGCCACCATAATGACAGATCAAACCAGGACACTTCAGAAGACAAAGTGCTCCAACACTGAGAGGCTTAAAGAGGCACTAAAGAATTTATGGAGAATGAAACGCAGCTTCAGGGAGGGTGATGAAATTATCAGCCTCACCAAGAGCAAACACAGAGCCAAATGTCAGGATCATATAATCCTGTGCTACTGACAGACAGCCTTGTTGGGAGTCTCAATACATTCATCTTCTTAATTAAAGCTGAGCTGAACTGATTTGGTCACATTAGTATAGTCAGACAAAAAACATTCAGAACGAAATTTTTTAAACTTTTTAAAGTCCTTGAGATTTTTTAAATTAAGAATTATTAGCAATTGCAATCAGTGAGTAGAAACTGGTAGAAGTTTTTCATCAGAACTTTCTTTATGTTTTTCGGTATAGATACATATTTTTAAGAGATGTTTGAGATCTTTTAAATGTTTTCAAATTTTCACACACACACAAAAACAAAGGATTTTAGGGGGGGAAAAAAAAGTGCTCTTCCGTCCACAAACCCCAGTTGTGTTTTCAGTGAAAGTCCAAAAATGCTTTATGGATTAAGTACAACATCTCCCCACTTCCTTCCTCACCATCACACACTTATTTCAAGTTGCCTTGCTACTACAAGGACTAAGAGTCTGATTCAGTGATGGTTGACTTGACTTTGAGGAGAGCTCAAAGCACTCTGTTCTCTGTGGAAATGAGTCAATGCCTCACAGTGTAAGTCCTTAAGATGTGAAGTGGAGCGATGCCTTTATTCCAGCTTGCTACCTGCAGGCAGGAGAATGTATGGCCAGCAGCACTCGGCAACTGCTGTTCATTTTCTGCATGAGGAACAGTAGCATTAAGGAGTCTCTGGCTTGAACTGGGCAACAGGGTGTTTTCGATATGTAAGTCTGGTCTGGTAGGGTTCAGCCACCAATCGAATCAAACCCCTGCCAGGCTCCTTGGCTCGGTGCTGGCAAACACACCCTGTGCTTTTGGCACACTTAAATGCTCCCCTGCAACTCAGTAGAATCAGCTTCAGTTCCTCCCCTGAAGAAGGATTCCTAAGAGACCCTGAGAAAGTCACATAAGGACAGAGTTTACACTGTGTTTAAATTTTTACAATTTTAATGCTTTTTAAATTATACCAGCTATGCTTGTACACACCAATGCATTAAGAAGGACAGTGCTTACAGCAGTAGAGTAAATCTGTGACCAAGACAAATGCATACAAGTTGTAGGTGTTCAAATAATACTCAATGTAGGCCATAGGACCCACAACAGGTTCTGCTCTGTAATTCAGTCCCTTGCTATAGAGCAACTGTAGCATTTTCAATCAAATAAAAATCTTTTAAGTATGTAAACATCTTTACTTCCTTCCTACTGGTGTTCACCTTCTGTTTGGGGTTCTTTCCCCTCCACTTCAATAACCTGAGCCTCACATGTCCCCCACATGATACCCACCAGGCAAGAAATGCCATATGCTGTGGATTATCTGTAAGTACAGGAATGCATATTGGCAGGGCAGTGTGTATGTGCTAAATGATTGGTTAGCTTATGCAATTGCCAAGTTTTCCTCTCATTTCCCACAGTCTGGGAAACATTTGGATAGATTTTCTCTTTGCTGATGCCAGTTTATAAGGACATAATTATCCTTAAGACAATTTCGAATTTGCCTGAAATGGGGAGAGAAGGCTCTAAACCACAACACTCTGGGCCTAAATCATCCAATAAGGGGCACTAGATAGCACCTGTTGGTGTGTCTGATATACAAATGAGCTGTGTTACATTTTGAGAGCTATGCAGACCAGAAAAGAGGAAAGGAAAACCACCAGCACATCCTAATCCATATAAATGGAAGTCCATGGAGTACTGACTTCTAACTGTCAAAATGTCTCAACAGAAATTGCCTCTTCAACAGGAAATGTCACAGCACAGCCAGCATATCTACAAGGATAAAACACTGCATTTGCACAGAAATCCAAGACATTTTTGCAGATGAACTGAGCCTCCAACTTCAGTCTCAATGTCACAGGTCCTTCCGAATGCCTTAAATATTGATTTAGGGATGAAATGTATATACAATGTGATTACACAGACTCTCCTCTCTCACATGCCATGGAGTACATGGCAATAACATGGGAGAAGAGGGATGGGAGATGATAAAGAAAGACTGCTTAGTCCTTCCATAGTCTGCTCTGTGTCTTCCTTGAAGTTACTGTGAGCTTGAAACTAGTCTTGGCCCTGACAGCAATTAGAAGATGTAGAGGGAAATTACATGCAAAAAGGAGAATTACTGGGGGGACACCAGTAGCAGGTACTCAGAAAACATATGAAGTACAAGGCCTTATGTTCTTCTTCCATTAGGAAAATCACAGGTGTGAAAGAAGCCTATGGAGAACACTATCAATTTTGAGGTGGCATAGACAACCACTCACAAGGAGCATTGCTTCAGCTCTCACAGAAGCACAGAGCTCAACATTAAATGAAGCCTCCATTCTCCTCTCCTTTGGAGCTGTGATGTGCTTTCTTGGAGGGCAAACCACAGAGTAGCTCTCCGTGAATCTTCCTCAGTGCTCACCTGGAGCCCTGAGCTTATTCCGGCCTCCTGCATAGAGACATCATCCATTTAATTCACCTGTAATATGTAAGGTTCCTGCTGGGGCCAAGGCCACTCAGCATGTTGCAGGAGCCAGTCAGGAGCTTCCCCAGCCCAGCTTCCATTCCAGGCTGACAACAACGATCCAACTGCTCAGGCACAGCTGCAGCAGCAGGGCCCCTTTTACTGAACTTGCCTCTGATATGCTAAGCCCTGCTGAGCCTGTGGAAATCAGGTTTACAATGGCAGCTGCAGCCATTAGCTCCATCTTTTGTGATTTCCAACATTATTATGCTGTTTGCGAACTTCGCTTTAAATGACCAGACTATAGGCTGGGAGAGATGAGACTTAGCAAAAAATCACACATACACACTGACACACAAAGTGTGACAAACCCCAATGACAAGGGTGTGCTAATAACTTTTTATTTAGTGACATAAAATCACTGCTAAGATAATACAGCCAGCCTAAACCTCTAGCAGCCCTTTGACAGAGACAACAGACATGCTCAAAAAAAGCCCCTTTCACATCATTCCACATGGCAGTAAAAAGCACACAGGACACAAAACAAACTCTAAGAAAACAACTACCTTTCTGCCAGAAAAAATACACCCATTTTGCCCATGTATGGGGCACAGGGAGGTGGCAAAGCACTCTTCTCACAGAGGAAAGAGGCTGAAGTGGGCTTTGGAAAAGTTTTGCTTTAAATTGGCGTTCTAAAAGCTGCTCTTGAAAGAAGCTGTTCTTTATCCACTTCCCTCTCCCACACAGGAGAGCCTCCTACTTTCAGCTAAGTCCTGACCAGGACATTAGGAAGCACAGCAGCAAAAATAAAACTGCATGCATGTATCTAGAAGTCTTGTTCCTTGTTTGAAAGCTGATCAGACCACGGTTACATAATCACACGTTAATTAATATGATTGCATCTGTGTGATTATTTAATGTGGACACAGATTTAGTGCTCCAAAGGCATGTAACAGATCCCTGTGCGCATGGAAACAAGAGTCTGTTCGGAGGATGCAGAGCCCACTAAGGCACTTAATGTCCAAAATGGCTCATTATTTCAGGCACCAAATCGTGTTTATGTGGCCCTAAGTGCATGCAGAGCTGGTGCAGATGTGGGAACAGGATGGTTATGTCCACATGAAAACACACCTGTGAACACGTGCAGACATGCTTTGCTGCTCTGCGTGGAGGCAGCTCAGGCTCAGAGCTGGTGCTGAGCTGATTCCATGCAGCTGTTCATACAATGCTGTCCAGCACTCCCCAGCACACACAGGGTGGACTGTCACATGTGCAGCCCCATGTCTGCATAACTATCCTGCTCAAGGATCAAAGCTGCCTCCAGGCATTTGTGCCTGTAAACCTTTCCAGATGGCAGCACACTGAATAGTACAATGACACCAGAGCTGGTTCACATGAGGCCCTCTTCATGCAGAAACAAGAATATCAAAGATTCCATAATCCAGAATGTTCTTGCTCCTAATTGCTGCATACAATGATAACCATGCAGGAGACATGCAGATGCCACTAATCCATGCATATCCATGCATATCCATGCTAACAGCACAGCTGGGGAAGAGACACAAGTGACGCTGTCAGAGGAGCTGTGTTAATTTGCATCATCTAAGGTTTGTTATCCAAGGGAATACACTAGAGCAGGGGTGGCAAGGATGATTGCAGTCACAACCAATCTGTTCCTACTGAGCCAAAAGCACAATTTCTGACTTGGCAGGGCCAATAAACAACTGACCCACTTACACCCCTGTTTACAACAGTTTGGCTTTGTAGCTAAGGGAGTGAGACAGCCCAGCATACACCACACTTCAGTCTATGGCTGTTAATTGCCTTGGATGACTATTTATTTTTATAAATAATTTACTTGTGTATCCCACCAAGTAGACACCTGAGCCCTACATCATCTGCTAATGCTGACTTTAATGATCCACATCCAGCACATGGGCACCACCATTCCCATCCTGCTCCCCCAGCCCCCAATAAGTCCCTCGCCAGTCTGTGCAGGAGGACAGATTAAATGATCAAGGACTAAGCATGGCAAAGCCCAGGACAAAGTGACTCATCAGTTTGAACACAGTTCCTGTGGGATCCGACAGGCTTCCTCAGGGCAAGTGCTCTGCAGATGAGGCCTTGCTACAGAGACCTACTGTCCTTGACTGCTAGTGCAGACAGCTAAATTTTTTGTAGTAAAACAGTTGGCCCAGTTAACTTAGACTCTTCTTCTCATCCTTGAAAAGCAAAATGTCTAAGGTTGCAGTTGTGAATGAGTTTATCATTCAGCTGGTTTCAGTAGGCAACAAATCTATTTTGATTCATGACGGTACTGGGATGTTTTCCCGAGGCTTTAGAGTTCAGTCATGAAAACTTAACCACAATTATATACCTTTTGTAAGGGATGAACCTAAGCCTCAGTAAAAACCTCAACTATGAAAGCTTTAAAGGCTTTCAAATTAGGCTGAAATTAACTTTGTAAAAGGTGTATATTTAGACCAGTTGCTTTTTAATGCATCACAAGTAACAGATGTTTTTGACTGATATGTTTGTATCTTCTTATAGTACCAGGACAGGCACTGTGAGCTTTGAATACAAATGTAGAGGTTTTATCTCCATCAGGAATATGACAGCTGCTTCATAGTCATTGTCTGATAGATAATTTTAAAGAAAAACTATAAAAATAGAAATACTTAAAGTTTGTCAAAATGTAGTTTGACCCCATCTGAAAAGCGCATGTTTGTTGCCACTGCATGTGTCAACAACTCTGTATCACACAGCCCAGTGCTCCAAGCATGGTGCTTTAATTCTCATAACACATTACCATCTATTAGTGAGACATTTGTGCCACACTACACTTTACTATCTCAGATTCCAAATATTACAGCATTCTCTAAGGACCTGTTTCTTCAGCTATGCCTGTTGGTACCCTTTCCTCACAAATTTTGTCCCAATAAGGTCGGTTGGTCTAATTTTATGGAGAAAAGTTTGCTAGATTACTAGAGGATTACAACTTGCACATGGAGAGCTCAGAATATTTACAAAATAGTCCAAGCTGAACATAACAACAGTCAAATGTTTATCACTGCTGGAACAGAAGAGTGCATTGCTATTGCTAATTATCCCTTTTCTATAGCTAAACAATTTTAGGCTTCAGGACAGAGAGTGAAGAAATATTTACCAGCACAACATTGCACGCACTGTGTATACAACAGGGCTGCAAACACACCACATGCAAAGATACTGAATGTCAACATTTCAACCTCAAGCAGGTGCTTGTCTTCAAAACCAAATATATCGGTAACCTTTCTGCCAGATGTATTTGGCAGAAAACTCTGTGTTCAAATATAGGCTCCTCTGGAGCCCCAGGAATGGCTCCTCTAAATATTAACTAACATCAGGAATGTAGAAAAAGGTAAACAGCTTCCTTAACCACTTTAGGTAGCTATTGCTTTCCCTTTGGAAATAGTAAATGTGGCTGTAAAAGAAAAAGGATATTAAAAAAACTGTGAAGGAGAGGAAAGCAGTATTACCCGATGACGAAAAACAAAACCTCCTCACAATCTTCAGTTTTATGTGTCAATACCAATGAACACCAAATACCTGCTCTTCAAGTACTCCTGACTGTATTCCCTAGATTTGGTTTCCTCATGAGTCTTTGGTCACTTGACAAAGGCAAACACCTTTTTCATTTTCTGGTGTTCCCCCCTCCCTTTATCCTGGATTTGCCAAACAACTCACAGTTTTCTGGCAAACAATAGCAACATCCAGTCAAGTCAGACAGGTCTATGCCAAGCCTCTCAGAAACAGTCTTGTCCTGTATTCCTGGAATATTTTATTACTCCATGACATTTTTGCCACGTGCCATATCAGTCAGAAGATATTAATCAGTTCTCTCTGTAGTGACAGAATGTCTCCTCTTTTAAAATCTTTCATCTCATTCCACCTGGCTACTCTCATGAATGCTGCCTTCACATAGTCCTTTAATAAACTTTCCTAGATATGCTTCTGGACCTCTCATTATCTTTAACATCAGTAGAGCCAGCTTTTCATTCTCCTGCCCCAAACTTCTTGTAGCACAGATAAAGAAGAACCCTGATTCAGATTCACATCAAACATCAGTTCTGTTGTGATCAACAGGAAGGGTTATTAGCATTCACAATCCTGGCATATAAGTAACACTACAGTTAATAAATAGTGCTACACGTGGCTCACTCTTGATGATTTAGAAGACAAAGCTGAGATAACTTGATGCATCATATCTTCACTCAATACTCTCAGAGCAATTACATGACTTCTGGTATCACACAACAAAAGTAGTATTAGTCACAGCTTAGTCACTCATATGTCTGAAATGTATTGGAGGTGGCACTTCACCAGCTAAAAATCACACACAAGTTTCTGCCCTCTGCTTCACCAACAGGTGGTGGAAGGCAGCTCCTTTTTGTAGGGGTCCAGACCACAGGTTACACACGGGCATGACTGGAAAACCCAGTGCCAGTGTAGCAGAAAGGATGTGAAACAGCAATGCAGCTTTCTGGAATAAAATGGGGCCTTTTCACCTAACATAGAGACAGACAGGATTGTACAGCTGTGTGTGCTACGTATGTGTTTCTGCCCCAAACCCTCTATATGGTTTAGAACAAGAATAAGACCTTTTTCAATACTGATAATGATATCAACCCATTCTATAAGCTAAAAGGCCCTGAGAGCCCTGGGCAGCTGAAGTAATAATACATTATATCAAGCATTAATATCCCAAGAATATAAAAAAGTTAAGAAATGTGGTTACTTTTTTCTTTACAGTTATCAACAAAGAACAATAGGCTATATGTCACTTGGCAGTCATGAGTTACAACTCCTTAGTCATAGAGGAAAACCCAGTCCATTAAATTTTTTGATGATTCAGGCAGACTTGCATATATTCCAATATTTTGACAGATGATAAAATTCATTTCAATTTATAGTTTCTTCCTCCCCTCCCAACAAAGCTCTAAAATTGGTATTAAGCCTAAAAAGCATGACAATTCACAAACCCCACTTCTTACTATATGGTAAATAGCTCCTATGTGACTTCTTTTGCTTTTCTAGAGTCATCTGTCACTGCTTTTGCATCCAACAAGCATCTGTAGTTCCCCCAAGCATATATCTACGTGCTACAGCCTCCATTAGTTTGTCATCCCTGCCATACATAATATGCTAGTCTCCACTTTTTCCTACAAGTGCCTAGTGACCAAGCATGTGTTTTATTTATGGCTTTAATAAAAAAGTTTCCCACAGAATAAAGGAGATTCAGAAGATGCTGCAGATGAGTGAAATAAAGATGTACAGCCAAAATAATGGGAATGCTTTTCACCACGATCATGAAACACACATGAGGAAAAAAATCCTGTGTACTGCAGTGGAGTCTCTATTAGCAACCACCACTGTGGAACTTCTGGAGGCTACAGCGCACTGTGCTGCAGGACATAAGGAAAGAGAAGGCTGGTGTACCAAGCTCAGCAGGCCAACAGCTACCCAGGATATCAGGAAACCAGATCTTCTCTTTTCAGTCTATCATGAACTTACTTTCCAGCCCCAAAGACATTCAGCTTGTGTGTTTTAGCACACACTTTTTTTTGTTGTTGTTTTTGTAAAGCAAGTAAAGTGGTACCTTTGTGAAATTCTTTGGGTAGAAAACCTTAGATAGGTCTTGTCTAGAGGCCCTAAAACTAATCTGGCTTCCCTATCAGGTTGCACCTTTTGGTGTGCAAATTCACTGGTCTACATAAACACTGTAGACTCACATGTACACTGAGGCAGCAGTCAATGGTGACCTGCAGGAAAAGGTGGTTTTGCTCTGTGTACTCTGCAAATACAGCAGTGACCAGATCTATACAGACAGTTTGAGAAAAGGTCGGGGCTCAAGCATCGTCTAGGAGTTTCTACTGTTTCCAGCGGTTCCCACAAATTTATCCTGAATTTTTAGGTGAAATGCTACATGAATCAGAAGAATCTCAGAATCATGTATTTTGATGGATTCACAGAGTAAAAGTCATCTGTCTCATAAATTATTCCCCTCTGAATTCACTTAGTGTCAAGAATTTTTCACTCCCAAAATCCACTTTCTTCATTCTTATCCATTCTTCCCTCAGACACAACCTTCCACAGGAGTAGCATAATGGATTCCTGGCTAGCACGGGAGATGCAATCTCATTTTTGCCCATGATGGCACTAATGAAGCTCACCGGAGTGATTAACTTGCCCTCTTCTTGATAGATTTGCTCATGTCAACCCCAGGAAAGATTTTGTCAGTCAGGTTAATGTTAACACTACAGTATCAACTCTTCAAATCTTTAACTAGATCAGCTATGATATAGAAACAATATGGGGATGATTTTCATCTGACTCAAGGAAAGTGAAAAATCAGGTGTAGGAGGCTTACTTTCTTCCCCTGTGTATCTCCATTCAGTCTTTCTCACATACTTGCAGACAATCAGGGGTTATGCTGTGACAGCTGAGAATGCATGTGTTTCTCAGATCCTCTTTAAAATGCCTTTGTAACAATTTTTGTCCCAGCACATCCCTTGATCTCAGAATGAAATAACAGAATGGTTAAAGTATGAAGAGTGACATAAATGATTTACAGTGCTTTGCAGGCATACCCAATGAAAGAGCTGCTATTCTCTTTAAAAGTGAATATACTTCCCACTTTGATGTGGCAGGAGTTGCACAATTAAGAGAAAAAATACTAGAAAAAGATATACCCCTGTTTTCCCCAGGCATAAACATCCTCTGTCTTATGTGTTGCAAACATCTGGCTTTATCTCATTAGACTCCCAACACTGATACAGTTGGAGGTGATGTATAGTGGAGGGAGGAAGAACAGCAGAGGCAAAATCCTCATAAATACCTCCTGGGCCCAATTTAAAGAAGGTAGCAATCACGGAGAACATCAGCTAGGAAAAGCTACTTCTTCAGCTAGCTACAGGTACAAGGGTCAGTAAGATGAAGAGGCAGGATGCATGCTTCAAGACAGAGACACATGGAAAATGGATCACTTATGTGGGTGCAGGACAGAGATCATGCAAAAAACCTCTCACAAACAAATCTATGCCTTGCTACACATCCCGTCTCTGTCTCCCCCTCAGCACCTCGTATCTCGGTTCTCCCACAAATCAAGCTGGGGCCTGGGGACTGCAGACATTTGGTCACCCCTCAGGTAGCAATGCTGAAAATACATATTTTCTCTTCCCTGCTATTTCCTATTTGCTATTACCTGCTGCTGGAAATCACTTCCCCGAAGTTACCAAGTGTGTGTCACAAACACACACTGTTCTTCTGGGAGAGTTGCATCACAGGAACGTCCCTTAATCCACCTCAGAGAACAACAGCAAATTAGCTTAAAATGTTAACTGGGTGGTTCTCCAAATTTGGCTAATGTTCTCTTAATGTGCGGTTTAGGGAGTGCTCACACTAATCACTGGGCTAGAGGCAGTAACTTCTCATTTTGTGGGTAATGACGAGAAGCCTGAGGCAAATATCCAGCTAGCTGGGATGGGACTGAAAGGAAGTATGTTTTTATTTTTGTCTTAAAGCAGAGATAAGGTTTAACATCTTTGAGATATGTTCAACAGACCATGACCAGCTACTCAACAGATTCAAATGTGAAAACTTAAATCACATCTGAGACAAACACAAAAACTCTGTTCAAAAATCATTGACTAAAATGCATAAATTAACATACCAGTTTCTTTATCTTGACAAAGGCCAAGACTGTCTTCTGCACCAAATCTCAGGGTCGCACACAGGCTCCCCAGCTGAATCTTGCATGAGCATCTGCCATCATTTTCCTCACGCTACTTTGGCTAAACATGTAATGCATTAATCACATTAAATGTACAGCTTAATTCAGTCTTATTGTGGCACCTTCACCCTCACAAAGTTTGTACCTTTCTGGGAGATGTGAGTAGAAACAAAAATTTGGGATAGATTCGCTAGCTAGATTTAGAAAGAAAACAAAGACATCTCAAATTCAGACAGATCCTAAAAGACCCTTGCAAACCACATTTGAAACAGTAGTTCTTCTATAGACACATCTTATATATATAAGATTTTCATCTTATGGTGAAATAAGCCATGAAGAAATAAGACATGAAAGATAGTAAGATTACCAAAGATAGTGACATAATAAAACAAGAAGAGAGGACTATAAAGCTCCTGTCTTGGATCACCGGGACATCTTCCCTAGCACAAGAAGCAGTGAGAAATACATATGTATCTGCAACTACTAAAAATTTAACAAGAACAAACTTAGTAAAGTTAGAATTTTAACCACAGTAACATATTTTGAAACTGTCCCCCTATTACCTCAGTTGACACAAATGGTCAAACTCTGTGTATGATTCAATAGAAGTCAGCAGCACATCAACATCTTCTGTGTCCCCAGCACCATGCCCAGCAGTATGTAAAAATCACTATTCTTTCTATATTAGGATGAGCACTAGGGCTGGTTTAGTGGTTGGTGAAGGCTGCTAAGTCAAGGCTCCTGATTATGCTGCCCTAGAGAGCACAGGAGGTTTTGTGGGAAGTAGAGGCTGATTCTATTTCAGTTTCCTGCAGAACGAGACACCACAGCTGCACTGTCATTATGCAGGGTAGAGTTCCAGCTCTAAATGACAGTTTGAGTTAAATCATGAATTATATATTTATTTATTTTAATCTGTCTCCTCTTGTATGGGAAATTTCAAGGAAAGAAAAACCTGGTTTAAAAATGAATTTTCTATTCTGGTAATTGAGAAGTCAAAGCACTTCTTCAAACATGCAAAAGAGGGATTACATCTTCCCCAATTAGGAACTGTGGCCACTGAAACATGGACTATGAAAATCAAATATCTACAGCACTGAAAATTGGAACAGAACTTTAGGGTTTGAATTTCAGTGAAGCTCTCAACCTAAAACCAAGGTGTTTGCTGATAAAATAGAAAAGTAAAACTTTCAGGACAATTGTTTAACTATTTACAAGATTGTTTGCGTTTTTTTTTCAAAAGGGATTTTTTTTTGCCTATGTGGTACTTCAAAATGCAGTCAGCACAATACATACAGGACAAAAATCCACTCTGTGTCCACGATTTTGGGGAAGGGTTGCGATTGTGAGGGTTTGTCTATTTAACTGAAATTTTAACTTTAGTCTCTTTCTGAGAGTTAATTATATCCATGTAACTGTTTTCAGATCTAAGATATCCCAGAAGTCACACTAGAACTATCAGTTCTGGTTCGATTATTTATAAAGGACCGGATAGCAAAAATAGAAGGTGAAATCAGCATTGGTTACCGTTTCAAATGGGTCAGGGAACACTTGACTTTGAGACTGATTCCCTATCTGTGTCACATGGATGCTTAATTCACCTCCCAGGCACCAGATAAGCCTCTGTTTGGCTCCTGGCACTGAGGGACCGGCGGTGGCCGTGTGACAGAGGCACCCAGGAGCCGCGCTCTGCTGACCAGCGCACAAACAGCTGGCAGGGAAGGAGCTATCGCTCTTTCGCTCCTTGGCGGGCGGCTCCCAATACCTCGGCTATTTACTTTGCCTTCAACCAGAAATGGCAGCCGAGACATACTTCTAGCATGCCTGGGCACAAACAACCCTGGGCTACGCCCTGAGGTGTGTGCAGATGGATACCGAGAGTCTGAGGAGGCGGGAAGAGCGGGCGGTGCCCGCAGGGCAGGAAGGCGCGCTGCTGACAGCCCGCACCGCTCCGGTCCCGCGGGCAAAGCCCCGCAGGCTGCGCAGAGAGGGAGTGGAGCGAGGTGAGGGATGCTCTCGCCTCACTACTGGCAAAAGTGAGGGCTGCCCAAACCTGTCTCTTCATCCAAAGGTTATTTTCTCAAGTTTTTTTTGTAAAGTTAGGCCAACTTAAAAAAAAATTAAAAAGAAAATCGAATAGACAAGTGGCGAGACCTGAGCAAACCAGGGATCAGTTTCAAGCAGTGTTAGTATCCACCGGTTCTTTCTGTGGGAAATTCACTATTAATCACTATGCCTGGCCTGAATGTTGTAGGCAAAGATTGCCTATTTTAATTACTTTATTGATTATTTTCCTAAATTGTCATTCTGAAACCTCAAAACAAAACACATCAGATTGGAGAAAAAAACACAGTTTGTTCTTCACAAGCGTAGCTGAATAAGAAAGGACTCCCTGAATACCCCAGCTCTAATGAGCACAGCCAGGTGCACATCTCTGTCTATTTACATGTTTTCGTTAACCTGTGCTCTTCTGCAAACACGTATTGTATGAAAATACTAAGTACGATGAAGAACAGATACTGTGGAGTTATGAAACTTCCAGAATAACACACATGCAGACTTGATATGCAGCTCAAGTAAAGCAGTCCCTGACCCAGCAAAGCACTCCAACACATGCTTTATGTTAAGTCTGTGAATATTGTTACTGAAAGCAAATGAGACCACTTGGTGTTGGAAGTGCTTTGCTGGATTAAAGCCTTAAGAAAGAGGGGGACTGCACAAAAGACTTTTTATGACAAGTAGGAGAGAGAATTCTCACCAGTACTGTCCAAAACAAAAAAATGACTGGACACCTTCTCCACTGGTTACTAGGATATTTAACTTCCATTTACTCATGCCACAGAAACTGCAAATTCCCACGAGTGAAAAAAAAAAAAAGTCTGAAAAACAATCAGTTAAGGGAAAAAGGGGGCAGCCGTTTTCCTTTAAATTATTCTGAGTACTCCATAATTTCAAGGCAAAAAAATTATTTTTGGAATATATCGCTACACTTTTAGGTGCCTGAAAAAACTATGTTCATAATGAAAATACCCTCACCAATTATAGGAAGTATTAGAATAGCAAAAGGCTTACAAAAAAAAACCCCAAAAGTGCAAAAACCTAGTTCTTTCTTTAAAAATAATATTGTATATTACCTTAGTAGTGTATGGGCATCTTGGGAAAAATACAAATTAGTCCAAAGCCACACATATGTAGGTTCATGCAAAAACCATGAGCGAGGGTAAGTTACCAGAATACAGAGCAGGCAAGTCAGGGAGAAGAAGTCACAGAGATGTTGTAAAAGAGTGTGATTTTAGTGCCCCTCGGGCCAGGGAAATGGTTCTGGTCTGAAATGCAGTGCATCATCTCTTTTCTTCAGAGATGAGCCGATCTGCACTGTCCCTCCCACTCCCACTCTGAGACAGGCAGATGTCAGCAGTCAAGCAGAACAACATATCAACATGGCTACTCAAAAATGAAGAGCAAATAGTGGAAAAAGATCAATCTTCCTATATGCCAGCTTCACTGTTACTCTGCCACCTGAGATGCCATGTGTGAATCGAGAACATGACTGTATCATTGATTATACCTAAGGAAATGATTCTGCAAACAGTGGCCTTATGTCAACAGTTTTTAGATTTTCTGTGCTGAACCACAAAAGCTTGATGTGCAAACATGGTAAGAAAAGTAGCAAAGATATCTTGACCAATTTGATGATTAACCCCTGGTGAAAAGATGCACATCCTAAATAGAATCTTGCCAAAAATACTCTGCCCTTGTCCTGTCAAAGTATTCATTCATTGGACTGCTAAAAGTATGCAAGTTTTGTGTAACTTTTCATAGATGCAGTAAATATTTTACTTCTCTGCTTTGATTCCCTGAAATATAGTTTTCACGTATAATTTCACTCCCATGTAAAAGCGCCAGGCTGTTGTCAGAGTATCTCAGAGACTTAAGTTGATGACATGGATGGAAGTAGTAGATGGTGTAGTAGTGGCTCACCTTCGTAGCATGTTGTCTGAGAACAAAGTTCAGTCTTATCATGAATAAAGAGAACTTGTATTTGAATTTGGAAAAATGAAAACTCTATTTTCTTAACTGAAGCTGGTTTGGGAGGTTTATCTCCTCATCTTATTTCCATAGCTGACCAGTAAGATTACTTTCATCAAGAGGATTTATTCAATTTTACATTGGAGTGTATTATTTTTTCCAGTAGTTAATTTTCAGAAGATAAAAGAAATTTGGCAACAAGTGGTTTCCAGTGGTTCAAGATGAGCATTTGATACAACCCATACACTTCTGACGTATATTCCACCCAGCTGAGGGCAGTGTGTTGCACACAGCAATACCCACCCCTCATGAGAAACCCAACCACAGAACATCTCCGATCATGCACTTGAGACTCTCTAAGACTCAGATACTGGGCTCAGAATAATCATACTGAAAATGACAACTTTCTCAGTGTCAAAGATTACTTCCCTTGAGGCTTCTCAGTTCCTTCCTCTCAGACTATTTTCCTTCCTTCATACTCATGTCTTCTTTCTCACCTGCCTCTCCCCTTCCTCTTTTTTCAAATTGCTTATCTACTTTATTCCTTCTTGTCTTTCTGTGCTTTCCCATCTTACTAAACCCTTCAGTAAAGAGAAGAGAATCTATAGCCACCATTTGTGTATGTGTCTCCAAACAGACTCTTGTCTGGGACTTCATTAACGGATGTCTCTCTTAAAACTCATACTTACACATAAAAAGAGCAACAATTATAGCAGCAAAGAGGTTACAAACTTACGAGGAAAGATTAAATATTTTCTGAAGGTCTTTCTCAGGGAATCACCATCACTTTCTTCACAGCGAGTTAGGACATCAATTAATTGAAAGCATCTTCATTTGTGTAATTTTGGGGAAAAAAACCCCAAACCACCTTAATGCAGTTATTCCTGAAAGTAAAAGTGAACAATTTGAATAAGGGTGAATAAACATAATGGGTCGAGGTTTGTTTTGTACACATACAAAATTGGTTCTCTTATCTCAGGACTGTTCTCTGACTATTAATCTTTTCCATGTGTTCTGTGAATTGTTCTGTATTTGGGAACTTTTTCACATCAGTTTTGCTTGAAGAAAGAAATCAGACATACTTGACTGCTTAGCTATCCTGTTGAGTCCAAACAAACAGTCCCATTAGGTGACATCACCCTTACTAACCTTTAAGTAATTCCACCTACACAATACCCCTTCAGAAGCACTTACACACAGTGAAATGGAACATTAAAAAAATGAAATCAGAAAATGTTGCCAGTTGGATTGAGTCATCTGTGCTTGTGAACATCTCACGAACTACAATGCAGCTCCAAGTCATATGAAATGAGACATATTAACCTGCACAAGTGTAAAACTATGCACAAGCACTCTTATAGAGTGTAAAACTATGCACAAATCTCTTCTTATAGAGATTTGCCCTCAGAAAACCTTCCCACATGATGGCAGTAACATTATCACTACAACATAGAAAAACTGAACAAGAAATGAAACATTGGTGACCTTCTTATACAGACAGATTATGAGAGAAGGCAGATCATGCCACATTTTTGCAAAGTGAATTACTTAGGTGCCATTCCATACATGCAATATTTAAGATAAGTATTCCACACTGGTTTCCCATATCATAGTTGCTGGATGTTGGCATCTCCATCGTTGCTGCCTGGCTGTTATCTGCTGGCTAATGTTAAACTACTTATGTGCACAAGAAGAGGTGAATGTGCTCACCAAAACTGAGATAGAAAAAATTTATCCTTCTTTTGCCATTAACTTAGTGGAAGGTATCTGTAGAAGACTCTTAAGACACCCCTTCCACTGCTGCAGTCACTGCCTTTCAGGTAATCCCTATTTTTATAGAACTTAATGAGCATATTCTTAATTAAATGAAGTCTAAATGAGACTTCAGTATTCTTTCACATTTGAAATACAGTGCAAGAATGAATGAATATGTTACAGCATAAAAATATGAACATTTCTATTCCTGCTCTTACTTGTAAAGAGTACACAAGTAAAAAGATTAAAAGCAAAATCCCTGAATGTGCTAATTTTACTTACTTTAAATAAGTTAAAATACAGGCAGTTTTCTTGAAGTCTGTAGTCGGCTGGGTTTTTTTCACACAGGATGATATATGCTAGCTGTAGTGTCCTAGAACACTGCTAAAGAAAAATAACACATAGATAAGCAACTATTAGTTTCTTCATTTAAGAAATTTTAGAGCACTGAAAAAGTAACTTTCTAAATGGGAGGGGGAGGGTTTCCAGGAGATTTTCTTTCATCACTTTTCTCTTCTGTATTTTGTTTTTCACCCCAGCAGATTCTAATACTTTCAGGGCAGCTTTTATGACAGAGTCTTCCATCATTTATAACTTGACAGGGCGTTGTAGAGATGCTCTTGCTACATCAGTGGCTTGCTAAGAAGAACACAGCAGTGATAGAAATTCATTACTACAATTTCACTATTGGGCTATCTCAAGTTTTTCTCAACTCTCCAATCTTCACTTATCTAGCTACCTGTCAGTTTGCAGGACATTTAGACAGTTCTCATTTCTGGAATATCTGAAGGCCTGGATTCACAGAGACAGTTAAACTCCAAAGATGGAGATAGGGTGCTAGTGGGTTGGATTTTTTTTTTTTTTTTTTGCAATGCCATAAATATCTAATTAAGTTTATATTTGCACTTTTACACATTTCAGTCTGTTCCTATCCAGTCCTAAATATTTTATGGACTAGCAACTTGAACATACAGCTGTTGATCTTAAATCACTCTTAACCAGTCTAACCTTAACTGAAGCACATCCCTCACATACCACACTCTTCTTGTCAATGACTTTGTAAGTATTTAGCCAGCATTTGGTAAGATTTGTATCTAAGGTTGGTACAAATTTCGGCAGGTTCTGAAGTCATTGTAAGCACAGGTTGCTGTTTCTTCCAATGCCTTTAAAGGTATGTTTACACTGCAAGTCAAGCCCCAGTTTGAAGTTGTTCTCCAGGTCAAACCTGCTCACTCTGTTGCTTATACATGAACATACAGCCAGGTACAGACAGAGGACAAGCAGTCTCAGGAACTCCCTGAGGCGGAACCTGAAAACTGACAGTCAGGTCATACAGATTGACCTTTCTGTTCCTGGTGATGTGGGTAAAGGATTCTGGCCTTCCATAGCCAGAACCAAGCAGGCTCATCCTATTCTATGCTAAGCTCTTCCCAAGCACAGCCTGAACATTCCGAGTCCAAGCTACACCCAGTCTGTTTAGCTGAAATAAGAGCCAGCAATGGGGAATCACACGGGCCACAGAAGTGACCACAATTAACCTCCTCTAAGTACGCTCTTAATCCCCAACTCATTTAAAACTAAACAACTTAAAGGGAACAATAAATCAAGGTAAAAGTCCTTTGACATTCTCACCAGAGTTTTAAAATTATACAGAACAAAGTTCAGACAGAAGAGATCATGCTTAGACAGAACTTCCACAGAGGAAATTACCTTGCTAAAACTAAATCCATGGCGTGTTTTCCTTTTAGGTAAAATGGGTTAACTCCTCTGTGCACACACACACCCATTGAAAAGAGAGCAGAATTTGCCCATTCCCCTGTTTTAAAATAGGCCCTTTACATTTGTAATTTGATCATTTGATCTGTAAATGATCCTTACATCAGTCCTCCTTGTTAGCTGTTGGGAACAAAGATAAAATATGAGGAGAGAGAGACCAGTGTTCTCCAGGAATACCTGTTTCCATTTATCCTGTCAATTATGTGAATGTGCACCAGCAGTATTGGACATTCCAGCCACTGCCGGCTGTGTGGGATGTATCAAGCAGCTCAGGGAGGAGCACACAGAGAGAGACAAGCAACAAGAATGAGTATATTAACCCCCTCTCACTCATCTTAGCATGAAATTCAATAAACAGAGCTTGAGGCACAGTGCTGCAAGTTTAACATCTTTAAAGCGAAACAGAAAAATCCAAGAATGTTTACGGAGAACAAGCAAAATCCATCATGTGCCCACTCTGAGGGGGTAGACAGATGCCTAATGGTGATTACTGCAGACTCTTTCATCTAAATACACCACAGGAAAGGAAAAGATTAAAATAATTTTACTTCATCTCCCTTATTTCAGAAACATATGTGTAAATGGCATGGGATGAAGTGTGAAATACTAACAATAACGTCCCTACTCAGACTGTTCACAGGACATTAAAAAACCCTACAAAATACCAGAAAACAAACAAAACACCCCAGTCTCTTCACCTGCCCCTTTGATGAATGTCTTTGGCACTATTTTCCAGGAGAGGATCAATGCCTTGACAATTCCTAAGACACTTACTTAGGGATTTAAGGCTTCAAATTAAGCCCAGACACCTCAGCCCACTCCCCACCCCCGAAGAAAGACAAAGACAAACAGGAAGACAGAGAGAAGAAATGAACATTCTGATTTTAGCCTCCACTCTCTCATCTATCATGTTTTTTTAATCTCATAAGTTTCCTCTTAAAAATTCTCTCCTTATTACAGTGCTTCAGTTCAGAGCTGTCTACCACAGTTGGGTTTTAAACACCATCCCAGGAAGGGTAAGCACATTTTAGGAAGACACATATTTTAGCCAAGATGGGTTAATTATGAGGCTGTTTACAGTGTTATTCATTCATTTCGAGGACATCCAGTACATGGAGTTTTCTCCTGGAGGGAGAAAGTCTGCAAAGAAAATCCAGATAATGCAGCAGTTTTTGGCTGTTGAGAAAGGCTTAAGGCCAAGTACTGCTCTATTACTTCCATACAGCTACTGTTTTCAATAGGAAAAAATACACAAACTAACAACACAATTTAACCCTTCACTCTTCTGTTGACAGATTCTCTCCAGACTGTGTGACTGATGGTAGCCAGACAGAGTCCTAGAGGTAATGTTCCTGCTGCTAAGTTTATTTAACTTTTAAATGACAGTGTTAAAAGGATCCAAAAAATGCAGAAAAAGAAAAAAGTGCTTTCTGAAACTCACCAAAAAATGCTAATCTGATATTCAGCATGAATCATTACTACAGCAGGGTTTCCCAGAAATCATCATAGGAGTGGGGGAAAAAGAAAGTGCACCTCTCCTAATCACACTGGATTTTAAGTAAGAAAATGAGGTAAGCAGCAGCAGATTTTATAAGTGTGCAAAAGATGAAAACATGTCTAGGTCCTTGCTTTTGGGCACATAATCACATTATCACAACTTGACAAGCACAGTAAGAATTTTGTATTAGTCTTCTCTACAGTTCTTCATGTGGTTTGTAAATTACCCGTGAATCTGCAGTAGCCTGAATTTCAGACAGGCTGAAAAGTAAGGATATTGCTAGACTGGCAATATCACTTGGTACCAGACCAAAAGCAAAAGATACTAGAAGATATGGTGATTGCCAATACTTTTACACACAATATCACAGTGTTGTATGACCTGCATAAACCTAAAACAACTGTTGGGCAAGACTGAATACAGGTTGGGTACCCATGGTTCTCTTTGGATTAATATTGCATTCAGTGACCTACGGATTAACAGGGATAAAAGCTGCCAGCTTTACTGTCTGATCATTGAAAAGAGAAGGAAAGCAAATACAACTGGAAATCATTATGCCTTGTGATTTTTTTTATCTTCTTTTTGTTTCATGAACGTATTTGGCCTAAATGTTACCATTTAGAAATTGAGCAAGTCTTAATAAACTTTCTAATACATCTTTCTATGGTTTCCTAATTGATCTCCTGTAGTGATTTGACAGGGTCTGGCTTTTTGGGCATGGTAGGGACCAGAAAGTTGACTCCTGTAAAAAGCTGCCAGAAGCTTCCACAGCTGTCCAGCCAGGGCCTATCCCTGATGGCTCTGAAGATGGACATGCTGCAGAAGCCACAGCTGGGCCAATTAGAGAAGAAGATAACACCTCAGTGACAACATATTTAAGAAGGAGTCACGGTAGTACGCACGTGTGAGCCATTAGACGTAGATAGGCAGGGAAGAAGGAGTACAGCATGCAGGAGAAACAAGAGATATGGACACCAGCAAAGTCAGAAGAAGAAGGAGGGGGAAGAGGTGCTTCAAACATCAACGCTAAGAGACTTCTACGCAGCCTGTGGTAAGTACTGTCCTAATGCAGTGTTCCCCTGCACCCTGAGGATCCAGGGAAGGAGCCGAGATCCACCCCACGCTGGAGCAGGAGGGGTGAACACCTACAGGAGGGACTTTAGTCTGAAGGGGGTCAACGCGGACAACGAGGCCTTTGCTCCCAGGGATTGAGGGAGTCATTTGTGGTAAAAAAAGCCTTGTTTCACCCCCACTCTAAGTTTGGACCAGCCCGGCCTTGGGAGGAAGGGTGGGCAGCGGTGACCAGGCGGGCTGCTTGCCAAGAGGGAAAAAAAAATGACTTAAGCAAAAATTCCACAGTGCTTGAGAGAAGGGAAGAAGGGAAACTGCCTCCTCTCCAGGTATTTCCCAAGAAGAAAGACATATGAGGAATGAACTGACTAGGAAACGCCCCCCCTGGTTCTCCTTACTTTCTGAGGGAAGGAGGGAGGGATTTGGGGGG